>CAVMJV010000086.1:0-600000 GCA_963681835.1 Meloidogyne enterolobii | reverse complement strand
CAATTGCTAACAAATTAAGTTAAACAAAAAACGTGTTACTTTTACTTTTTTGTTTACATAAAATTTGGGGGGAACCAGAAAAGTAAATTGTCCAAATAAAATTTTTAAAGTTAGTTTTGTTTAACTAATTGAAATTGGCATTTTTTTTGGAATTTTATGTAAAGATTTTAAAAAATTTGTGCAAATAAAAATTACTATATTTATTTCAGAATTTAATAAGACAAAATAAAACATAAAAATTCTGAAGTACAAAATTAAATTATAAATCAGAATTGTAAAATTAATTTCAGAATTAATTTATTCAGAATTTATCAATTCTGATTTAACAACTTATGTATTTAATATTAGGGTTGCCGTTTCCGAGTTGGGCCGACGGTCGAGGCGTTTTTTTGTCTTCATTTTATCGAGTCGGGCCGGTACGAGTATTTTTCTTGCCAAACATCTAGGCCCGTCTCGATCTTTCGGTCCGAGTCGGTCCATTTTGGCAACCCTAATTAATATACTTAATTTACAATTGTAAATACAAATTTTAAAATTATGATTTGAATACACATAGTGCTATAGTAATTTTGTCCATATTTTTTCTTTAATTTATTTCCTCCTAAATTTATTAGAATTAATTTTTCGATACTTTTTTTTCTCCAAAATTTTCTCTCCAAAAAATTTTTTTCAATTAAAAATTGATAAAAATCAAAAATATTATTTTTATGTTAATAATCTACTCAAAAATAAAATTATATTTCTTTAAAAAATATTTTTTTTTAATTTTTTGGCCAAAAAATTTCTTCTCTCTCTCTCCTTTCATTATTTGTATAAAAATAATATTTTTTACCCACCAACTAGCCCCCAACTATTCCCAATTTTTTTCTTCTAGTAAAAATATACAATGCTTTTCTGTTGGTATTTTTATATATTTTTATTTGTTTGCGCTCTTATCGCAAGCAAATCGAGCAGATGACTGACTGAATGTTGATGACAACCAGGGCCTGTAAGCTATAAGGAAGATTGGGAAAAAGCTTCTCGCTTTTTGGGGCCTTTATTTAATCAAAAACCTCAATGCTTGTACAAACTCTGAGGTAAAGATGGGATGAGAGGGAGAGATTTCCCTCTATTTACCTCAAAATACACATACGACCCTGCCGTTTTCGGAAAATGATAACTCAATAGAAAATGAACATTTTTTAAATATTTTTATATCATTCGATAGAGAATTAAATTTGCTACAAAATGAGCTATAAATCAAAATTATAGGTTCACTACTGAAAAAGTTATCGTCAAAAAACCGCCAAAAATGCTCCATATTTTATTAAATTGGGGTCAGTTTTTTCATCATAACTTTTCTCCTAATTAACAAAAATTTATCATTTTAATTTTATTTAATAGCAAATTTTCTGCTCTATCAGATGATGTCAATTATAATTTTAAAAATTCATTTTTACTAAAGTTATAAGGTCCAAACTTGTCTACACTCCCACAATTCCCCTCTCATTCTCTCTCTTTATTCTCCCCAAAATTATTTCCCTCAAATTAATTTTTCTATTTATTTCCCCGCAATATTTGATCATTTTTTGTATAATTTTGTACTAAAACACTTCATTTCTTTTTAAGCTTTGTGGTTAAATAAGCTCTTGAGGGATGCTTTTATGCGACTTTCAAAGGTAGAAATGAGGGGGAAAACAAAAAAAATTTGTAAATAAAGGAGCGCAAATGAATGGACGGGAGAGTGAATGTTTGTTGATTGAGGACAAAAATTGGGGAAAAACAAGATAGGAAAGTATTGGGGTTGTACAATTAAATTTGTTGATTTTTATCCCTCAAAAGCGCGGCCATAATAACGCAAAGCCTAAATAGCTGGGAAGTTTTTGGCCCTTATCAAATTTGGTACCAATCTCTTTAGCTCATCGAGAAAGCCTATATTTTAGGCTTTTCGAAGGCCTATATTATAATTAGAGATCGACCGAAGCAAGGTTATCAAGGTTGGTTATCAAGCTCGATTCTTGTACAACCCTCACAGTTAGAGCTCTAATTATAATTAATGACTTCAGAATTTTTATTTTTTTCTATTTTTAAAAATTTAAATTTTTAATTATCGTTTACTTGCAAAACAAATAAACAAAAAACTTTTACTTTTTTTATTTTCAAACCCTCAACTTTTAAAAATTAAAAACCGCATCATCTGTCTTCTCATTTTTCAATCATCTTTTTTTTTCTCATTTCCTCCTAATTTTATTTTTTTAATATATAATTTTTCTTTTTGCTTTTTTGTTATTTTATTTGTTATTTGTTTGCACTTAAATACACTTTGGAATTTTTAATTTTTTTTTGCAATTTTAAGAAGGTTTATGGGTCTCAGAAACTTAATTAATTGACGATATTGAATCGTCCTTTAAATACTGAATTGACGTATTTATTAGGGATAGGGTTGTCGGTCGGCCTTCTCCGGTCCGAATTTTGGCACGAAAAAGACTCGGTCTGGCCGGCCCGAAAGAAACCCTAATTTAGGGATATAGCCGTTTCGATTCCCAAAAATTGAGAATTATTTTAAGGATTTCGATTGATATAATTATTTAAATCGTTCAAGCACTACAAAAGTTATGGCCCATAATATGGTCTAAATACTGAATCAACGATATTTAATCGTCCTCCACCTCCCTCATCTACATAATGAGGCATTTACCTCTAAAACTCTTTTATTTAATTTTTAAATTTAAATTTAATAACCTCTCATTTTAGTTACTTTTTTCAGTCATTTTCTAAATAATATATTTTTTAAATTTTTTTTCTTATCAAAAAAATTATATTTTTTAATCGTTTTATTTTTATCATTTCGTTTTAAATTTTATTACTTTTCCACAAATTTTTAAGGATTGGGAAATAAATTGAGGGACACAGCAATGTGTTGTTAAGCCATTAAACTTCATTTCTTTTTTTACTTTTTTCTACCAAATTTCCAAATTGAGTATTTTTCTTTACTTTTTTATCCACTTTTTAGTCATTAATTTGCCAATTTAATTTTTATTTTTTAAACTTTTTTAATTTTACAAACTTAAAAAATTCCTAAAAAATATCCACCTTAATTTAAAATATTTTCTAAGCCTAAAAAATAGCAAAAGCAAGGCTAAAGGAGATCCTTACCGTCCCAAGTTCCGAAATCGAAAGTTTTAAGTCATGCCATTTCAAAGTCTTTCCCCCATTCCCAAAATCAGAAATTTATTTTTAATGTTCCTCCACCTTTCTAATTCCTCCACCCTATCTGTTAAATGGTCTTAAAAAATATATGTGCTAATTTAAAATAATTTTTAAACTAAATAGCACTCCGTACCTCACCACATCCGACCCTGAACTCCGACAAAATTATACACCGACTCCGAACGCCAACATTCCATCCCCGGCAAACCCCGATCCCCGACACACCCGACCCCAACGAGGGCCATCAAAATATCAACATCAAAAATATTAAGACAAAAATAGTAAAAGTAAGGCTAAAGGAGCTCCTTACCGTCCTAAGTTCAGAAATCGAAAGTTTTAAGTCATTCCTCCACTTTTTTTTTTAGGTAATTAGGTAATTTCCTAGATTACACTCTTTAATTCAAAATTCGCTTCTCCTACGACTCCCCCAATATTTCCACCCAAAATTCTTATCACTCCAAAAAACATTTTTTAAATAAATATTTTTTATTTTAAAGAAAATTGATAAAAAAATAAAAATGCATTCCACCACCCCACAAAATAATCATTTAAACAAAAATAAAATTAATTTCTTTTCCTCATTTTTGTGTAATTATCCTTCAACTACTACAAAATCATCAATGGAAATTAATAAAAATAATAATAAAAATAATAAAATTATTTCCTCATTTTATTCATCCCCAAAAACATTAATTCCTCAAAATTCTGATAATAAAAATAATAATAATTCTCCTCCCTCCAATGAGAATACAATAAATAATTCAACAGAACCCCAACAAAAGGATAATGTAATTCTGACAGTCAGAATGTTAATGCAGGGAAAGGTACTTAAATAATTCTGATTTTAATTTAATCAGAATTTATTTTTCTGATTTAAATAATTCTGATTTTATATTAATAATTCTGATTTTAACGAATGCAAATAATATTCCAGAATATTTTATTAAAAACAAAATCAGAATT
Source organism: Meloidogyne enterolobii (assembly GCA_963681835.1). NCBI lineage: Eukaryota > Metazoa > Nematoda > Chromadorea > Rhabditida > Meloidogynidae > Meloidogyne > Meloidogyne enterolobii. The sequence continues at coordinate 595,848 of CAVMJV010000086.1, read as the reverse complement.
TTAATAAAATCGAAAGAAAATAAAAATGTATATGCAAAACACATCCTTTTTTAAATATTCTGGTTTTAAAAATAAAAATTCTGATTTTTAATGTGTTAAAATTAACTCGAATTAAATCAGAATTTTTATTAAATATAAAATTGAGAATTCAGAATATTCTGCTTTTAAATATTCTGGTTTAAAAACAAATAAATAATTCTGATTTTAAATCCTCATTTTTTAAATTAAAATTAACACAAGTAGAAATCTGAATTGTTAAAACAAAATCAAAATTTTCATATAATAAAGAAAAAATAAATTAGAATTTTCTTATAAAAATATAAAATTCTGATTTTTAAAGTCAGAATTTTCTAATAAAAAATTGTAATACAGAATTCTGATTTTTGTTCTTTAAAAATACAAATTACAAATTGTAATTCTGATTTATTCCTTAAAATTACAATTATTAATTAATTATAAAAATCAGAATTCTTCTCTTATTTAAGGATGTAGGCAGCATTATAGGAAAGAAGGGCGATTTTATTAGACAAATTAGAGAAAATAGTGGTGCTAAAATTAATATTACAGATGGGTCTTGTCCAGAAAGGTGATTTTAATTAATTAAATTTTATTTAATTATCCATCAGAATTGTAACAATTTCGGGTACTTTTGCTGCCGTTGATCAAGCCTTCACTTTGATTGTTAGAAAATTTGAAGAAGTTTCTTTCTGATAATTTTATTTTTATTAATAATTGAAAGGATATTCCCTCAACACAAGCTGGAGCCATAAAGCCACCCATTACACTTAGGCTAATTGTAAATTTTTAATTATAAAATTTTACTGATATAGCATATAGCTAACACTCCACCCGACTTTTACTTAACGGAAAACTCAGGCTCGATACCTGACGAGTTGGTGAACTCTGATTTAGCGTAGTACCTTTATAGAACCTAAACAGGGCCACGTAAACACGAGGCACGTCCCAAATGGTGAGGCATTCGGGTCTAGCTAACTTGTAACTAATGAGGCATCAAGGCCGAAGAGGTCACATATTATTCGAAATTCTGTATTCAAGATCCGATACCGATCTGAGACTTACACTTAACAAGAAACTCGGGGTTGATACCATACAGTTGATAAAGTATGCTTCAGTGTAGTCCCTTATGCCATCTAAAAATCAACTATAGCTTAGTAAATCCTGAAGTTGGAAGGACAGGGATGTCACAGATTATCCCAAGTCTTATACTCCAAATCCAAAACATGGACAACAAAATAAAATTTTAAATTTTTATTTTTCGCAATTCTTCTGTTTAAAGATACCAGCTTCACAATGCGGTTCATTAATTGGAAAAGGCGGTTCAAAAATAAGAGAAATACGTGATGTAAGAAATTAAATCTATCAAAAATTTATTTAAATTTATAAAGAAAACTGGTGCTTCTCTTCAAGTAGCAAACGAAATGCTTAGCAATTCTACAGAAAAACCAGTTACCATAAGTAAATAATTTTCTATACCGTATATGCTCGAATAATTACCCTCTCTCAAATAATTGCCCCCTCTCAATTAATTACCCCATGTAGCGAGAGGTTGAAAAAATAATTGCCCTCTCTCAAATAATTACCCTCTTTAATAATTACCCCCTATTTTTCATAAAAAAATTATAAAAATATTTATTTAAAAAATCTAAAAATTTTAATAATGGAACATTTTAAGGATCCATATAAAAAATAGATCGAAAGATTAAAAGGATTTTTGGATGAATTAAGGGATATATCAAGGTATTACCTTGAAAAAAGCTTTAATCCCAATTATCTCTCCAAAATTTCTGTTATCTCTTAGATTTCTTAAGATAATTTGCGATCGTCTGGTATCACTATATCCCGAGAACCACTTTAAGGTATATTATATGGGGGTATATTATCCGCATTCGGTATCATATTGTATATCCCTGTCTATAAATGATAGAACAAAACATTTATAGCAAAGTCGAAACAATAATTACCCTCTCTCAAATAATTGCCCCCTCTCAAATAATTACCCCGTCTAGCGAGAGGTTGAAACAATAATTACCCAGGGTAATTATTCGAGCATATACGGTATGTATTTCTCTTAAATTATAAGCTATTCTTTTTTGTATTGTTTCTCCCCAGCCCGTCAGAAGGAACTTTTTCGGGGAACAAGGAGGCGAAGGAAGGACTGTCGGAGATCGGTGTCGGAGAGACAATTTCAAACGAAAACACAAAATCCTTAGTCTGACCATTATGAGCCTTTCGAAAGTAAAAAGGGAGGAATCCTGGAGATAATTAAAGGGGGAACCTTTTCGGGTAACGAGGAGGCAACAGAAGGACTGTCGGGGATCTGGATCGGGGAGAAAATTTAAAAAAAACACAAAATCCCTAGTCTGACCATTATGAGCCTTTTGAAAGTAAAAAGAGAGGAAATCCTGGAGATAATTAAGGGGGTAACTTTTTCGGGGAACGTGGAGGCAACAGAAGGACTGTCGTGGATAGGTCTGACCATTATCCTTAGTCTGACCATTATGAGCCTTTTGAAAGTCAAAAGAGAGGAATCTTGGAAGAGGGGATACTTTTACTTTTTTTAATTTTAAGGTGGTAACAGTGAAGCATTAATAGGCTGTATGAAGCATGTCTGTCACATTTTACTCGATTCCCCAGCCAAGGGTCCCACAATTCAATACAAACCTGTGGGTACTTTAACAAATATATTAACACCTTCAACTTCGGTATTGGCTTCTGTAGTTGCTTCTGGAGGAGGAGGGAAATTATTATTGGGAGGGGCCCCTCAACAACAATCTACTCAACAACCAACCCTTCCATTTATTGGAGGATTACCCCCTTCCTTGTGGCAGCAACAAATATTATTACAACAATTACAACAACAACAAACACAGAGAAATATTATTTCGAATAATATTCCATTATTAATCCCTCAATCACTTCAAGAGGTAAATTTCTTGAGTGTGTGATTTCTATCGTTAGATATTTTTGTTTTAAGCTGCAAATATTTATTTAGGGGATGGTACCTTTTTTCAGGAATGGGTCCTTTTCTGGATTGGATTATTTCTAATTCTTTTCCGGAAATTAATTCTCAAGTTCCAATATACTCATTTGGGTAGGAATCGCTATACTGACCTACCCTAATTTAATATTTTTTTTAAAAATTTGTATAATTTATTTTACAATAAATTATTTTATCTTAGACCTAACCTTAGGAATTCAGATCATTTTTCCAAAAAAATTTCCAAAGTCACCTACCCATTTATAATTTAATTAATTCTAATTATTACTACTATAACTAATTAAATTAATTCCTTATTACAATCAGACCTCCTCTTTACCCATTGGCTAACCAGCTTTAAGGATTTTTTTCCATAGAAGCGAGGTGTACGTAAAATCGAAGTCCGACTATATTATCTTAATTTTTCCATGAAATTCTCCAAGTAAAATATTTTTTTATTTTCTGTTTTTTCCATAATGCTATCTATTTTTTGCTTTTAATCTCTTTTTTGGCTATCAAGCTTTAGAATAGTATACTTATATTAATATTTTATTTCCTTTAAATTTAAAATTTATTTTTTGTTTTTCCCTCCTAAATTTAAAGCAAATTGCTCTTCTAAACAATCAACAACTTTCTCGGTTTTTGCCAGTTTCGTCCTCTTCAAATTTAAATACTTATTCACAACAAACAGGTGATTAAATATACAGTAAGACCTCACTATAATGAATTCCCCCTACAATGATTCTATATGTGCGATTGTGTGTATAGAAAACTGTTGATCCAATGTCCATCTACAGTACACCTCTTGGGCTTAAAAATTTTTTTCGTATAATAGGGTGTATTTTCACCCACTCAATTCCTTTTTAAATTTTAAAGTAAGGTCCTACTGTATTATTCTATTAAGCCCCAAATTTTAATTTTGTGGTGTTTTACCCCTTACTTTTTCATGCTTTTTTAACAATTTTTAAAGTCATCCCTCGATCTGTTAAAAAATTTTTTTGAATTTTTAATTAAAAATTTTTAAATTAAATTTAAAGCCGCATTTTTGGCTTCAACTTTAAATCCTTCACTAATTTCAAACAATATTTCAAATTTGCAACCTATCGAAACGCAAAGTTCTACTAGTGGAATACCTGGATTCGACCCTGTTATTGCAGCATTATTAGCTCAACAATGCACCTCTTCAGTTGACTATGCTTCTTTATTAGCTGCACAGGCTTCACAGGCTGCACAGGTCCTCAATATTAAATTCTGATTTTTGTGAAAAATTTGAGATTTTTTTAATTATGAAAGAAATTCTGGTTCTGATTTTTTGGAATAAATTCTGATTTTCCCTCAAATCAAAGAAAAATTCTGATCACAAATTCTGATTTTTTTGGAAATAATTCTGCTTTTTTCTGATATTTTTCTCTTATTAATTTCTGATTTTAAATATTTACAAAGAAAACCATAATTTTTCAGAAGCAACAATCTCTCTTATCAGATCCTTCTACAATTAACCTTCAACATCAACAACAAATGCTGCTTCAACAACAACACTTAAATAATTTATTGCTTCATCAACAACAGCAATCACAACTACAAACTACTAACGAGACTTCGAATACTTCAATCACTCCTACTACTACGGCTAGGTTGTAAAATACAGAAAATTCTGAATTTTAAAAATCACAAATTCTGATTTTTAATTAAAAATTCTGATTTTTAAAAATTACAAATTCTGATTTTTAAAAATTACAAATTCTGATTTTTAAAAATTACAAATTCTGATTTTTAAAAATTACAAATTCTGATTTTTAAAAATTACAAATTCTGATTTTTAAAAATTACAAATTCTGATTTTTAAAAATTACAAATTCTGATTTTTAAAAATTACAAATTCTGATTATTAAAAATTACAAATTCTGATTTTTAAAAATTACAAATTCTGATTTTTAAAAATTACAAATTCTGATTTTTAAAAATTACAAATTCTGAATTTTAAAAATTACAATTTCTGATTTTTAAAAATAACAAATTCGGATTACCGTATTTTTTGTATTAGAGCCCCACGCTCTATTAGAGCCCCACGCTGTAATAAAGCCCCACTTTGGAGGATAGTTGAAAAATAGAGCCCCACGCTGTATTAGAGCCCCACGCTGTAATAAAGCCCCACTTTTTAAAATTTAAGCATACGTTAATAAATTTATTTTTAATACTGTACAGCCTTTTCTATCATTTCCAGTCAAATCAAAGCAGCTCATTTCAGTTAGGTTCTGTCACTGGAGGCATAGATTGACTAGAGTTCAGCGGGATAGGGATCCCGGTCGGGATCGGGCGGGAGTATCCCGAGTTTTTCGCATCCCAATCCCGATTTTTCTGATCCCGAACCCGAGATATATATCCCGATCTCGGCCAATCCCAATCCCGAGGCCGGGATCCGGGATCGGGATGTGCATCAGATCCAGATGCAAATCCCGATTTTATAAATTGACTAGAAGTCTGTGAAATAAAGTAGAGTAAGTCGAGTTTGAGCATTTTCGAGTTACTCTATCTGCCCAAAAAACTATAATCTGCCCAAATCCCGCTTAATGCATTGATATCCTTCTCATTCCTCTTATCACTCGATATCCCTTTAATCTACACGAATCAACGAAATAATATTATCCATTGATTTTCCACCCGGAGCCCGAAGTCAACATGGAAATACCTTCTTAATCACATCTATATCCTTCCATCGGGACTAAACCGGAATATATACACGAGAGAGTGAAACGTACGGATGAAGCAAAATAGAATCGAACCTTCAAATGCTCGATAGGATTCGAACCTTCCACAAATTAAAATTCCAATTTGGCTTTAAATCCAACTCAAATGCACTTAACCGCGACTTAGTACTTTAATTGATTTGATAAATATAGTTAACCGTATAATTGAAAATCCTATTACTTATTTTCAAAAATAGGTTGAAAAATAGAGCCCCACGCTCTATTAGAGCCCCACGCTGTAATATAGCCCCACTTTGGAGGATAGTTGAAAAATAGAGCCCCATGGGGCTCTAATACAAAAAATACGGTATTTAAAATTACAAATTCTGATTATTTAAAAATTAAAAATTCTGATTTGTGCAAAAAGAAAACACAAACTATTAACATTATTCTGATTTCAGAATTTGTATTTTCCGCCAAAAATAAAATCGGAATTTTAATAAAATTACAAATTCTGATTTTTATTTCCTTTTCTTATTATTTTATTTTCCAGTGTCTCCCTGCCAACAGATACCATGGTACTTGCAGCTGCTTTCGGTAGCAACAGTAATAACTTGAACACAACTAAGAAAAAGCGTTATACCCCCTATTAAATTGTGATTTATTATTTAAAATTTATAAATATTTTATTTAATTTTTTCTTCATATTTTTCACTTTCTTAAAGTGCATTGCACTCATTTATTAAAAATTCATACAAATTTTTTAATTAAAATAACAAAAATTATAAAATTTTTATTGTAGTTAGTTATGATACTGTGCAATGTTTCATTAATATTTTTTGTTTAAAATTTTTTTAAGTCACGAAAAAAATTTTTTTGCTTCACTTCTACGTGCTTGCAGCTGCTTTCGGTAGCAACAGAAAAACATGATTTAATAAATATTTAATTTTTCTTTAAAATTTTATTAAAAACAATTTTGCGCTTTCATGGGCCTATTTTAATTGTCCACAGATTCTGCATTCTGTGCACAGAACACAGATTCTGCGGAAATTCTGTTTTAATTAAATTCTGTGTGCACAGAATCTGTGGTGCCCGCAGATTCTGCGGAAACATCCACTAATTCTGTGGAAAAATTCCGCAGATTCTGTGGACGAAAATTTCTGTGGAAAATATAAAAATCTGTGGGTTTTTTCCACTGAGCCACAGAATTTCTGTTTTAATTGTTTTTCTGTGGTTCTGTGTATTTTTCCTTCTAAATTCAAATTTTTTATTTCCGCGTTTCTCAAAATAACAGTTTTATTGAAACGAAAAATGGTTTGGCCTGTTCGGTACTACCGCAGTATTAATGGTACCTGATTTTTTGAAGAAAAACTTTAAAAATTTTAAATTAAACTGAAAAATATTGTAAAAATTTAAAACATTTTCCTTTCAAATCACATGACATCCCTTGAAATCTTTTTGATATCACTTTAAATCCGCTGATTTACCGCTTATTTTTCTTGATCATCTAATATCCTTCAAATCCCCGATTAGATTAATGTTCTAAAGCAGGGTTCGGATCGGAAAAATCGGAAGATGTGGATCCGACATCGGGGGAGGCTTTTTCCAACTATGATAGAAGTTGTTCCAATGGAGGGAAATGTTACAAAACTTGATTTTTGAGGTTTAATATATTGGAGGGATTAACGAGAAAATCTATCATTAAAGAGGAGAGATTGTGAGGGATATCAATGAGAGATCATTGGAGATATTCTAGATATATACTAGGCAGATATCCTCTATTGATCCCGGGGAAATATCCCCTCATTAGGAGATATCCATGATGATTATAACCTCATAGCTCTAAATTTTATAATCTCTCACGTTTTTTTCTTTTTTATTACTTGAGTATAGCAAAAAATGCTAGAAAAAGATGTTCCTTTTTCAAAGTCACTTTTCACAATTAATTTTGTAAGATAAAATAATAATTTTTATATCAAAAGATAGATAATGATTCAAAATTTAATAATCTTTAAAAATTTTAAAATTTGGTTAAGCCTAGGCCTAGAAAAAATTTTTTAAAGTTTTTCCACAAAAAATTCACAGAAAAAATATTAGGGTGGATTCTTTAATGAATTCTGTGTATTTTCCGCAGACCACAGAAACAATTAAAACAGAAATGCACAGAATCGACTAAAAAAGCCACAGATCTGTGGATTTTTTTCTGTGCACAGAAAAATTATTAAAACAGAATTCTGTGGTTTTTACATGTTTTTGTATGTTTTGCAGAATCTGTGCATGTTTCCACAGAATCTGTGGATGTTTCCCCAGAATCTGCGGACTCCTTTTTCCGCAGAATCTGTGGAATAATTAAAACAGGATTTCTGTGGTTCTGTGGTCTGTGCACAGACCGCAGACCGCAGAATCTGTGGACAATTAAAATAGGCCCCATAAAGTACACACACGCACACGCATTTATTAAAAATTCATATAACCTTTTAATTAAAATAACAAAAATTATAAAACTTTTAATGGGGAATTATACTTTCAAAAATACTGTAAAATGTCTCAATAATATTTCTGATTAGTATAAAAGTTTTTAAAGTTAGTACTGTATTTTAATTTTTTGTAAAATAATGAATTAAATTGAGAACATCATAAAGAAAAATATTTTAAAAATTTTTATAAAAATATACAAAGGAATCAAATAATACTTATTCCATCTGATTCGTCGAGTTGAATCGAATGGTACCACAGTTAACAATATAGAAAGTAAATGAACAGAGTTTTAAGTATTTGCCCTCGGGCTATTTACAGAAATTGTATGTACAATTTTAAAAATCGAGATAAAGGGCAAATTTTGATCTAAAATATATGAGATTCCAATTAAGTTGTTGATTGAGTATTAGTAACACTAGAATGAGTAACAGCAGTATTAGTATCCGCTCTCATTCTATGCTCGACTTGATCCAATCTTCTAACTATAGGAACTACAACTGGACTTAGTTGTCCAGGTTTGATACATAATAGCCAGCCAAGATGTTTATAGAACGCTGTTTTGTATTCTGGTGTAAGAGAAAATTTCAGAAATTTTTACAGATTTTTTTTATTTTAGCCCCGGACTCGAGACTCGATAATATTATCACAATCATCACTATCCAACTTTCCCGTAACTTTCAATTTGTATTTTATGTTTCATCCCTCTCATTTTCGGCAGCACCTGGTCAATTTTTACCTATAACTTCTAAAATACTTCAAAAAAAATTCTGCAAATTTTGATTAGATATACCAATTTAAGGGCTCAAGTGGGGCAATTTAAGGGGGGCCAATTAAATGGCCCAATTTAATGCTATATTTTAATACTATGAGTCAAGGCGTAGTATTAAAATAAGTTAAACTCGCCTGTACGAAGATAAAAACAGAAATTGCCATTAATATAGTTAATGATTTAATTAATTTTTTTGCATATGCCATCTCTTTAAAATTAGCAAAATATCATTTATTATCTTTCCCGACTTTTTACCTTGAGAAGAATTTTTAATTAAAATAATTATCCAAATAACAACATAACAACCAAATTCAATGAAAAACAAAACTAGACCTTCAGTGTAGATAAAAGGGGCAATATCTGGTGTAACAATATCCCCTGGCCCGCACATTACCATGCTTAAATAATTTTTACATAGGTATATCCTCAATACAAGGACAGCGTCTTAAGATATACCAGTACTCCCACAGAGTCGCTCATTAGTGTCTTTTTTAATAATTAATCTTGTTAAACTTCGATTAGAGAGGGCCACTTATTAGAGATGTAATTCTTAACTATCCCTTTTCATCAGCTTATATTCATACTTTTTCCTTTTTAGTATCAACTTGTTCTAACTTAATGTCCAAGAGTTTATCTCCTATATGTTAAGAGAGGGTTCTTCTATTATTCCGAGGATGTACATGCATAGAATTGGTGCAGATCATATTTTTTAATAATCATTTACTTGTCAGGATGTAGTGAAATGCCATAAACATAATAACAAGTGACAATAAAACATCTAATAACACAGAAAATTAATAAAATTGAGGTAGAAATGTAAATATCGCTGTCTTTATACCTTTAAATTTTTTGAAAATTTCAAAATTCAAATAAAAGCTCAACCAAAAAGGAAACAAAACACTAATTAATCTATCCACTCCAACACATAATTGTGCACTTGTAGCCAATCCAGCCCCAATTAAAGGTAAAAAAGCAAAATAATAGCAAGTTTTAAGTCTTATAAAATTAGTTCCAGAAAATAAAACAAAAAATTTAACGCCAGAAAAAAGTTGTAAAGGTGTTATAGTTAATGAATTAAATGCTAAAAGTAAATTACAACGACCATGGAGGGATCTTAAAAAAGAAGAAAAATATTTTATTTGACGATGAGGATTGAGAGTGTATTTTGAGGTCTATTGATGTCTTGAGCCGATCCTTAGGATTATTTAGACACATAAGAACAACCTAAACACTTGATATCCCTCGAAATAACTCTACAAATCCTAGGTCATTTATCTTTTATTAATACCCCATCAAAACTTTATTAAAAAATATTATTAAAATATTTATTTACAAACTTGCTCTTTTTAGTCAAATAAACAAACAGTATATTAAAACAAAATCCAATCAAACTCAATATAAAATGCCCTCCATACATCGCAACCATGTGATGTATAAAACCGGCATTGGCCCAATAATGATGAAACTTGGGGAAAAATTATTAGTAAAATTATTATTTAATATTAAAAAAAATTTTACAGGATTTGTATTAAATGTTGTTAAATTATTATTTGTGTTATTGTCGCTCATTATTAGTAAAATAATAAAAATAATTTTTAAATTAATTTTTAAGGTTGTCTAATTTTATACGTCTTTCTGATAGATAACTAGAAAAAATATAAATTCCGAATATTACAACCGGAAAGCACAAAATTAACAATTGTGTTTTAATAATATTAAGAAAATACAACCGGAAGATGGAAATAAAACTTTCCGGAAAAAGACTATAAATATAGAGCTACAAATTGTAAAAATAGAACCGGAAAAGGCATATAAAACCTTCCGGAATTAAAATTAATTTTCAGAATAATACAACCGGAAAATACAAGGAATATTTGGATAGTAATTTTCCGGAAAATACTTTCCGGAAATATTAACTAATATTGTAAAATACTACAGAAAAATACAACCGGAAAATACAAGGAATATTCGTATACTAATTTTCCGGAAAAAACTTTCCGGAATAACTAATAAATGTAAAATAAAACCGGAAAATACAACCGGAAAATACAGGGAATATGCGTATAGTAATTTTCCGGAAAAAACCTTCCGAAAATATTAACTAATAATTGCAAAATATAATTGTAAAATACAACCGGAAATAAAACTTTTCCGGAAAGCTGTATATATTTCTATGTAATTATTGTTATATTCTGAATTTATATAATTCTGATATTTACTTTTAAATTCTGATATTTTGTAAGCTCTAATTTAATGTAAAAAATTTATTTTATGGTAAACAAAAATTTTTTAAAAAAATTTTAAAAGTGACTATTAAATTAATTATAAAAGTGCTTATTATAATCAGAAATTATTTATTATTAAAAAATTTAATAAAAATTTTCTGTTTATTTTCCAACGTCTCCTTACCAACAGATACAATGGTACATGCAGCTGCTTATTAAATTATGATTTATTATTTAAAATTTATTAAAAATATTTTTCACTTTTTTAAAGTACATTGCGTCATATAAATATTAAAAATTCGAATAACTTTATAATTAAATAACAGAAATGTTAAAATTTTGATTTTAGTTGGGTTATAAAGTTAAGAATACTGTACAACGTATTATTAATATTTTTGTTTAGTTAAAAAAATTTTTTTTATTTTTAAAAGTCCCGAAAGACTCTTTAATTTTACCTTAAATTATTTTGGAAGTCTCTTGAATTATCTTATAAATGAGCCTTAATAAATTATTATATCTTATGAATAAAATCTACATATAATATTTAATAATAAAATTTATCATAAAATTTATTCTTAGAAAATATAGTTTTGAAAATATTAAAAATTTAATTTGTTGGTGAGGACGTACTTAAGCAAAATACTTAAATAAATTTTAATAAAGAGATAAGAAGAAATATGTACATTTTAATTGTACTCATTCAATTCGTCTCGTCGAGCTGAATCGAATGATACCAAAATTAAAATTATAGGAAATCAATGAAAAGGTTATACGCATTTGCCCTCAGGCTATTTACATAAAATAATTGAAAAAATTTAAAAAATTGGGATAAAAGGGAAGAATATGAGTTAATAAGATATCAATTTTCAATCAAGCTCTTGATCGAGTATTAGTAACATTAGAATGAGTACTAACAATATTAGTATCCACTCTCTTAGGTTCGACTTGATCCAATCTTCTAACCATAGAAACTGCAACTGGACGTTGTTGTACAGGTTTGATACAAAATAGCCAGCCAAGATGTTTATAGAACGCTGTTTTGTATTCCGTGCTATAAAATTTTAAAAAAAATTTTGGGGAATGGGAAAATTGGAATTTAACCTAAAAATAACAAGAACAGGTAAATTACTGCTAAATCCGATCATGTAAAGAACTGTAGTGGGATAACTGATATAATATTCTGTAGCAAAAGCGTCAAAGCTAACATAAGTCAAAATCACTCTCCAAACTTGTCCCTTAAAAATATTTTTAATTAAATATAATTTTTAATTGGAATTTGCGTGGAGATATATAGACTTACTTCTAAGCGAGAACATTGGGTAAATTTAATTTAAGAAATAATGGGTAGTGGAAACCTTACGAGTAAAATTTTTCAAATGCTATATTCTTAATAATCTTATTTAATATTCCTATAAATTTAAAAAATTTCGATCAAGTATTTCATGAGTGATGGCCTATAAATAGTGATTTATTTGAGAACTTGTTAATTTTTCGATAATAACTTATGAAATACTTAACCGAAAATTCTGAACTTTTAATTAGAGTTTAAAGTCAACCTTTGAATATTTATACAAAATTTTATTATGCTTAGGTACTCATTTAGATGTTATACTACCGACTAAATCTATTTTTCGATAGTTTGCCAGATGTCAACTAGAGCAAGAGATGCTGATCGTAAGGCTGGTGGATCTGGATCCGAAATAAGATCGAATATCAGAAAATTTTTGGTTCGGATACCAGATCCGGATATCTAAAATTTTTCAGTTTATGCGATCTGTCTTTGCTCCTTCCTTTATTCCCTTCACATTTTATTTTTTTGAAACTTGCCTGTAAGTATATAAAAACAGAAATTCCCATTAAAATAGTTAATGATTTAATTAATTTTTTTGCATTTGCCATCCCTTTAAATTTATTAGAACTATCATTTTTATCTTCCCGACGCTTATTACTAGGGACAGCCAAAATATGCACGGAAAATCGCCAAATATGCGCATATATATGCACCGAAAAAGCCCAAAATATGCACCAATATATGCAAAATTTGCCAAAATATGCACTGAAATATGCACCAAAAATTGTTAAAATATGCTTTAAAGATCAATATTTTAAGCCAAAAAACAAGAAATTAGCTTTTAAACCCGCAATTTAAGAAAATTCTTAAAAGATTTTATGGAATTAAGATTATTGCATAGAAATTTAACAAAAGAAAATTTTTCCGAAAAATTTTTCGAAAAAATTTTTTTATAAAATTTTTATAAAAAATTTTTTTACCAAAAAAATTCCGAAAAATTCAAAATTTTCGGCGATTTTTACTAAAATTTACCAAAAAATACCGAAATATGGACCAAAATATGGAAAATTTGCCAAAATATGCACAAATATGCAAATATGCACGGGAGGGCCGAAATATGCAAATATATGCATTAAGAACCGGGTCCTTAAGTGCTCGGACCTATGTAAAAACACCATTTTTGGGCTTCTCACTTCAAGGCATATCCGCATACAAAACATGCATTTGCATGTTTTGGCTGTCCCTACTTATTACCTTGCAAAGATTTTTTAAATAGAATAATTAACCAGATAGCAACATAACAACCAAATTCAGTGAAAAATATGACTAGGCCTTGTTGGTAGATAAAAGGGCCAGACTCCGGTGTAACAACATCCCCTGTTGCACACATAACCATACTTGAATATTTTAATATTTTTATTAGAAGGGCATCTCTTGTATATCTCAATATCCCTCGGAAAGTCTTTTATTAGGATCCATTTTACTTTAGTTCATCATTTCATACTTCCACCTCTTCATTTTCGCTTACTTCTATCTTATATCGAATAGTATATGTTCTTCCTATTAGAGGGTTCTTCTGTTATAGAGGCTCTAATATAGTACGAGGAATCTTGCAGACAAGAAAACAAGATTCCCGATTTCGGGAATCGGGTCGGTAGGATCCCTGATAGATGGTACCCTCAGTCTCGGAAATCCTTTTTTAGAGAGCATTATACCCTCCTAAGGATACCCCCAGTTTTAGGAATTTTTTCTAGCTTTATTTACTTGTCAGGATGTAGAGAAACGCCATAGAAATAATAACAATTCATGACAAAACACCGAATAAAACAAAAAATGAACAAAATTGTAGTAGATATGTATATATCGCTGTCTTTATACCTTTAAATTTTTTAAAATATTACGAACACCCTTGGTTTAGGTACCAAAAAGGAAACAAAACACTAATTAATCTATCCACTCCAACACATAATTGTGCACTTGTAGCCAATCCAGCCCCAATTAAAGGTAAAAAGGCAAAATAATAGCAAGTTTTAAGTCTTATAAAATTAGTTCCAGAAAATAAAACAAAAAATTTAACGCCAGAAAAAAGTTGTAAAGGTGTTATAGTTAATGAATTAAATGCTAAAAGTAAATTACAACGACCATGGAGGGATCTTGAAAAGGAAAAATATTATTTAGCGATTGGAATTGAGGTGTGATTTTGAGGAGAGAAAGGATGGGTAGGGCGATGTTTCAGCAGAAACTAGGATTATTCAGATAAACAATATAATCCATAAACTCCTAATACCCCTCACAATAATAGGTTGGATAAGAAAATTGGATATTTAATTTTGAGAGAGGAGAAAATTAAGAGAAGATTTCCAGGATTATTACGAGGCGAAAATAATAATATAGTGCTTAATATCCTCCGCAGTAATGCTTAATATCCTTCCCCATCAAGACAAAATTAAAAATAATTTTACATATTAAAATTTAATTTACAAACTTGCTCTTTTTAGTCAAATAAACAAATAATATATTCAAACAAAACCCAATCATACTCAATATAAAAAATCCTCCATACATTGAAACCATGTTAGGTATAAACCCAGCATTGGCCCAATAATAGTAAAACTTGAGAAAAAATTATTAAAGTCATTATATAATTTAAAAAATTACAGGGCTTGTATTAATCGTAGTTAAATTGTTATTAGCTGTGTTATTGTTGCTCATTTTTTAATTAATTTAAAATAATTTTTAATTAATTTATTTCCAATTTTCCTAATTTTGTATTTTAGCAAGATTTATAAGTCTTTACGGAAAAACTATGAAAAATAAAAATTCTGAAAATTACAACCGGAAAACACAAAATTAACCGAAAACACACACACATATTAAAATATTCTGAAAATACAACCGGAAAAAAAGTAATAAAACTTTACGGAAAATACATCAGAATTAAATATCAGAATTGTAAAATACAACCGGAAAATACAAGGAATATTCTGATAAATAATTTTCCGGAAATTACTTTCCGGAAATATTAACTAGTAAAGTAAAATGTAATTGTAAAAATATAACCGGAAACTATTAACATTCCGGAAAACAATTTATTTTTAATTATAGTTATATTCTGAAGTTGGAAAATTCTGATAGTTTTTAACTCTAATTATGGCAATAAGAGACATAAATATTTACAATTTTAATTAAAAAATTTTTTACATGCAAGGAACATGAATTTTTATTAAAATTGTTTAAGTAAATAAATTTTTATTTTTTAATTAAAATGATTTTATTATTTAAATTTATAAGAGTTTATAAAAGAGGCTGGAAGTCGAGTAAAATAATGAGTGGTTCGTGACTTTTAAAAATTAAAAAAAAATTTTTAGACTAAACAAAATTATTTTGAAACGTTGTCAGTATTTTTAAAAGTATAATCTGGCTACAATAAATTCTGTTAATTCTGATTTATTAAACATTAAAAATTACAAATTCTGATTTTTATTTCTTTTAAGGCATTTTTCTGTTTACTTTCCTTTGTACCAGCCGATACGATGGTACTTCTGCATAGTAACATAAATACAATGAAGAAAATGTAATTTATTATTTAATATACATAATTTATGTATATAAATATTTTATTTTTTTAAATTTATTAATAACAATTTTTCACTTCTTTTAAAGTGCATTGCACGCATTTATTAAAAATTTATATACTTTCTAATTAAAAATAAATTTATAAAAATTTAAATGTAGTCAGATTATGCTTTTAAAAATACTGTCATTGTCTCCTTAACATTTTTAGCTTAAACAAAATTTTTTTAATTTTATAAAGTCACGAAAAACTCATTAATTTTACTCTACTTCTAGTCTCTTAATACAAAATGTAGTCTTTCTAAAACGTACCTGATCATCTACAGTATATATAATATTTATTTATTTATCAACAAACCACAAATATTTTGAAATACATTAAAGTGGTGGAAAAAAATTTAAAAAATAAATGTAAATCAAAACAAGAAAAAAAAATCAGAAATTGAAATGTAAACATAAAAATTGTGATAATAACAATACACTAAAATTGGGGTTGGGGGCCTATCCGGCCCGGTCCGAAAGATCGAGCGGGCATTGAAATTTGTTCCGAAAAAGACTTGGTCGGGCCAGCCCGAAAAAAATGACTCGAATGTCGTACCGACTCAAAAACCCCAAATTATTTTTTGTTCTATTTGTGTGTTTTTTGATCCTAAGAATTATTCGTCTTCGGAGTGATCCATTTGACCGGTTAAAATATTTTTGGAAATTAAGAGATATAAACTAATAATTTTAGAGGCGGTGTATAGATCGGCAATTTTTCTTCTATATATTGACTTTTCAAGTTTAACAATCTTTCTTCGTATGGGACCTTGATTAGGCCACATTTTTTATATATTTTTTGTTAAATAGTTTCTGAATTCTTTCGATTTTATCTATTTGATATTTCTTTTGGGCCATATACGACCATATATACCATATATAAATATACGACCATATATAAATATACGAAAGTTATTATTGAAAAATTTTATCCGCCTTGAAATCATTTTTCTGTTTATTTTCCAGTGTCTCCTACCAAAAGACACTATACGGTACTTGCAGCTGCCTAGAAATATTTAATTTAATTTTCTTTAAAATTTTATTAAAAACAATTTTTCACTTTTTTAAAGTGCATTGCACGCATTTATTAGAAATTTATACAATTTTTTCATTACAATAACAAGAATTATAAAATTTTTATTGTAGCTAGATTATACTTTTAAAAGTATTGTGCAATGTCTCTTTAATATTTTTACTTAAAAAAAATTTTTTTTATTTTTAAAAGTCACGAAAAACTCATTCGTTTTACTTTACTTGTAGTCTCTCATATAAACTTAAATAAATGTTAGAGCTGTCCAAGTCACTTGGTCTTAAGTCTTAACTTAGGACTTTTCTTGGTGCTTTTCTGTCTTAGGGGGAAGTCTTGGCCTTTGGTCTAAACTTATTTGGGCTTTTGAACCCTTAAAGACGGTGAAAGAGAAGAGCGAATGTTGTAGGTGTTAGGAGAAAATGAAGTGAGAGTTGAGATGGCCAAAATAAATTTTAACATTTCTGTTGAATTACTGGGTTGTTGATTAGAAGTGTTTTAGGTTCTTACTGTTGGGCAATGCTCCAACTGTTAGATTCGGAACATAAATTTCAGGATTTGTAATAAACAATTGTAAATAGTTTTATTTTTAGGAGATTATGCGTGTTCAACATTTATATATTCTAGGGTATCGACCACCCCAAGCTGACACCCGAACCCCCCGAAGGCTCTACCACGCCAAACCACGATCCCCGACACTCCCGCCTCCGAAGGCTCGTGGTGTTATTTTTGCCTTAAGCGCTGAAAATTCCAAACAATTTTCTTGAGTCTTGAAAAATTTTTGGTCTTCTAAAACGTACCTGATCATCTACAGTATATTTAATAGTTTTACTAAAAAAATGTTTTTGCTCCATTTAATTTTTATTTTTTTAAAATTAATTTTAAAAACTATTTTAATGGAAATTTATAATTTAAAAGCTAATAATGTTTCACTTTTAGTAAATGTATTTTTTAATGAATAAAAGTATAAATATATTTAACTTTAAAAATTAAAATTGGATCAGAAAAATTTTTTTAATATACGTATATAATAGGCACTTATACATACATAGGTATATAATTACCGTATTTTTCCCAATAGAAGCGCATGCGCTTCTATTTTTCAACCTCCTCGTAGACTGCGCTTATATTGGGACGTGCGCTTCTATTGGGAAAAATACGGTAATTTATCGTCACTTTCATATTTTTTAAAATTTTTTTGTTTATTAAAAAAATTTTTTTAATAAAAATAGGCAATTATTTATCCAATTTATCCAATAAATTAGAGTTGTAAAAAAATCAGAATTTTAAATTAAATATGAAAATTTTTACAGAATATTACAGAACATTAAAAATAATTGTATTTTCCGGAATGTATATGTTTTCCGGTTGTATTTACAATTACACTTTACAATTATTAGTTTATACTTCCGGAAAGTTTAATTCCGGAAAGTTATTTATCAGAATATTTCTTTTTGTATTTTCCGGTTGTATTTACAGTTTTGATAGTTAATTCTGTTGTATTTTTCCGGAAAGTATGTATTTTTTCCGTTTTATTTTACAATTACTAATTTATATTTCCGGAAATTTTATTTCCGGAAAGTTATTTATCAGAATATTCCTTTTTGTGTTTTCCGGTTTTATTTTACAATTGTAATATTTAATTCTGGTTTATTTTCCGGAAACTTATTTTTATTTTCCGGTTGTATTTTCTTTTTCCGGTTTTATTTACAATTCTGATATTTAATTCCGTTGTATTTTTCCGGAAAGGTCTATTTCTTTTTCCGGTTGTATTTACAATTCTGATATCTGATTCCAGTTTAGTATTTTTCCGGAAACTTATAGTTATTTTCCGGTTCTATTTTCTTGATATCCTTAAAAATACAATTTTTAATTTTGTGTTTTCCGGTTGTATTAATTTAATTTTTCCTTGTTTCGCAAGAACTTTAAAATTTAGGCAACGTTGAAACTAAATTTAAAAATTATTTTAAATTAATTTTTTAAAATGAGCAACAATAACACATCTAATAACAATTTAACTACAATTACCACAAGCCCTGTAAATCCTTTAAAATTGAATAATAACTTTAATAATTTTTCCCCAAGTTTTACAATTATTGGGCCAATGCTGGGTTCATACCTAACATGGTTGCAATGTATGGGGGACTTTTTATATTGAGTTTAACTGGGTTTTGTTTGAATATACTTTTTGTTTATTTGACTAAAAAGAGCAAGTTTGTAATTAATATTTTAATAAAAAAATAATATTTTTATTTCTTAATGGGGGATGAGTTTAACAAATTAGTAAAAAGCTTAGGCGTTGTTTAAAAATTTTTTTAGACCTCTATACTCCTCTCAGATATAGATCCTCTATACTCCTCTCAGATAGAAATCGCTAAATCAAGATACTGCGAAGGATATTAAGAGCTATGATATTATTTTGCCTCATAATAGTCTTAGAACTTAAACCGAACATATTATCCTATTAATTTTTTTAGCTCGATCGACCCTGACTTCGATCAACCCACCCCTCTTCCTCTTAAAATTGCCCTTCAATCTCTATATAATTTAATTGAAAATCCAATTTTCTCACCCACCTACTTATATTCCTAGAGTTATTGTGAGGGTTATCAGTAGTTATGGTGGATATTGTTCATCTAAATAATCCTAGTTTCTGCTGAAACATCGCCCGACCCATTCCTTCTCCCCAAAATCATACTTCAATCCTCAAATAAATTATTTTCTTTTTTCAAGATCCCTCCATGGTCGTTGTAATTTACTTTTAGCATTTAATTCATTAACTATAACACCTTTACAACTTTTTTCTGGCGTTAAATTTTTTGTTTTATTTTCTGGAACTAATTTTATAAGACTTAAAACTTGCTATTATTTTGCTTTTTTACCTTTAATTGGGGCTGGATTGGCTACAAGTGCACAATTATGTGTTGGAGTGGATAGATTAATTAGTGTTTTGTTTCCTTTTTGGTTGAGAAAAAAATTTTTCTTTGAAAATTTCAAAAAATTTAAAGGTATAGAGACAGCGATTTTTACATATCTACTTCAATTCTTTTCATTTTTTGCTTTGTTCGGTGTTTTGTTGTTAATTGTTATTATTTTTATGGTGTTTCTCTACATCCCGATAAGTAAATAATTAATTTAACAATTACACCCTCCAATTTCTGTACACCTTTAGGACTAAAAAATCGGTGTACCAAACCCCCTCTCAGGTTTAAAAAAAACCCCTCTAAGGCCTAAACCCCCTCTCAGGTGTGCCTCCTAAACCCCCTCTCCAATGGCAGGTACAAAGAAAGTACCTCTTAGGCAGCTCCCCAACTCATTGGTTCCAAGAATAAAAAAAGTCCCCCGTATCTTTTTGGATATAAAATTAGAACCAAGTAAAGATGGGAGGTTGGGACAGGGCTTCGATCAAGAAAATGTTAGGGTGAAGCATTAAAAGTTTCTTTTCTGATAAAAGACTGCCTAATGAACTCCCCAATAAAGACTCTGAGAGGGTATTGAGATAGTTAAGAGCCTCCCTTTAAAGATACTTATATTTATTAAAATATTTAAGCATGGTAATGTGCTCAACAGGGGATGTTGTTACACCTGAAGCTGGCCCTTTTGTCTATGATGAAGGTCTAGTTATATTTTTCACCGAATTTGGTTGTTATGTCACTATTTGGTTAATTATTTTAATTAAAAAATCTTCTCAAGGTAAAAAGTGTCAGAAAGATAATTAATGATAATTTTACTAAATTTTAAAGAAGTGGCAAATTCAAAGAAATTAATTAAATCATTAACCATTTTAATGGGAATTTCTGTTTTTATCTTCTTACAGGCAAGTTTCTCTCACTTTAGTACTACGCTTCGGCGCAGCCCGCTTATGGCGCAGTTGCTTGTAAAACACTTAAATGAGTAGTTAGAGCCCTGAAATTTTGTATAGATGTTCTGATTGATGTTATCAAACTTTTCTTAAAATTTCAGAATTTTTGGTTAAATATTTCTTAAGTTATGGTCGAAAATTGACCAGGTTCTCCCATAAATCTCAATTTTTTCGCCCATAACTTTTGAAATACTTGGTCGAAATTTCTGAAATTTATTCAAATATTAGATAATATTATCTAAAATATGTGTGAAAAATTTCATTAGTATAGGCTTTCATTATCTATTATTTTTAAATTAAATTTACTCCATGTTCTCTCACAAAGGTACGCCTTCCCTCATATTCTCCCTCCCCTAAAAGTCATTCTAAATTTAGATTTAAATTAAATTAAAAATATCTTTAAGGGACAAATTTGGAGAGTAGTTTTAACCTATGTTAGCTTTGATGCTTTTGCTAGTGAATATTATATCAGTTTTCCTACTACATGTCTTTACATGATTGGATTTAGCAGCAATTTACCTGTTCTAGTTATTTTTAGGTTAAATTCAATCCTTCCTATTCCCCAAAAATTTTTAAAAAATTTTATAGCACGGAATACAACACAGCGTTCTATAAGCATCTTGGCTGGCTATTTTGTATCAAACCTGGACAACAACATCCAGTTGTAGTTTCTATGGTTAGAACATTGGATCAAGTCGAGCATAGAAGGAGAATGGATACTAATACTGTTGTTACTCATTCTAATGTTACTAATACTCGATCGAGAACTTGATTTAAAATTTTATTTTTTAATCAGATTTTCACCTTTTATCTAAAATTTTTTTTAATTTTTTCAATTATTTTTTGTAAATAGCCTGAGGGCAAATGCTTATAACTCTGTTCATTTATTTTTTATAATTTTAATTTTGGTATCATTCGATTCAGCTCGACGAGACGAATCGAATGAGTAGTCATTTGATAGAACTTTTTGATATTTTTAATTAGTTTTCTGTAAATAGCCTGAGGGCAAATGCTTATAACTCTGTCCATTTATTTCATATAATTTTGATTTTGGTATCATTCGATTCAGCTCGATGAGACGAATCGAATGAGTAGTCATTTGATTGAACTTTTTGATGTTTTTAGTTAATTTTCTATAAATAGCCTCAGGGCAAATGCTTATAACTCTGTTCATTTATCTCCTATAATTTTAATTTTGGTATCATTCGATTCAGCTCGATGAGACGAATCGAATGAGTAGTCATTTGATTGAACTTTTTGATGTTTTTAGTTAATTTTCTATAAATAGCCTCAGGGCAAATGCTTATAACTCTGTTCATTTATCTCCTATAATTTTAATTTTGGTATCATTCGATTCAGCTCGACAAGACGAATCGAATGAGTAGTCATTTGATTGTATTTCCTTTTCATATTTTTCTTAAAAAATTTTTTTCTTGAGTATGTCCTCACCAAACAAATTTAATTCAATTTCAATATTTTACAAAAATTAAAATACAGTATTTATGGAAAAATTCACTCGAGTTTTATAAGAATATTATATTAAAATTAATTTTAAATATAAGCAACAATTTGTTCATTTCCATTCTTTTCAAGCAACTGACGTAAAGAATTGTTTTCTTCTGCTGACCTAGCTTTACGTTCCCCTTCAATTTTTAAAATTTCTTCCTCACTTCTTTTTTTTCTTTTTAATACGGCACTGTTAGAAGCCGAAGACTGTGCCGCCCCTTTACTTTGGACACCCGATTGTTGATTGTTAAATAAGGATTGGACTCCGTTTGTGTTGACAAGTTGGCTAATACTAGAAACGTTTGTATTGTCTCCTGTTGCGTCCACACTTCCACGAATGTTTTCGGCTAGGAAAATTTTTAAAAAATTTTTTGAGTAAAAAATTTTTTGAAGTATTGGCTAGTAGAATATCTACTATTTTTAAAAATCAGAAAAATTTTTCTTATTTTTTTTGTTTCCGGAATTATTTCTACATCTTAAACTAACCCTTACAACCTTCCTCGAGTCTTTACCCTATAACTCAAGAACACATTAGTGATGTTCGAAAGTCAAAAAAAGCCGAGAGTCGAGACCGAGACCGAGAATCAACCCCGAGACCGAGACCAAACCGAGAGTCAAGACCGGGAGCTCAAAAAACCCGAGAAATTTCTCGACTCGAGAGTTGAGACCGAGACTCTCGAACATCACTAGAACACATTACCCAATAAAAAGAGGTTAAATAGAGGACAAAATTTGTTACAAAACTGCCTAGATTTTTAAATTTTGAAGGTCAAAAAACTAAAAGTTATTTGTCGAAAAACTGACATTATTCCCAATATTTTCCCCTATTTTTCAGTCATAACCTAATTTTAATAAAAAAATATTTTAATTTTCACTTTGTGGAACTCCATTAGGTCCAACCAGTTGCAAATTTGCATTAGTTAGAGCACTTGAAGGGCCTAAAATTGAATTTAAAAATCACCAAAAATTTTTAAATTATTTACCAGCCCCTCCTCCTTTGGCTAAAATCGTTGAATTACCAGAGTTACCAGTATTACTCAGCCCCATAAATGTATTTCCATTGACAGAGGATGACTGTCCTGTTACTCTACCGTTAACCATATTTGTACCTTAGAATTAAAAATTTTAGAGAAAGAAATTTCCTCTTAAACCATTAGCCCCCATTCCCGTTCCATTAAGCAACGCTCCTTTATCATCAATTGATAACATTGAAGGTGTTCCATTCGTTGCTTTTGATTCGCCCGCAGACCCCACACCTACACCTGTCTGGGGATATCCAGCATTTGCACCGACAAAAGATGAAGCAGACCCATCTTGATTTCCTGTTCCTTGTATGTTCCCACTAGCTAGACCACCTAAAAGAGGAAACCTATTTTAATTGTATTTCCGCATAGAATAGTTTCCGGTTGTAATTTAGAATTTTATAAAATTTAGAGATTTAATGCTAAAATACATACCGTATTTATTCTAATAGTGCGACTCCTTCTATCAGACCGACCCCTTCTAATAAACCGACCCTCTAGAGAATGGTTGAAAAATAAACCGACCGGTCGCACTATTAGAAGAAATACGGTATTTGTGTTTTATTTCCGGAAAGATTTACTACATATTTGCGTTTTCCGGTTGTAATTTTCAGAATTGTAAATACAATTATATTAATTTGTATTTTCCGGTTGTATTTTACAATTCTCAATAATTATTTTTCCGGTTGTTTTCAGAATTGTAATTTATTAATTAGTGTTTTCCGGTTGTATTTTCCGGTAGTTAATTATTTCCGGTTATTTTCAGAATTTTAATTTATTAATTAGTGTTTTCCGGTTGTATTTTACAATTACAATTCTGAATATTTAATTTTGCTTCTTTTTCCGGAAAGATTTTTACACTTTGTTTTTCCGGATATTTTTCAATTTTATTTTACAATTATTAAATTGTGTTTTCCGGTTGTATTTTTAGAATTGTAATTACAATTACCTATATTAATTTGTATTTTCCGGTTGTATTTTCAGGTATTCAATTACTTTTCCGGTTATTTTCAGACTTGTAATTTAATGTTAATAATTTGTGTTTTCCGGTTGTATTTTACAATTACAATTCTGAATATTTAATTCTGCTTCTATTTCCGGAAAGATTTTTACAATGTGTTTTTCCGGTTATTTTCAGAATTATAGTTTACAATTAAGTAATTTGTGTTTTCCGGTTGGTTGTATTTTACAGCTTGAATATTTAATTCTGCTTCTTTTCCGGAAAGATTTTTACACTGTTTTTCCGGTTATTTTTCAATTTTATTTTACAATTATCAAAATGTGTTTTCCGGTTGTATTTTCTTTTTGTTTTCCGGAAAGATTTTTTACAATTTGTCTCTTCCGGTTGTTTTCAGAATTGTAATTACAATTACCTATATTTATTTGTCTTTTCCGGTTGTGATTTTACAATTACAATTCTGTATATTCTTTTTCCGGAAAGATTTTTAAAATGTGTTTTTCCGGATATTTTTCCGGTTATTTTACAATTATTAAATTGTGTTTTCCGGTTGTATTTTTAGAATTGTAAATTAACATTTATTGTGTTTTTCCCATTTGTGTTTTCTTTTTGTTTTCCGGAAAGTGTTTGCAATTTATTTTTCCGGTTATTTTCAGAATTGTAAATTACAATTATTAATTTGCATTTTCCGGCTATACTTTTACAATTACAATTGGCATTTTTAAATTCTAATTCCTCACCACTGCTTGCTCCATTGCCATTGATGCCACGAATACCATCACTTACACTAACTGACTTATTTGCTCCATTACTTTTTCCTTGCACACCCACCATGCCGTTAACAGCTCCAGCAGAATTAATGCTCGAATTTCCCCATAATCCACCTTCACCTGGTCCCGATCCATTCATTACAAGATTTCCGAATGAATTTACATCTAAATTATTTGTATTTTTTGTATTTTTTTTGTATTTTTTTCTGTATTTTTTGTGTTTTTGTATTTTTTGTGTTTTTTGTATTTTCTTGTGTTTTTGTATTTTTTGTGTTTTTTGTATTTTCTTGTGTTTTTGTATTTTGTGTTTTTTGTATTTTCTTGTGTTTTTTTGTGTTTTTGTATTTTTTGTATTTTTCTGTATTTTTTGTGTTTTTTGTGTTTTTCTGTATTTTTTGTGTTTTTTGTGTTTTTCTGTATTTTTTTGTGTTTTTTGTGTTTTTCTGTATTTTTTGTGTTTTTGTATTTTTTGTATTTTTGTGTTTTATTGTGTTTTTTGTATTTTTTAAACAAAAAAGTAACGCTACTTGAGTTGCCAGAAGTCAATGTTTCAGCTCCAACCAGTCTACTACCACCTGTTTTCGAACTTACTCCTCCAAGCATATCCCCGGACAACTGCGACGAGTTGCCATTTCCAGTACCTTTACCGTATAATTTTAAAATTAATTTTTATTGTAAAAGACCATTAGCAGAAACACGCGAATAAACATTTCCACCACCATTATCATTAACTCCAGACACTAATCCATTGGCGGAGAGGGCTATAAAATATAATAAATTAATTGTAACTTTAATGAGTTCTACGGATAAACTTCACGTGTGTGTACTTCCTTGGGGGTTTGAAAAAATCGCAAACTAAAATGAGGGGTACCCATTATTGTGAGTATAGCTTAGACAGCCTCCCTCGGAGTGACCACCCAACTCATAGTAAATGAGATCACCAGTGCTGGGTATTGGGCATTTGTTGGCTCCGGCTCCTGGCTTTTAAAATCATAGCTCCGGCGCCAGCTCCGGGCAGAGCCATACCCAGCACTGGAGCTCACATTTGTGAAGGTACACAATATAAAGGTCCGACCGTAACTAAAAATGACCTCATAAATATACCTGGATTATATAAAGAACTTCCACTCAACATTATATTCGCTTGGGAGTTGTTTTCTCCTTAAATTTTTTTTGTTATTAAAAAAATTTTTAACAACATATGTATGTATATTTACCCAAAGCAGAAGACATAGCTGACAGCTGAAACATAACCGAACCCCAATTTAGTGTTTGCCCTACAGATAAGTCTACGTTGGTCAATATATTGCCTGTTGCTCCAGCTCTCCCTCTGGCAGTTGCGGCTGAGAAAATTTTTTATATTTTCTAATCTCTCAATAATTTACTGTTATTTCCATTGACAGAACCCATGTTGTCTGCAATCACTTGAGAATTGCCTTTTCCCGAGGCAGATCCGGAGTCCGTTCCTGACTGACTGAGAGTATTCCCATTAACGTCTTAAATTACTCTTTTGCCTCTTAAAAAATTTTTTCTTTTACTTGAAGCACTCATCCCCGATGTTCTGCTATTCGCTCCGACAGCATTTACGTTTCCATTGTTAGACGCCGAGTTTGCCCCAGCCATAGCATTTGACTGGCTCATAACATTACTGGGACCGGTTCCAGCTGCGTTTCCGGATGATGTGCCTTAAAAAATTTTTGAAAAATTTTCAAAATTTTCGAAAAATTTTTAAAAAATTCTTCCTTTACCATTCGCCCCGACTGTTCCATTTGGAGTTTTCCACATTGAGTTTGAAGAGGATAAATCCTAAAAATATTATTTTAATTTTAAAAATGGTTACGAACAGTATTGCTCCCGTTCGCTGTAGCTTTTCCTGATGAGGCAACAGGGGTGCCACCAGCTGCAAGATTTATATAAGTAATTATTGGACTGTATCTTTTTTCAAAAAAATATTCCTGATAAAAATTCCGGAATGTTCTGTATTTTATTTTGTATATTTGATCACTATTTCCGGAAAGTAATTATATTTTTCCGGAAATTGATTACAATTGTCCAGAAGAAAATTACAACTTTCCCGAAAAATATTAATTACAATCTTCCGCAAAAATATTAATTACAATTTTCCGGAAATATATTAAGTACAACCTTCCGGAAGAAAAATATTAATTACAATCTTCCGGAAAAAATAGTATAACCTTCCGGAAAGAACTAATTACAACCTTCCGGAAAGAACTAATTACAACCTTCCGGAAAGAACTAATTACAACCTTCCGGGAAAAAAAATAATTACAACTTTCCGGAAAAATATTAATTACAATCTTCCGGAAAGAACTAATTACAACTTTCCGGAAAAATATTAATTACAATCTTCCGGAAAGAACTAATTACAACTTTCCGGAAAAATATTAATTACAATCTTCCGGAAAAAATAGTATAACCTTCCGGAAAGAACTAATTACAACCTTCCGGAAAGAACTAATTACAACCTTCCGGAAAGAACTAATTACAACCTTCCGGGAAAAAAAATAATTACAACTTTCCGGAAAAATATTAATTACAATCTTCCGGAAAGAACTAATTACAACTTTCCGGAAAAATATTAATTACAATCTTCCGGAAAAAATAGTATAACCTTCCGGAAAGAACTAATTACAACCTTCCGGAAAGAACTAATTACAACCTTCCGGGAAAAAAAATAATTACAACTTTCCGGAAAAATATTAATTACAATCTTCCGGAAAGAACTAATTACAACTTTCCGGAAAAATATTAATTACAATCTTCCGGAAAAAATAGTATAACCTTCCGGAAAGAACTAATTACAACCTTCCGGAAAGAACTAATTACAACCTTCCGGGAAAAAAAATAATTACAACTTTCCGGAAAAATATTAATTACAATCTTCCGGAAAGAACTAATTACAACTTTCCGGAAAAATATTAATTACAATCTTCCGGAAAGAACTAATTACAACCTTCCGGAAAGAACTAATTACAACCTTCCGGAAAGAACTAATTACAACCTTCCGGGAAAAAAAATAATTACAACTTTCCGGAAAAATATTAATTACAATCTTCCGGAAAGAACTAATTACAACTTTCCGGAAAAATATTAATTACAATCTTCCGGAAAAAATAGTATAACCTTCCGGAAAGAACTAATTACAACCTTCCGGAAAGAACTAATTACAACCTTCCGGGAAAAAAAATAATTACAACTTTCCGGAAAAATATTAATTACAATCTTCCGGAAAGAACTAATTACAACTTTCCGGAAAAATATTAATTACAATCTTCCGGAAAAAATAGTATAACCTTCCGGAAAGAACTAATTACAACCTTCCGGAAAGAACTAATTACAACCTTCCGGGAAAAAAAATAATTACAACTTTCCGGAAAAATATTAATTACAATCTTCCGGAAAGAACTAATTACAACTTTCCGGAAAAATATTAATTACAATCTTCCGGAAAAAATAGTATAACCTTCCGGAAAGAACTAATTACAACCTTCCGGAAAGAACTAATTACAACCTTCCGGGAAAAAAAATAATTACAACTTTCCGGAAAAATATTAATTACAATCTTCCGGAAAGAACTAATTACAACTTTCCGGAAAAATATTAATTACAATCTTCCGGAAAAAATAGTATAACCTTCCGGAAAGAACTAATTACAACCTTCCGGAAAGAACTAATTACAACCTTCCGGGAAAAAAAATAATTACAACTTTCCGGAAAAATATTAATTACAATCTTCCGGAAAGAACTAATTACAACTTTCCGGAAAAATATTAATTACAATCTTCCGGAAAGAACTAATTACAACTTTCCGGAAAAATATTAATTACAATCTTCCGGAAAAAATAGTATAACCTTCCGGAAAGAACTAATTACAACCTTCCGGAAAGAACTAATTACAACCTTCCGGGAAAAAAAATAATTACAACTTTCCGGAAAAATATTAATTACAATCTTCCGGAAAGAACTAATTACAACTTTCCGGAAAAATATTAATTACAATCTTCCGGAAAAAATAGTATAACCTTCCGGAAAGAACTAATTACAACCTTCCGGAAAGAACTAATTACAACCTTCCGGGAAAAAAAATAATTACAACTTTCCGGAAAAATAATAATTACAATCTTCCGGAAAGAACTAATTACAACTTTCCGGAAAAATATTAATTACAATCTTCCGGAAAGAACTAATTACAACTTTCCGGAAAAATATTAATTACAATCTTCCGGAAAAAATAGTATAACCTTCCGGAAAGAACTAATTACAACCTTCCGGGAAAAAAAATAATTACAACTTTCCGGAAAAATATTAATTACAATCTTCCGGAAAGAACTAATTACAACTTTCCGGAAAAATATTAATTACAATCTTCCGGAAAAAATAGTATAACCTTCCGGAAAGAACTAATTACAACTTTCCGGAAAAATATTAATTACAATCTTCCGGAAAGAACTAATTACAACTTTCCGGAAAAATATTAATTACAATCTTCCGGAAAGAACTAATTACAACTTTCCGGAAAAATATTAATTACAATCTTCCGGAAAGAACTAATTACAACTTTCCGGAAAAATATTAATTACAATCTTCCGGAAAAAATAGTATAACCTTCCGGAAAGAACTAATTACAATCTTCCGGGAAAAAAAATAATTACAACTTTCCGGAAAAATATTAATTACAATCTTCCGGAAAGAACTAATTACAACTTTCCGGAAAAATATTAATTACAATCTTCCGGAAAGAACTAATTACAACTTTCCGGAAAAATATTAATTACAATCTTCCGGAAAAAATAGTATAACCTTCCGGAAAGAACTAATTACAACCTTCCGGGAAAAAAAATAATTACAACTTTCCGGAAAAATATTAATTACAATCTTCCGGAAAGAACTAATTACAACTTTCCGGAAAAATATTAATTACAATCTTCCGGAAAGAACTAATTACAACTTTCCGGAAAAATATTAATTACAATCTTCCGGAAAAAATAGTATAACCTTCCGGAAAGAACTAATTACAACCTTCCGGGAAAAAAAATAATTACAACTTTCCGGAAAAATATTAATTACAATCTTCCGGAAAGAACTAATTACAACTTTCCGGAAAAATATTAATTACAATCTTCCGGAAAAAATAGTATAACCTTCCGGAAAGAACTAATTACAACCTTCCGGGAAAAAAAATAATTACAACTTTCCGGAAAAATATTAATTACAATCTTCCGGAAAGAACTAATTACAACTTTCCGGAAAAATATTAATTACAATCTTCCGGAAAAAATAGTATAACCTTCCGGAAAGAACTAATTACAACCTTCCGGGAAAAAAAATAATTACAACTTTCCGGAAAAATATTAATTACAATCTTCCGGAAAGAACTAATTACAACTTTCCGGAAAAATATTAATTACAATCTTCCGGAAAAAATAGTATAACCTTCCGGAAAGAACTAATTACAACCTTCCGGGAAAAAAAATAATTACAACTTTCCGGAAAAATATTAATTACAATCTTCCGGAAAGAACTAATTACAACTTTCCGGAAAAATATTAATTACAATCTTCCGGAAAAAATAGTATAACCTTCCGGAAAGAACTAATTACAACCTTCCGGGAAAAAAAATAATTACAACTTTCCGGAAAAATATTAATTACAATCTTCCGGAAAGAACTAATTACAACTTTCCGGAAAAATATTAATTACAATCTTCCGGAAAAAATAGTATAACCTTCCGGAAAGAACTAATTACAACCTTCCGGGAAAAAAAATAATTACAACTTTCCGGAAAAATATTAATTACAATCTTCCGGAAAGAACTAATTACAACTTTCCGGAAAAATATTAATTACAATCTTCCGGAAAAAATAGTATAACCTTCCGGAAAGAACTAATTACAACCTTCCGGGAAAAAAAATAATTACAACTTTCCGGAAAAATATTAATTACAATCTTCCGGAAAGAACTAATTACAACTTTCCGGAAAAATATTAATTACAATCTTCCGGAAAAAATAGTATAACCTTCCGGAAAGAACTAATTACAACCTTCCGGGAAAAAAAATAATTACAACTTTCCGGAAAAATATTAATTACAATCTTCCGGAAAGAACTAATTACAACTTTCCGGAAAAATATTAATTACAATCTTCCGGAAAAAATAGTATAACCTTCCGGAAAGAACTAATTACAACCTTCCGGGAAAAAAAATAATTACAACTTTCCGGAAAAATATTAATTACAATCTTCCGGAAAGAACTAATTACAACTTTCCGGAAAAATATTAATTACAATCTTCCGGAAAGAACTAATTACAACTTTCCGGAAAAATATTAATTACAATCTTCCGGAAAAAATAGTATAACCTTCCGGAAAGAACTAATTACAACCTTCCGGGAAAAAAAATAATTACAACTTTCCGGAAAAATATTAATTACAATCTTCCGGAAAGAACTAATTACAACTTTCCGGAAAAATATTAATTACAATCTTCCGGAAAGAACTAATTACAACTTTCCGGAAAAATATTAATTACAATCTTCCGGAAAAAATAGTATAACCTTCCGGAAAGAACTAATTACAACCTTCCGGGAAAAAAAATAATTACAACTTTCCGGAAAAATATTAATTACAATCTTCCGGAAAGAACTAATTACAACTTTCCGGAAAAATATTAATTACAATCTTCCGGAAAAAATAGTATAACCTTCCGGAAAGAACTAATTACAACCTTCCGGGAAAAAAAATAATTACAACTTTCCGGAAAAATATTAATTACAATCTTCCGGAAAGAACTAATTACAACTTTCCGGAAAAATATTAATTACAATCTTCCGGAAAAAATAGTATAACCTTCCGGAAAGAACTAATTACAACCTTCCGGAAAGAACTAATTACAACCTTCCGGGAAAAAAAATAATTACAACTTTCCGGAAAAATATTAATTACAATCTTCCGGAAAGAACTAATTACAACTTTCCGGAAAAATATTAATTACAATCTTCCGGAAAAAATAGTATAACCTTCCGGAAAGAACTAATTACAACCTTCCGGGAAAAAAAATAATTACAACTTTCCGGAAAAATATTAATTACAATCTTCCGGAAAGAACTAATTACAACTTTCCGGAAAAATATTAATTACAATCTTCCGGAAAAAATAGTATAACCTTCCGGAAAGAACTAATTACAACCTTCCGGGAAAAAAAATAATTACAACTTTCCGGAAAAATATTAATTACAATCTTCCGGAAAGAACTAATTACAACTTTCCGGAAAAATATTAATTACAATCTTCCGGAAAAAATAGTATAACCTTCCGGAAAGAACTAATTACAACCTTCCGGGAAAAAAAATAATTACAACTTTCCGGAAAAATATTAATTACAATCTTCCGGAAAGAACTAATTACAACTTTCCGGAAAAATATTAATTACAATCTTCCGGAAAAAATAGTATAACCTTCCGGAAAGAACTAATTACAACCTTCCGGAAAGAACTAATTACAACCTTCCGGGAAAAAAAATAATTACAACTTTCCGGAAAAATATTAATTACAATCTTCCGGAAAGAACTAATTACAACTTTCCGGAAAAATATTAATTACAATCTTCCGGAAAAAATAGTATAACCTTCCGGAAAGAACTAATTACAACCTTCCGGGAAAAAAAATAATTACAACTTTCCGGAAAAATATTAATTACAATCTTCCGGAAAGAACTAATTACAACTTTCCGGAAAAATATTAATTACAATCTTCCGGAAAAAATAGTATAACCTTCCGGAAAGAACTAATTACAACCTTCCGGGAAAAAAAATAATTACAACTTTCCGGAAAAATATTAATTACAATCTTCCGGAAAGAACTAATTACAACTTTCCGGAAAAATATTAATTACAATCTTCCGGAAAAAATAGTATAACCTTCCGGAAAGAACTAATTACAACCTTCCGGGAAAAAAAATAATTACAACTTTCCGGAAAAATATTAATTACAATCTTCCGGAAAGAACTAATTACAACTTTCCGGAAAAATATTAATTACAATCTTCCGGAAAAAATAGTATAACCTTCCGGAAAGAACTAATTACAACCTTCCGGGAAAAAAAATAATTACAACTTTCCGGAAAAATATTAATTACAATCTTCCGGAAAGAACTAATTACAACTTTCCGGAAAAATATTAATTACAATCTTCCGGAAAGAACTAATTACAACTTTCCGGAAAAATATTAATTACAATCTTCCGGAAAGAACTAATTACAACTTTCCGGAAAAATATTAATTACAATCTTCCGGAAAGAACTAATTACAACTTTCCGGAAAAATATTAATTACAATCTTCCGGAAAGAACTAATTACAACTTTCCGGAAAAATATTAATTACAATCTTCCGGAAAGAACTAATTACAACTTTCCGGAAAAATATTAATTACAATCTTCCGGAAAAAATAGTATAACCTTCCGGAAAGAACTAATTACAACCTTCCGGGAAAAAAAATAATTACAACTTTCCGGAAAAATATTAATTACAATCTTCCGGAAAGAACTAATTACAACTTTCCGGAAAAATATTAATTACAATCTTCCGGAAAGAACTAATTACAACTTTCCGGAAAAATATTAATTACAATCTTCCGGAAAAAATAGTATAACCTTCCGGAAAGAACTAATTACAACCTTCCGGGAAAAAAAATAATTACAACTTTCCGGAAAAATATTAATTACAATCTTCCGGAAAGAACTAATTACAACTTTCCGGAAAAATATTAATTACAATCTTCCGGAAAGAACTAATTACAACTTTCCGGAAAAATATTAATTACAATCTTCC
This sequence comes from Meloidogyne enterolobii, assembly GCA_963681835.1. Taxonomy (NCBI): domain Eukaryota; kingdom Metazoa; phylum Nematoda; class Chromadorea; order Rhabditida; family Meloidogynidae; genus Meloidogyne; species Meloidogyne enterolobii. Next base: position 561,797 of record CAVMJV010000086.1, on the reverse strand, counting down.
GGAAAAAATAGTATAACCTTCCGGAAAGAACTAATTACAACCTTCCGGGAAAAAAAATAATTACAACTTTCCGGAAAAATATTAATTACAATCTTCCGGAAAGAACTAATTACAACTTTCCGGAAAAATATTAATTACAATCTTCCGGAAAAAATAGTATAACCTTCCGGAAAGAACTAATTACAACCTTCCGGGAAAAAAAATAATTACAACTTTCCGGAAAAATATTAATTACAATCTTCCGGAAAGAACTAATTACAACTTTCCGGAAAAATATTAATTACAATCTTCCGGAAAAAATAGTATAACCTTCCGGAAAGAACTAATTACAACCTTCCGGAAAGAACTAATTACAACCTTCCGGGAAAAAAAATAATTACAACTTTCCGGAAAAATATTAATTACAATCTTCCGGAAAGAACTAATTACAACTTTCCGGAAAAATATTAATTACAATCTTCCGGAAAAAATAGTATAACCTTCCGGAAAGAACTAATTACAACCTTCCGGAAAGAACTAATTACAACCTTCCGGGAAAAAAAATAATTACAACTTTCCGGAAAAATATTAATTACAATCTTCCGGAAAGAACTAATTACAACTTTCCGGAAAAATATTAATTACAATCTTCCGGAAAGAACTAATTACAACTTTCCGGAAAAATATTAATTACAATCTTCCGGAAAAAATAGTATAACCTTCCGGAAAGAACTAATTACAACCTTCCGGGAAAAAAAATAATTACAACTTTCCGGAAAAATATTAATTACAATCTTCCGGAAAGAACTAATTACAACTTTCCGGAAAAATATTAATTACAATCTTCCGGAAAGAACTAATTACAACTTTCCGGAAAAATATTAATTACAATCTTCCGGAAAAAATAGTATAACCTTCCGGAAAGAACTAATTACAACCTTCCGGGAAAAAAAATAATTACAACTTTCCGGAAAAATATTAATTACAATCTTCCGGAAAGAACTAATTACAACTTTCCGGAAAAATATTAATTACAATCTTCCGGAAAAAATAGTATAACCTTCCGGAAAGAACTAATTACAACCTTCCGGGAAAAAAAATAATTACAACTTTCCGGAAAAATATTAATTACAATCTTCCGGAAAGAACTAATTACAACCTTCCGGAAAGAACTAATTACAACCTTCCGGGAAAAAAAATAATTACAACTTTCCGGAAAAATATTAATTACAATCTTCCGGAAAGAACTAATTACAACTTTCCGGAAAAATATTAATTACAATCTTCCGGAAAGAACTAATTACAACTTTCCGGAAAAATATTAATTACAATCTTCCGGAAAAAATAGTATAACCTTCCGGAAAGAACTAATTACAACCTTCCGGGAAAAAAAATAATTACAACTTTCCGGAAAAATATTAATTACAATCTTCCGGAAAGAACTAATTACAACTTTCCGGAAAAATATTAATTACAATCTTCCGGAAAAAATAGTATAACCTTCCGGAAAGAACTAATTACAACTTTCCGGAAAAATATTAATTACAATCTTCCGGAAAGAACTAATTACAACTTTCCGGAAAAATATTAATTACAATCTTCCGGAAAGAACTAATTACAACTTTCCGGAAAAATATTAATTACAATCTTCCGGAAAGAACTAATTACAACTTTCCGGAAAAATATTAATTACAATCTTCCGGAAAAAATAGTATAACCTTCCGGAAAGAACTAATTACAACCTTCCGGGAAAAAAAATAATTACAACTTTCCGGAAAAATATTAATTACAATCTTCCGGAAAGAACTAATTACAACTTTCCGGAAAAATATTAATTACAATCTTCCGGAAAGAACTAATTACAACTTTCCGGAAAAATATTAATTACAATCTTCCGGAAAAAATAGTATAACCTTCCGGAAAGAACTAATTACAACCTTCCGGGAAAAAAAATAATTACAACTTTCCGGAAAAATATTAATTACAATCTTCCGGAAAGAACTAATTACAACTTTCCGGAAAAATATTAATTACAATCTTCCGGAAAGAACTAATTACAACTTTCCGGAAAAATATTAATTACAATCTTCCGGAAAAAATAGTATAACCTTCCGGAAAGAACTAATTACAACCTTCCGGGAAAAAAAATAATTACAACTTTCCGGAAAAATATTAATTACAATCTTCCGGAAAGAACTAATTACAACTTTCCGGAAAAATATTAATTACAATCTTCCGGAAAGAACTAATTACAACTTTCCGGAAAAATATTAATTACAATCTTCCGGAAAAAATAGTATAACCTTCCGGAAAGAACTAATTACAACCTTCCGGGAAAAAAAATAATTACAACTTTCCGGAAAAATATTAATTACAATCTTCCGGAAAGAACTAATTACAACTTTCCGGAAAAATATTAATTACAATCTTCCGGAAAAAATAGTATAACCTTCCGGAAAGAACTAATTACAACCTTCCGGGAAAAAAAATAATTACAACTTTCCGGAAAAATATTAATTACAATCTTCCGGAAAGAACTAATTACAACTTTCCGGAAAAATATTAATTACAATCTTCCGGAAAAAATAGTATAACCTTCCGGAAAGAACTAATTACAACCTTCCGGGAAAAAAAATAATTACAACTTTCCGGAAAAATATTAATTACAATCTTCCGGAAAGAACTAATTACAACTTTCCGGAAAAATATTAATTACAATCTTCCGGAAAAAATAGTATAACCTTCCGGAAAGAACTAATTACAACCTTCCGGAAAGAACTAATTACAACCTTCCGGGAAAAAAAATAATTACAACTTTCCGGAAAAATATTAATTACAATCTTCCGGAAAGAACTAATTACAACTTTCCGGAAAAATATTAATTACAATCTTCCGGAAAGAACTAATTACAACTTTCCGGAAAAATATTAATTACAATCTTCCGGAAAAAATAGTATAACCTTCCGGAAAGAACTAATTACAACCTTCCGGAAAGAACTAATTACAACCTTCCGGGAAAAAAAATAATTACAACTTTCCGGAAAAATATTAATTACAATCTTCCGGAAAGAACTAATTACAACTTTCCGGAAAAATATTAATTACAATCTTCCGGAAAAAATAGTATAACCTTCCGGAAAGAACTAATTACAACCTTCCGGAAAGAACTAATTACAACCTTCCGGGAAAAAAAATAATTACAACTTTCCGGAAAAATATTAATTACAATCTTCCGGAAAGAACTAATTACAACTTTCCGGAAAAATATTAATTACAATCTTCCGGAAAAAATAGTATAACCTTCCGGAAAGAACTAATTACAACCTTCCGGAAAGAACTAATTACAACCTTCCGGGAAAAAAAATAATTACAACTTTCCGGAAAAATATTAATTACAATCTTCCGGAAAGAACTAATTACAACTTTCCGGAAAAATATTAATTACAATCTTCCGGAAAAAATAGTATAACCTTCCGGAAAGAACTAATTACAACCTTCCGGAAAGAACTAATTACAACCTTCCGGGAAAAAAAATAATTACAACTTTCCGGAAAAATATTAATTACAATCTTCCGGAAAGAACTAATTACAACTTTCCGGAAAAATATTAATTACAATCTTCCGGAAAAAATAGTATAACCTTCCGGAAAGAACTAATTACAACCTTCCGGAAAGAACTAATTACAACCTTCCGGGAAAAAAAATAATTACAACTTTCCGGAAAAATATTAATTACAATCTTCCGGAAAGAACTAATTACAACTTTCCGGAAAAATATTAATTACAATCTTCCGGAAAAAATAGTATAACCTTCCGGAAAGAACTAATTACAACCTTCCGGAAAGAACTAATTACAACCTTCCGGGAAAAAAAATAATTACAACTTTCCGGAAAAATATTAATTACAATCTTCCGGAAAGAACTAATTACAACTTTCCGGAAAAATATTAATTACAATCTTCCGGAAAAAATAGTATAACCTTCCGGAAAGAACTAATTACAACCTTCCGGAAAGAACTAATTACAACCTTCCGGGAAAAAAAATAATTACAACTTTCCGGAAAAATATTAATTACAATCTTCCGGAAAGAACTAATTACAACTTTCCGGAAAAATATTAATTACAATCTTCCGGAAAGAACTAATTACAACCTTCCGGAAAGAACTAATTACAACCTTCCGGAAAGAACTAATTACAACCTTCCGGGAAAAAAAATAATTACAACTTTCCGGAAAAATATTAATTACAATCTTCCGGAAAGAACTAATTACAACTTTCCGGAAAAATATTAATTACAATCTTCCGGAAAAAATAGTATAACCTTCCGGAAAGAACTAATTACAACCTTCCGGAAAGAACTAATTACAACTTTCCGGGAAAAAAAATAATTACAACTTTCCGGAAAAATATTAATTACAATCTTCCGGAAAGAACTAATTACAACTTTCCGGAAAAATATTAATTACAATCTTCCGGAAAAAATAGTATAACCTTCCGGAAAGAACTAATTACAACCTTCCGGAAAGAACTAATTACAACCTTCCGGAAAGAACTAATTACAACCTTCCGGGAAAAAAAATAATTACAACTTTCCGGAAAAATATTAATTACAATCTTCCGGAAAGAACTAATTACAACTTTCCGGAAAAATATTAATTACAATCTTCCGGAAAAAATAGTATAACCTTCCGGAAAGAACTAATTACAACCTTCCGGAAAGAACTAATTACAACCTTCCGGGAAAAAAAATAATTACAACTTTCCGGAAAAATATTAATTACAATCTTCCGGAAAGAACTAATTACAACTTTCCGGAAAAATATTAATTACAATCTTCCGGAAAGAACTAATTACAACCTTCCGGAAAGAACTAATTACAACCTTCCGGAAAGAACTAATTACAACCTTCCGGGAAAAAAAATAATTACAACTTTCCGGAAAAATATTAATTACAATCTTCCGGAAAGAACTAATTACAACTTTCCGGAAAAATATTAATTACAATCTTCCGGAAAGAACTAATTACAACTTTCCGGAAAAATATTAATTACAACTTTCCGGAAAAATATTAATTACAATCTTCCGGAAAGAACTAATTACAACTTTCCGGAAAAATATTAATTACAATCTTCCGGAAAAAATAGTATAACCTTCCGGAAAGAACTAATTACAACCTTCCGGAAAGAACTAATTACAACCTTCCGGGAAAAAAAATAATTACAACTTTCCGGAAAAATATTAATTACAATCTTCCGGAAAGAACTAATTACAACTTTCCGGAAAAATATTAATTACAATCTTCCGGAAAGAACTAATTACAACCTTCCGGAAAGAACTAATTACAACCTTCCGGAAAGAACTAATTACAACCTTCCGGGAAAAAAAATAATTACAACTTTCCGGAAAAATATTAATTACAATCTTCCGGAAAGAACTAATTACAACTTTCCGGAAAAATATTAATTACAATCTTCCGGAAAAAATAGTATAACCTTCCGGAAAGAACTAATTACAACCTTCCGGAAAGAACTAATTACAACTTTCCGGGAAAAAAAATAATTACAACTTTCCGGAAAAATATTAATTACAATCTTCCGGAAAGAACTAATTACAACTTTCCGGAAAAATATTAATTACAATCTTCCGGAAAAAATAGTATAACCTTCCGGAAAGAACTAATTACAACCTTCCGGAAAGAACTAATTACAACCTTCCGGAAAGAACTAATTACAACCTTCCGGGAAAAAAAATAATTACAACTTTCCGGAAAAATATTAATTACAATCTTCCGGAAAGAACTAATTACAACTTTCCGGAAAAATATTAATTACAATCTTCCGGAAAAAATAGTATAACCTTCCGGAAAGAACTAATTACAACCTTCCGGAAAGAACTAATTACAACCTTCCGGGAAAAAAAATAATTACAACTTTCCGGAAAAATATTAATTACAATCTTCCGGAAAGAACTAATTACAACTTTCCGGAAAAATATTAATTACAATCTTCCGGAAAGAACTAATTACAACCTTCCGGAAAGAACTAATTACAACCTTCCGGAAAGAACTAATTACAACCTTCCGGGAAAAAAAATAATTACAACTTTCCGGAAAAATATTAATTACAATCTTCCGGAAAGAACTAATTACAACTTTCCGGAAAAATATTAATTACAATCTTCCGGAAAGAACTAATTACAACTTTCCGGAAAAATATTAATTACAATCTTCCGGAAAGAACTAATTACAACTTTCCGGAAAAATATTAATTACAATCTTCCGGAAAAAATAGTATAACCTTCCGGAAAGAACTAATTACAACCTTCCGGAAAGAACTAATTACAACCTTCCGGGAAAAAAAATAATTACAACTTTCCGGAAAAATATTAATTACAATCATCCGGAAAGAACTAATTACAACCTTCCGGAAGAAAAATATTAATTACAACTTTCCGGAATCTAAATATTTAATTCTTTCCAATTGTAATACATATTAATCTATCCGGAAAGTAGTTTTCTTTAAATTTAATTAAAATTTCCGGAATTTATTTATTCCTTCCGGAAACTTATATTCAAGTTAATATAAAAATTAACATTGTCTTCTTTCTCTAACAGTTGCATTTGTGAATTGTGACATTATTAAAAGTATGCTCAAAAATAAAAGGAATATTATTAATGAAGGCATTCTCTGCCTTAAGAAATGTGCAGAATTAATCATTCTTTTGGGTTACCTTTTTGAAAAAAATTTTTTTTTAATTTTAATTTTACCGTAAATCCTCCCACTCTCTAATACAAGCCCATTCAAAATGACCTTAGTCCAGTCTCTAATGAGGATATTGGGACTCGACAAGTGATATGTCATTCGAAGTAACTTGGAAAACTGAGTCAATCTAGTGGACAAAAACCTTCAATAAGCCCGGTCTCTCTAATACAAACCAAATCTAATACAAGGCAAGTCAGAGTGATAAATACAATCTCAGGGCTTGTATTTGCGGTATATTAAATTTAAATTTATTCGATATTTAAAAAAATTTTTAAATAAAATTTTTAGTTAATAGTATTATTATTAAAAAATTTATTATTAAAATATATCATTATTTTAATGTAGAGATAACCTGTTTAGCTGTGAGATTAAATTTTTGAGTATTTTTTTAAATGGATTTAAGTAGTTTTTAATCCCTTTCTGTGTCTAAGCCTTCAATTCAACACAATGTTGAATTAAATATCATTTTTATATAATTTTAATAAATCCTCATTTAAATAGGTAAAATAACAAAACACGTCCAATGGTGAATTTTTTACTAATTTTTTTATTAAATTTTTTAATAAAAAAATTTTACTAAAAAAATTTTTTATATAAAAATTTGTAAAGCATTTTTCAAAATTATCCGACTTTTTGGGTCGGGGTACAGCCTTACTACTTTGGCATTCCACCTCCCCATTCATTTTGGCCTATTGAATTATTCCAATCAGAACTCCAATCAGAACTTGCCGAAAAAAAAATTTTTCGAATCGAAACGAAATGTAAAAAAGGGCCCGAAATAGCGAAACGAAATTTCGGCCAGCCCTGATTCAAATTTATTTCCTATAAATTAATTAAAAAACAGGAATCAAGAAATTAATTTATCAAAATTTAAGGCACTTTATCTTAACAAAATAAGGCACAGAAAACAAGTAAAGGTTTTTTAAAAAAAAATTATGCAAGATTACTAAAATAAGAATTAAGTATTGCCTCAAAATATTAAATGTGACTTAGTAGTTAAATAGTAGAGAGATTCGAAATACAGTTATAGACCTTTATTTTAGGTAGGTAGACCCACAAACAGCTCATATCTTAAATTTAAAATAAATTTTCTGTAAGTTAAAAGCAATACACTTTCCGGAAGCACCTACCTTACATAGATACTAGAGATCGGAAATTTTGAAAAGCCTGGACCTGTTCCTGGACTCTTGAGTTTGATTTCTTGATCTGGACTGAATTCTGGGCCTGTAGTCCAGGAAAAAACTCAGGCCCATGAAAAACTCAGGAAGGTCAAAAAATGCCTGGACCTGGACTCTTGGTACAGGAAAAACCCAGGTCTTGGTCCAGACCCAGGCCGATCTCTAATAGATACTAAAACTTAAATTTTCAAGGGTATACTTTTAAAAAGTAAGGTCCAACTGTATTTATATTCCTAAATTTTAATAATGCAAATTCAACGAATAAATTTCGTTATTATTTTCCATTTTCTTTATCTACTTCTCCCCCTTTATTTTCAGCTTGTTCATCCTTTTCTTCCTCCAAAACACTTGCAAGAGCTGTTGTTTCATTTTTATTTTCCAATTTTATTTTTTCCATTCTTTCATAAAGCTGTCGATCTGTTGGAGCTATTAATCCTAATTTTTGAGCAGCATCTAATGCACGTTGAGCTTCTTTACGAGCTTCTTCACGACCAGTAGCTGCATCACCTTCCAATTTTGTTATAGCCACGAGAACACGGAAAATCTCACTCTGAAAAGATGAGAATAATAAATTTTAAATAACAGAATTTTGGAAAAAAACAGAAAAATAGAAGACATTATGGTATCAAAATCAACAGAACAGAAAAATCGGGAAGATCATAACGAGAAAAACTAGGAAAAAATCAGAATAAAACAGACTACAACCCACAGGAAAAATCAGAAACAGAAAACCCTAAAAAATCAGAATTTTGAATAAATCGGAACAAAAAAAATCGGAAAATTTTCCATAAAGAATCAGAAAAATCAAAAAAAAAATCAGAAACATAAATTAGAAAAAACAGAAAATCAGAATCAGAAAAATCAGAAGTTTGAAATTTAAAAAATTATTATAGAATTGTAAATACGACTTAAATCAAAACTGGATAAAACCAGAATTAAAAATTATACGACATTAAAAATAAAAAAATCTACAAATCAGAATTAAAACACCTTAAAACACTTCAATAACAACCAGAATTACAATTCGGAAAATTAAATAAAAATCAGAATTAAATCAGAATTACAAATCAGTATTAAATCAGAACTAAGCCAAACCAGAATTACAAATCAGAAAAAATTTTAAAAAATAGTTTACAAATCAGAATTAAATCAGAACTGGGCAAAACCAGAATTACAAATTAGAATATAACTTTAAAAAATATAAATCAGAATTAAAATACCTTAAAACACCCCCTCAATAACAACCAGAATTACAATTCAAAAATTTAAATTAAATAAAAATCAGAATTAAATCAGAATTACAAATCAGAACTACAATTTTAAAAATGCACTTACAAATCAGAATTATTCCCTTAAAAACGTTTACCCCCATAATTTCACTAGCAACCATTTCCCCTCCATATTCAACCATATTTGCTATCCCAATTAAACCTCTTCTTTGTAATTCTGGTCTTTCAGCCATTGCCATTTCTTTAAATAATTCTATCCAACTTTTACTTGAAATTTCTTTAATTATTCTTTCACAATATTCTTTATCTTCTGTTAATATAGCAAAACCAGCTGTTGATGCAAGTCGTAAACGATCAGTTTCTGTATCACCTTCATCACAATAAAGGGCCCAAACTTTGGCGCGGTCTGTTCCTGGCTATATAGAAAAAAATTTTTTTAATTTTTTTTTGACTGTTAAAAATTAAGAAAAAAATATATTGACTAGTTAAATATATTAGGAATCAGATAAATTTAAAAAAAATTTCCAAAAGAATTTTGAACAAAAAAATTTTTTCTATAAAATTTCCCAAAAAAATTTCTCGAGAATCCCAGAAAATTTTTGGGAATTTCCTAAAGAATTTTTTCCCAATCAAATAAATCCCCGAAAAAAAATTTTCTTCCAAATTCTGATTTCTAAATTTTTTTACTTACAAGGGAACATTCAAAACTACCACCAAAAATTTTGCGGTGAAACATACACTATTGTGTAGAGCAGGGTCGATTTGCTAAGAAAATTTTTGGGATGCTCTACACCAGACTTGTGCATGGATACGGAGTTTTCTATCCGTGTACGGATATTGTCCGTATCCATGCACAAGTCTGCTCTACACAATGGTGTATGTTTCATCGCAAAAATTTTTAGTGGTAGTTCGTAGTTCGGAATGTTCCCTTGTTAAATAGCCCTTAAGATTTAACAAAAAAATTTCCCTCAAAAAAAAATTTCCCCCTCCTCCAAAAATACCTTAATAACTTCTTTATAATAATCTTCACAAAAAAGTAAATTAAGTAAAAGTTCAGCAGCAGCAGCCCTCAACTCTTCATGTGTTGGATCAAACCAATATTCTTCAATTTTGGGTAATGCTCTTTCATGCAAAATTCTTTTACGGACAGAATCACTAATTGATGCCAAATTTGTTAAAGTTAATAAACTGTCATAATTTGCACGGCCCTCAACTACAAATTAATTTTTTTTTATTTTTGAGGATAAAAATTTTAACAAAAAAATAATTGCTGGACTTCTCACTATGAAATACACCCAAAATTAGATACTTAAGTGCCTTTTTAAGCTGGTTAAATATTAAGTGAGGGAAGTAATACTAATACAGATCAATGATGTCAAGGGTTAACTTTAAACCACAATCCGAAGAGAAATTAAATAAACATCGCTTTGTGTCTTGCAACAGAAAAAAAATGGGAAAGAGAGAGGAAAAAAGTCGCTAACTCGATTTTGTCTTTCCTCCCTTTAAATTTAATTTCTGTCGCAAGCCGTGTTTCAATTTTTAAGCGATTTGATTTTTTAAACTTTAAAGGTAAATATCTTATAGTAGCGCAGTCAAACGTATAATTTAAAATTTAAAATAAAATTAAATATACCATCAGGATGTAATAAATCAACTAAAGGTTTAACAACTTCATACATTCTTTGGCCAGCAAAAACAATATTTGGATCATTATGGGCACCTCAAAAAAATTTTTAATTAAAAATTAAAATTTAAAAATAAACCTAAACGTGCAATAGCATGTGCCGCTTTAATTTTTCCATCAGCAGTGCAATCTTTATATAATTGAAGTAAAAGTTTGGCACCCCCTTCGCTTATTATTTGACCTTTTTAAAATTAAATTAAATTTAAAAAAACTTTTTTCAATGGAAAAATAAATTACAAAAATTTCTTCAGAAAAAAGATTATTTTTAAAGGTGGGACAAAATGTCCATTTTCAGTAAAAACAAAGGGAAAACCAAACACACAATTTTCTAAATATTAAAATGGTGTAAAATGCTTCTAAAAATTAAAAAAAAATTTTCGGAAAAAAATTTTTAGAAGTGGGACAAAATGTCCACTTGAAAAAAAATAAAAGAAACGCTTAAAATAGACGAGAAAATCCCCAAAATATTACTTAAATTCTTTTAAAAAAATTTTCAAACAAAAAAATATTTTTTCGGAAAAAATTTTTTAAAAATGGGATAAAATGTCCACTTGGAAAAAATAAAAAAAAATTCCTAAAATAGACTAGAAAATTTTCAAAATATTACTTAAATAAAATGTCACTTTTAAAAATAAAAAAAATTTTCAAACAAAAAAAAATTATATTTTTAACAAACCAGAAAGGTCTTCAAAAGCACTAAATGCACATAAACACCTTGCCAAATTATCCAAAGCACTTTTACTTTCAGTTTTAGAAACTAACACACAAGCAGTTACAGCACCAGCTTTTACCTTTAAATAAATTTCTTAATTTCATCAAAAAATTCTAAATTAAACCATTTGTCTTATCCTTTTTTCAACATAAGAATCAGCATCTTTTGGGTGTGTTTCAGGTACATGATGTTTGGAAAATTGAGCTAGTCTGTTTGGGAAAAAATTTTGTAAGCTAAATTATTTAAATTTAAATATTATTTAATTTATTGTAAAACTCATATATTCTTTTGGCGTAGCTAGGGGGTCGATTTTAGGGGGGATAAAATTGGGTGTGCGCCAAAATTTTGTTGTTAATTCTGGTGAGCCTAACGCAAATTTTCCCCATTTTGGGGGGAAGGGGAGCTTTCGCCCCAGAAGTCACCCCCTGGCTACGTCCTTGATATTCGTTATATCAAGTAAAATGAAAATTAAAACAACAAAAAAACAAAAACAAACTTAATCATTTCTTCATCAATTTTAGGTTTTTCATAAGCATTTGCACAATTCATAAAAATAGCAGCCATTGTATAAACACATAGAGCACCAGCATTTTTTGCCAATTCAACTAAAGATTTTAGTAATTCTGTATCGCAAACAATTTGTTCTTTAATTTCAGCATCTAAAGATAAATATGACAGGCCTTCACAAGCAAAACGGCGAACATCAACCTTTTATAAAAGAAAAATTGAAAAAAGAAAATAATTTTTAATCCAAAAAATTTAAAATAAAAAATTAAATAGCTAAAACAAATTTTAACAATTAAAAAAAATTTTTTAGCAAATTGAAAAACGAAAAATGATGCTTGAAACAGCGAAAGGAATCGAACCTAATAGAAAATTTTGAATAGCAAAATTAAAAACAAAACACCTAACCACTACAACACAAACTAATAATAAATTCTCCAAAACATTTTAGCTCAAATACTAAAAGGGGAATTCTCATTATTTTTTTAATAAATACACTAATGGATTAATCCAAATAATGGACTTACTTAAATAATAAATTTAAAAAATCCCCAAAAATTTTTAAATAACCAAAAAAACCCTATTCCTTATATAAATTTAAAAATTTTTACAAAAAAAATTTTTTTCTATACCGAATATTTATTAGCATTATCAACAACCAAATATTTTCTACAAGCCATTGCTAATTTTGTTCTAGATTCATCATCCATAGGCTGACGACTTTGAAAAAAAAATTTTTTTTAATTTAATAAAATTTAAAAATGAAACCTGCAATCATCCCCAGCAGAAGAAGCACATTTACATAAACCTACTAAAGCACGAACTCGAACATTTTGGTCTTCAGAACGATAAAGCTTTTTTAATATTGGCTTAAAAATATTTGAATATTAATAGAAAATAAGCGATTAGAACCCAGAACTTGATAGAATTTAGAATTTTAACGTATCGTATTCCGTTCCGTACTAACAAAAGATTCTGCCCGCAATAATTTTTGTCCGCAAAAATATTTGCGGATTTTTATTGTCCGCAAAAATTCTGCAAAAACTTTTGCGGATGTTTATTGTCCGCAAAAATTTTTGCGGATTTTTATTGTCCGAAAAAAAAATGCGGACAGATTTACTGAAGAGTACTTATCCGCAAGAAAAATTGCAAATTTTTATTGTCCGCAAAAACATTTGCGGACAGATTTACCAAAAAGTACTCATCCGCAAAAATTTTTGCGGATTTTTACTGTCGCAAGAAATTTGCGGACAAATTTAATAATGAGCACTTATCCGCAAAAAATTTGCGGACAGATTTACTAAAAAGTACTTATCCGCAAAAATTTTTGCGGACACTCTATTTCAAAACAATATCCAATTTTTTAAAATTAAATATTCACAAAATTCCCAAATAAAAATTGAATTAAAAAATAAAAACAAACCAATCCTTGTTTAATCAAAGCTGTTGCTCTCTCATATTTACTAACAGACAAAACAATTAATTCAACAGCTAAGCTTTGTTGTAAATTATCCCCATTTTCAACATCAGCCATAGACAGCATAATTCCAGTAATTTTATCGTTTGTTAAAAGATTAAAACCAACATCTATTGGACCTTGCATTAAAGTTATTAATAAAGCAACCAATTTAATTTTGGAAATTCTTTGGTCAATGTCGATTAATAGGCCATCAAAAACATTTTTAACAACTTCTGAATAAAGAGCGCGACGTTGATCGAAAACCTGGTTTTTTTGGAAAAAATTTTTGAAAGTTAGATTAGAAAAAATTATATTTAACACTCAAAAGTGATTGTCTGCAAGAAACTTGCTGACAAAAAATTTTATCCGCAAAATTGTGCGGACAACCAATTTTATCCGCAAAAATGTAAGGACACTCGATTTTGTCCGCAAAAATTTGCGGACAGCCGAATTTGTCCGGAAAAATAGGAGATTGTTGTCCGCAACAAAGTTGCATAAAACCTATTTTTGTCCACACAAAATTTGCGGAAAACTCATTTTGTGCCGCAAAATAGGGAGGATAGAAAGGGAAAAATGCGCGAATTAGCAAATTAAATTTGCGGAAAAGTTACCCAGATTTAATTTGCGGACTAAACTTGCAAATTAAATTTGCGGACTAAACTTGCGGATTTTAAATTTTTAAATTAAAAACAATAATTTAAACAGAAAAATTAAAGAAAAACTAACCATATCATCATATAAACGAGTAAGAAAAATAGCCACATGTTGGCGTGTTTCAGCAGAAACTGGGTAATCACACAATTCGGGTACTTGAGTAGCCAAATGTAACATTCTATAAAGTCCCCTTCCTTCAATAAAACGCCAAGACCATCCTCTAGGCAATCCCCCATCCATATGCATTAAATTCTTCATTAGCAAATCAATTACACATTCTCTAACAAAAACATCAAATTTTGGGTCTGTCAACATTTCTTCCAATTCAAGAATTATACGGAGGATTGGCACTTAAATTTTTGAAAAAAATAATAAAATTAAGATAAAATGCCTGAAAATTTTAAAATTACGTTTTTTAAATAAATATTAGACTAGAAACTTAAATTTCATAAGATAGGAAACAGCAGTTAAAAATAGAGGGCGCTAAAAATAGAGGGCGCTGAACGGTATCGAACCCTACCTACACCCTTCCCCTCCAACACATAAAATTGGCACTGAAATTTTTGGAAAAAAATTTTTCTTAATCGAAAATCCCCCGTGGTTGGTATTTGACATTTGGTATTTCAAGGGATTTTGGGGTTTTGTTATTTCAAGCTTTTAGTGTTATAAAACGCTCCGAAGATAAAGATAAGCCTATAAAAAAATAAATTTAACAAAGAAATAAAATAAAAATCGAAAGGGTCTTGAAGGGGTTCGAACCCCACACCCCCTAAACGGTCACAAAAAACTCCCTCACTGGTCTCATAAAAAATGATCTTAAAGCTAAAACCCTTTAATATTTTCTAAAAGACTTTTTTAAATTTCACTTCCCTCTCTTACATTTATTTTTCTCAACAGTTTCAGCACACGGTTTAATCTCTTTTGATCTATCCATTGCAGCAAGTCCATTAAATACATGTTGAATGACTGTTGACGCAGCCTCCACAAATACTAAAGGTTTTCTAGCTGCTATCAGACGTGTAAGAATTTGGGCACCACCGAAAAGTTCCATTGTTTGAATTGCCTTTTAAAAAATTGTTTTGAAAGATTATTCCCCAATATGATAGTTCGAAATTTTCAAATTGCAAGTTTTTTTTGAAAAGCCCCAGGTCAATATTCCTAAAACCTCTAACCTCGATAAAAACCTGAATTTAATAATAATACTCGGTTTACGGGCTATTGGGCATGAAAACCCCAGTCTTGGCCAGACGATGAACTATAAAAAAACTAGAAAGAGTTGGACTTAAACATTTATAAAAATCTAGAGAAATTGAAAAAAGCGAGGAGACATAAACTAACATAAATAGAAAACTCTTAATCTTATCCCTGTCTATTTTCCTAATTATTCCCGGTCAATTCAAAAAATTTTCAAACAAGAAAATGATCAAAATCAAAAATAATAAAAAATAAAAACCCTTTCTCTCGATTTTCCAGTCAATTCAGACAGAACTCGAACAGCAGCTAACGCCTCATTATCAGAATTTTTCTCCACATTTGTAATAATTGACAAAAGTTGAGTTACAATTTCTCCATTATTCCACACTCTGCTGGCGCCGTCTGCAGAATCGCGGCAAAGAACCAACAAATTATTTAAAGCCTGAAAAAAATTTTTTAATTTAAAAAAACCATAGAGACGTTAAAATACTCAGAAATAGTCCAAAAAGCCCAAAAAACTTTTCAAAATTTTCCCTGAAAAATTCTCAAAAAATTAACCTTAATTTGCATTTCCCCCTCCTTTCCAACATTTTCAAAAGCCAATTTCATCATTTCTTTAGTTTTGCTTTCAGTGCTTTCTGTTTGTTTTAATCTTTCAGAGTTTGTTTTAACTAGTCGAGCACACAATTCAGTTAAGGACCTTTAAAAAATTTTTTTTTAATTTGCGGACTTTTGCGGACTAATTTTGCGGACAAATTTCGTGGCTATTTTTGTGGGTTGGAAAGAATGACAAGGATAAGTACTTGTGTCCGACTCTGAACTGGATCCGGGCGGTCTTTCTTAAGTCCGATTCTAGGTTTTTTTCGCAATCTCCACATTAATTACAGACATGCTCGATAATATTAAACGGGACAGACCCCTGTTTCCTACCCAATTTTCCGCCAATTTTTGCAAAATGGTCAGACTTTTTCCTTTCTTCCAACCAAATAGCTTTTCTTCCATTCAAAACTAGGAAGGAAAATGGGAAATGAAATATCAAAGATTTTTTGTTTGATTGTAGGCAAAAATTAGAAAGGCAATTTGGATGGAAGAAAGGAAAAAGTCTGTCTGACCATCTTGCAAAAATATAATGGGAAAATTGGGGAGGAAATAAGAGGATGTGTCCGATTCAATATTACCGACAGACTCTACTTATTGTTAGATATCCGAAAGTTCCAAAATTAACAAAAAAATTAACCTGTCATTAGGCACAAGTCTCAAAGCTTCTTTTGCATCAGTAAATGCCGAACCAATTTTGTCCAATTTTTCTCTTGCAAGTGCTCGTCTATACAATGCTTTGGCATCATTTGGGCTCAATTTTAAAGCTGAAAATAAAATTATAAAAATTATTTTATTTGAAAAATTTTTTTTAATTGGACAAAATTAAAGTTTAAAAATCATGTCATTAAAATAAAAAAAAATTAAAAAAATTTCTCTTTTTGGAGCGTTAAACAACCGTGAAAAATAACTTTAAAACCTTAAAAATTAAAAAAAAAAACCCAAAATCCTCCCCAAAATTTTAACAAAAAAACCCCCTAACCTTCATCACAATCACTTTCAGCTCCCTCAAAGTCTTCCAATTTAAGTCTGGCCATCGCTCTATTCTTCAAAAGAGTTAACCTCAATTTGTTGTCTGGTTTCAATGCCAATGCTTGACTATAACAATCAACAGACTCGGAAAACTTGTCCAAACTGAAATGTTCGTTTCCCGAATTCTTCAAATTTTCGGCTGTCAAGTCATCATTTTGTGGTAAATTTTCGTCTTTTTGAGGCATTATTTTAATTGTTGAAAACTAATAAGATCTAAAAAAAAATATTGATTTTTTTAAAGAGCAACGTCTAAAAAATATCAAAAATCTAAACGGAAAATTCTCGTTTTTAGGTGAAAGAGAAGATACAGACTCTCCTAAAGTTAAAAATTTAGAGGGAAAATTTTAAATTTTTACCCCAAAAGAACTCAGAAAAACACACCTAAAGTTTAAATAATTTGGGGAAAGGGTTGTCTAGGAAGGTAAAATGAGAAGAAAGATTAAGGAGTGTTTTGCTGGCATTCCCAACAGTCTTTCACTGGCATAATTGATTTCTTTTATGAAATGTGATCCTTTGAATTTTGAATTTTTTCTCTCATTAACAAAATGCCGTGGGGAAATAGTGTGAAATTAATTAAGGAGGAATATCGACATAGTGTGCGGGACACGCCCAAAACGGCGCGCGGCCATAACGGCGCAAAGCCATAACTTACTTCAAGATTTCCCAATCTTACCAGATTTAGTATTAAACAATTCCTCACATCGAGCTAGGGAGATTGGTACCAAAATTGACAAGGGCAAGACATTTTCCAGCAAGTTTGGCCTTGCGCCGTTATGGCCGCGCGCCGTTTTGGGATGTACCCAGTGTTGGGGAATGTGAAACTAAAAAATTCAAAACACACCCCTAGCTTATGCCGAATTGAGTATTTAATCTCACGCCGTTTGGTTAATTCTGCTCCAGTTTCAATTTCCAAATTTTTTGATCTCCTTCGCAAAAATAAAAATGGAAAAAAATAAAATTATTTTACCCTCCGAACAATTAATTGAAATTATTAATTTTTTTCATTTTAATCCAAAATTGACAAAAATTAGAGTATCTAGAATATTCGATTTCTCAGTTATTAAAATTTTTAAACACTGGATAATTCTTTTTAAAAAAGTAGGTTTAACAATTTTAAAAAGAATAGAAAAACAAACTATCAAAAAACTAACGGGTACAGCCCAAGTAGGCGCGCGGCCATAACGGCGCAAAGCCATAACTTGCTTCTAAGTTTCCGAATCTTAACAAATTTAGTATTAAACAATTCCTCTCATTGATTTAAAGAGATTGATACCAAAATTGATTAGGACCCGAAGTTTTGCGGCAAGTTATGGCTTTGCGCCGTTATGGCCTCGCGCCTACTTGTGTGTGTCCCAATCTAACATCTAAAATTTAATAAATTTATTTTCAGTATAAAAATGATGTTATAAATACTTTAAATAGAATATTGTGGATTTTTCGGAATCCAATTAGTCGAGCTGTTTCTTATCTTTATAAAAAGGATCTGAGCAAATTGAATCTTTTTCTTGAAAGTATTTTTGGTCGTTTTTTAAACAAAAATCTAAATTTTAGCTATTACTGGCCCTTTGCATGGTTATGTTGCCACGTCAAATGTTAGTATCTTAACAATTTTTTAATAAAAATCTAAATATATGATCGAGAATTTTGTTTGTATGTTTGTACTTATAGACAAGCGGGCTTGGGAGAGTTAGAAATGGGTGTGAAAATTTATTTGAGTGAGAAAATTAGAAAATATTCGGGTCCGGGACCCGGTTTCCGGGTCCTTTTTCCCGGTTTTTTTCAAGCAACCGGGATGAAACCGGGAACGGGTTTTCTTGGTTTCCCGGTCCCGGTTTTTTCAAAATTCCTAGCTCTAATATTAACAATGCTTTTGAATTTTGTCCTGAGTTGTATTTGCTTTGCTGGCGGAGAGAGACTTAATATAATTATTTAAATTATATTAAAAATTATAGATACTACAAATACCTCAGTATAATTGGCCTGCCGATCCAGAACCTCATCTAAAAGCAGACGTTTTATTTAATTCTTCAATATAACTTAAATTTTTTGTTTTTTAGTTAAAGCTTTGTTTATTGGAAAAAGTAACAGCCATAACAACAATTTATAACCATTTTTTGCAATTAATAAATAATTTAAACATCGACGAGGAATTTGAATTAATCGGTGATTTGATCTGTTTGCGAAATTGGTTGCAAGGTTATTTTTCGAATTGAAATTTGTTAGGTTTTAATTGTAGTATAATCTAAAGATAAGCAGAATCACATTCCAGGGATCCCGTAACGGGATTGAGATTGAAAAGTTTGAATGGGAGGGATCCATCAGGATTCTGTCAATCCCAGAGTCCCAGTATCCCGTTCGCCGCTATAAACCCTGGATTCTTTTGCAGACTAATGGCATGTTTAATAATAATATTTTAGGTCAAAATGTTTTTGCCGAACAATTATATGAATTTGTATGGAATGCGATTCCTCAGAAGCATCTTCAAGTATTTCAAAATCTAATTAATGAAGCAGCTTGAATTTGTAAATAAATATTTTTTAAGAAGAATTAAACGAGGTTAAAAAATTAATTTGTAAACTGCCTTAATTTTTATTTTTAATTAATTCTCATTTTTTATATAATTTTGTAAAATTGAAGTTCGTACAGTGTTTTAAGAAATTATAGCGCCTCCTAATTTTTCTGGCTTTCTAGGTTCCAGCTGTTTAATTTAACTGAAATTTCTATGGGATGTTTAACAACATTATTTAACATTATACCCGAAAAATCTTTAAAAAAAATTTTTAACTCGATCGATTTTTATCGAGCCTTTTCTCAAAAATGGGTGCTAAAAATTTATAATGCCCCTTGAAAAAAATTTTGATTTTAATATTAGAAATAGTTGGAAATTTTTTAAAAAATTTCTGTCAACTTTTATATTAATTAAGTGACAAAAGTAAAAAACCAAGTCTTTAAATAGATTTTTATCACGATCAAAAATCCACTCGAAATCGGGGTGAAGTATTTCAAATAATATTTCCCAACTTAAATTTTTCCTTAGGCTCATCTGAAGGCCTGTAAAATTTACTATAAGATACACTTTATCTCATTTCGCAAAAAAATTGTCCGTAAATTAAAAAAGGGTTAAATCTGAGACGCACAAAAAATTGTAGACCTTGAAGGCCAGAAAAAAAAATTAGGTGGTATTTCAACATCTAAATTTGCCCTCCATATTTATTGTACGCACTCAACACACTTATACTATATCCCCTTCCTTTTCTTCTCAAAGTATTAAAAATTGTCAGATTTAAGCAATAATCCCACAAAATTATCTTTTTTTTCCTCGAAGAAAGTACTGGATAAATAATCCTGTACTGCACGACACTTTTTTGTTGACACCCTTTCACTCTACCTTAACCCTTGAGTTTTTTTATATGTCTAATCTGTTATAACAAATTTGTTTTGCGTGAATAAGTCCAGCATAATTTTAGCGAAAGTCGTGTATCCATTTGGCAGGCCGAAACTTGCGGACCGACTTTTGCGGACCAAAACTTGCGGACCCGAAGAAATTCTCAAAACATAGCTCATTCGAAAGAGCTCGACGAGTTGAGTCGAATGACATCAAAATCAACGAAATCTGACTTGATTTGACAAAGTTATGATAGAAAAACAAAAACCTAAACCTATGGTCCGCAAGTTTCGCACTACCATCCATTTATAGAAAGCCGAGTATCACAATCTTTATTTATTTTTACATTTTTACGTCAAATTTAAAACTTATTCTATATTGTCTGATTAACTATATGTTACATAGATAACTAAAGTAGTGTTAATGAAGGAAGCATGGTATGCTCATTTTTAATACTTTGAGTAGGAAAAAGGGGGTATACGAACTTTAATTTTGCCTATAATTTTAATCATCGTTAATCTATTTTTCTAAAAATAAATAATTTAAATCCCATATTTATCTTGCACATTTAAAAAATATCTTGATTAGTCTAGATATTTTAACAAAAAAAAGTGAAAATTATTGTCTTGTGAAATGACCAATAACCATACTCCCATTCATTTTCAGGTTAAAAAAGGGGGATTTGAATGGATATAGCGCGAACATAAATTTACTTTACTCTATTGATTTTAATAATGATTCTTATCTAAATCGGGAATTTTAATGCGTTGTTTTAATTAAATATTTAATTAAACAACCTTTATATTTTAATGTTAAGTTTTCAATTTATTTCTAGTTAAGTTTAAGTTTCATTCTTTCTTGCTTGCAACTTGGATAAGTTTATTTAATCCAAGTTTATTTTTAACCAAGTTTGTTTTTAAGTTTATTTTTAGGTATGTATTCTTAAGTTCATGCTTAAGTTTATTCTCACGTTTATTCTAAGCTTATTTATTAGGTTACGTTTATTTTTAAGTTTTTGTTTTTAAGTTTATTTTTAATCCAAGTTTATTTTTAAGTTTATTATTAAGTTTATTTTTAAGTTCATTTTTAAGTCTAGGTTGTATTCTTAAGTTCATTCTCAAGTTTATCCTCAAGTTTATTCTAGGTTTATTTATCAGGTTAGGTTTATTTTAAGTTCAGTCTTAAGCTTATTTTTTACCAAGCTTATTCTTCTTACACTATTAAGTTTATTTATTATTTCTGATTTAATTCTGATACAACAAAAAATAAATGTTAATTCAACCAAACCCTCGTTGTTGTCCCAGCAGCTTATTTTCACTATTTTCCTCCCCCATCTATTACCAACCTCTTTTTAACGACCATCCTTCTACCTCTACCACTTCACCTTCCGGAATTTTTCGCTTTTCAAATGTTCTGGTTTTGAGGAAAACGGCTTTATGGGGAATTGCTTTGATTTTTCGTTTAACTATTGTAATGAGATTATTTTTCTGATTTTTAATTTAAAAAATATTTTTTTCGGTCATTTCTGGAATTATTTTTGGATTTGCTCTTTATCATCGTACTACAAATCTGTGGGCATTAAAAAATCTTGGTGACACATTTATGTCTAAAAATATTGGAAGAAGGCCTATTGTTCTAGGGGCATTCCACAGACTTAAAGAAGAACAGAATGTGGAAGGGGATTATGTGGTATAGTTTATTCTGATTGTAATGTAATAAAATTCTGATTTTAATTAAAATTCTGATTTCAAGTTTATTTTTCCATTTACCTAGGTTTATTTTTAAATATTCTGATACAAGTTTAATTAAAGTTCTGCTTCAAGTTTATTTAGTTTTAATTTTACAAATTCTGATTTTAATTTTACAAATTCTGATTTTAATTTTACAAATTCTGATTTTAATTTTACAAATTCTGATTTTAATTTTACAAATTCTGATTTTAATTTTACAAATTCTGATTTTAATTTTACAAATTCTGATTTTAATTTTACAAATTCTGATTTTAATTTTACAAGTTCTGATTTTAATTTTACAAGTTCTGATTTTAATTTTACAAATTCTGATTTTAATTTTACAAATTCTGATTTTAAGTTTATTTACTTATAATTCTCCTTTCAAGTTTATTTTTTATTTATTTGTCGCTACAAATTCTGATACTAAGTTTAATTATTTTCTAATTTCAAGTTTATTTTTCTCTTTAGTCTTAGAAATTCTGATTTTTTAAGTTTATTTAATTTTCTTGTTCCAAGTTTAATTTTTCTATATTCAAGTTTATTCTCATATATTCTGATTCAAGTTTAATTAAAATTCTGATCTTAAGTTTATTATTCTGAAATTTCTACCCTTTTACAGGTAATCCAATTCCTCGGGGATGGACGTCAAACACACACCCTATTTTGTATTAGTGAAAATAACAACGGGGAAAAGTTGATAACCAGAGCACATATAGAACGCATTCACAAGGGGAAACGTGCAGCTAACGACTTGTGTTCGTGGAGTGGTCATTTAGCGGAGTGTAAAATTGGATCAGCAGATGTAAATTCAATAAGGCGAGATATGATAAATATTTTTAAAAATCAGAAAAAAATTTTTTAGACTAACAACAAACGGAAATTTATTATCCACCACTGACTTGGCAAATTTAAAAGAACGCTCAATTTCCGTTCAGTTAGAAGAACCCCTTTATTTTAATGGGGGAAGGAAATATCCGCTAGTTGTTTGTATTGCGCCTATGTATACGGTGATAATTAAAGAGATAATTTAAAGGGATTTTGTTAATTTTTTGAAGGAGTTTAATTTTTAAAATTGACTTCCTATAACCCCATCGGTTATAGACCCAAAATTTTAATAAAAAAAATTTTTAGTAGGGCGAGTGATGGGGAAGGGGTAAAGCTTAGTCTCGGGCAAGGACAATTCTGCAACTCCTATATTGCTTGAGGCTTTCGCTCACCACGTATAGGTGTTCTACAGACTGAGCTTTGGGGCGCTACGGGTCTTCACACTTAATAAATATTAAACACCTGTCTAGTTTGCATTGAAACTTGACTATCATTAAAACCCTATAGAGCAAGCTGGATCTTCCTTACATCCAAAAATCAAAAATAACTTTTCCTCGAAGGTGGGGTTATAACGAGAATGGGGTTAAATTCTAGATTCACCAAACTATAAAATAAAAAATAATTTTAACCAAAAATTCCTTTAAAGTATACAGACTGGCAAATAATGCTGATGGGTATAGAATCATGGATAGCTTTGGGAGCACAAAAAATAGTACGAAAATAATTTTTTAAAAATTATTTAAATTTATTTTTGAAGATATTTCCAATACAATCAGCCTCTGCTGATACAGTTTTAATTTTAAAAGAGTATGAACGCATTGGTAAATTTTTGGGGAAGATTTTTAAATTAAACAATTAATTTTTGAAGGTATTGTTCACTTAAGAAAATGGCCTAAATGTAATTTTAAAAAATTTTTAATTCAAAAAAATAAAGAAATTAAAGGGCCTTTACTTTCCGATGTAAATCCGAATGGTTTAGTATTGTCTAGAGGCATTGAAGAATCCCATGTTAATTGTTTACATTTTGTTAAACCGTTTGCTGAGATGGTTGTTTTTACGGATATTGATGATATGTAAATATTCTTACTTTTAATATTATTTTAAAAGAAAATTAAAGTTTGTAAACCTAAGTTTGTGAGAGAATTAAATAAACTTGGAATTGTAAAACTTAATGAAAAATAATAAGAATTACAAATTGTAAATTATAATTGTAAAACTTGAATTAATTAAAGCTTGAACTTAAAACGTGAACAAACATAAATAAACTTAAGATTGTAAAACTTAATAAAAATTAAACTTGGAATTGCAAACGTTAAACTTGGAGGTTTATTTAATTCTCTCAAAACTTAAGACTACAAACTTTAATTTTAAATTGTAAAAAAAGTTGTAAAACTTAATAAAAATTAAACATATAATTGCAAACTTAAAACTTGGAATTAAAAAATAAACTTGGAATTGTACTTTAATTTATTAAAAATTAAAAAAAATTAATTATTAAAGGTTAATGCCATTGGATCCTATGAGAATTCATTCCGGAGTGAATATAGAAATATTGAGGGTAAAAAATAATTTAAAAATTATTTTTTTAATTTTCAGAACTTATTTCGTGAACATCCAAATGCCGGTTCTCTTCTTTTTGAACATAGGGATGTTCAGGTAAATTCAAAAAATCTTTAAAAAATTAAAAAAATTTCTTTTTCAAGTTTGTTCCACCAGAAACAGCTCCAGGGGAGCTATACCAATCATTAGCAGATTTTAATTTCTCATTTCTCCATCAAACTCGTTGGAAAACTAAATGTAAAATTTGGAGAATGAAAACGAGAGTTGTCGTTAATGCAAGTAAAAAATAAAAATTAATAAATAATAAATTAAAATTGTAAACTTTAAACTTGAATTAAAAGGGAAATAAATAAACTTGTAAAAATCATAAAACTATTTTTATGAAAAATAAACTTGGAACTAAACTTAAAACTTGAATTTAAAAATTTAAAACTTGAATTTAAAAAATTTAAAAAAATTTAAAAATTTTAATTTAACTTGAATTTTTGAAATTCAAGTTTACAATTACAATCTTAAAATTCCAGGTTTATTTATTTTTTCTAATTTTTTAGGAAAATAAACTTGAAAAATAATTAATTGTAATTTATAATTGTAAACTTAAAACTTGAATTAAAGGAAATAAATAAACTTGAAATTGTAAAAGAATCGTAAAACTTGTTTTGAAAAATAAACTTATTTTATATAAACTTATTTTAACTTATTTTTATATTATTTATTAAGTTTAAACTTAAAGTTCACTTATTAATTTTAAGGTCGCGTTGATAGTGTAAATATGCATGAGACGGGAATTCATCGTTTTGGTTATTCTCAGGTAGAAAATCAAAGTTAGAAAAATTTAAAAATTCCCCCCTTTCAAAGGTTCGGGTGCCCTGTCGCCGTGCCCATTTTTACCATTTACGCCACTCTTTCAAAAATATTGCTTTAAATGAATGGCCAATTAAATTAGATTTATTACAATACAAACTTGAACAACAATGGCAATTAAGATTAAATTTTAATTTTACCAAAATTGCTACAGAAACAAAATTAACACGTTCGTCAGTTGAAAGTTTTGCTGATTTTGATAATTGCATGATTGCAATTAATGAAGAACATTGGTCTTTACGAGTTTCCCGTTGTTTGACACCTCATGTTTGTTATTCTAGAATGGCAAGGTAAAGGGAGAGATTTTTTGTTTAAATTTTTACAAATTGATATTTTCAAGTTTTACAATTTGTAAAGTTTAAGTTTTATTATTTCTAAGCTTGCGATTTTAATTAAGTTTTATTTACAATTTGTATTTTACAAAAATTACAAATTCAAGTTTTTGCTATTTTTAAGTTTTAGATACTAATTCAAGTTTGCAAACTTAGTTATTTTCAAGTTTTACAAGTTTTGAGTTTGCAAACTTAAAGTTTATAAACCTTATTTTAAGTTTACATAATTCAAGTTTGCAAACTTAAATTTTAATTATTTTCATGTTTTACAAGTTTTAAGTTTACAAAAATTAAAGTTTATTAATTTTTACGCTTGCATACTTTAAGTTTGCAGACTTAAAGTTCATAAACTTTATTTTAAGTTTACCAACTTAAGATTAAATTATTTTCAAGTTTTACAAGTTTAAGCTCACAAACTTAAATGACTTGTATATTTAAAGTTTTACAATTTGTATTTTTATTTATTTTTAAATTTAAAAAGAAATATGAGTTGTGTAGCTGCAATTGCTGATTATAAATTTGCCTATTCTGGAAACGGTGATTATGTCTCTGCTTTAAATGGGGAGGCCGAGCTTGGACCAAGTGAATTAAATTGTATGTTTAAATTTTTTAGGAATAAATTATTAAATTAAATTATTTAAAGGCGAAGCTCCACTCCCTAAATTTTCTTATGGTAATCATTATTACCTTCCATGAGATCAGAAAATATTTTTTATTTTAAAATTTTTTATCGTTTTTTATTTTACAATTCCTTGTTTATAATTGTTTATTTAAATAAAAAAATTATTAAATAGTTTTTATGACACCAACTTTCTAACTTTTCTATTTTTCAATTTTAGTCATATAAAATTACCTAAGTTGTAATTCTTACAAATTTATTTACTATAAGCCTAGTTTCAATTCTAAGTTTATTTATTAAGTTTTTTCAAGTTTAACCTTAAAACAAGTTTATTTAATCCACCTTAATTTTTTTTCAAGTTTAAACTTTTTCAAGTTTAAACTTAAGTTTAATCCACCCTTAATTCAAGTTTACAATTGTAATTTACAATTATCTAGTTACTTTTGTATTTAAATTTTATTTTAGGTTCCAAGTTTAATTTATATTCCTTTAATTTTAAGTTTTTCTCTTAAGTTCTAAGTTTGTAATTTTTTAAGTTTGTAATTTTATTTAAAGTTTATATACATTTATTCACAATTTTACAATTTAATTATATTTTGTATTTATTTGCAAATTGCACTTTTATAATTGTATAGCATGCGCCCACGGATCGCATTCATATCTCCCTTCATTTTCTTCTTCAAATATGGGTTGAAAAATGTTGTTACCCTCACTTCTATTATTCTCTTTTAGTGTAATCTTCATTCTACACGAATCCCCATTTAAATAATTTTGTTGTTTCAATTGTTGGTTTTGTAAATGGATTAAATGTATTGTACTAAACCGGTACATAACTTGAATCCAAAATATAGGAAGTCCTAAAAAGCAAACAATAACTAATAAGGCTGTTGCAGTTTGTGCCAAACGGACGGCAAACACCTCATCTCTTCCTTCTTGTCGAAAATTTTTTTGTTTTTCAATTGAAGTGGAAGAATTGAGAGGATAAATTGTTGTTTTTACTGAACGCATTCATATATTTAATTTTGACTGAATTTTACTATTTTTCAAATGCCTTTTTTTTAAAAATTTTTTAGAGTCGGATTACTCACACAATCAATCACCAAAATACCCCCCTTTTTTACGCAGTCGTCAAATTACCCGGCTGTTTTTTCCTATCGAATTAGAGCAAAGTAAAATTAAAATGTTTCTTTTAGTTGTAAAAAAATATAAAATTTGTTTTTGGTGTGTGGCCTTGACATAAAAATAGATTTTTGTTTTTAGCGTCAAGTCAGACGATTTAAACTATCAGAGATTAAAATTGTAAAATGGATGAATAAATTGTAATAATATAAATTGTAATTAATAAAATTGAAAAAGGTTGATTAAATTCAAGTTTTAAGAGTATAAGAAGCAAGTTTGTAATTCAAGTTTATTTTTATTTAATTTTACAAACTTAAGTTTATTAAATTCAAGTTTATTTATAGCTTTTAGAATTAATGGTTGAAAATAAACTTGAATTTTTTATTTCAAGTTTATTTCTACGCTTAAGTTTGTAAAACATGGAATAAATTGTAATTCAAGTTATAATTTAGCAAGTTGCAACTTGAAAAGCAGGTTGCAACAAAATGTTTATTAATCTTACAAACTTAAGTTTTCTAATTATTTTTAATAAAGTTTATTATTTTAAAATAAAGTCAAATAAAAAAGTTTATTAAGTTCAAGTTTATTTTTCAAATTTTTTAATCCAAGTTTATTATTAAAGGCTAAAAACAAAGTTGAATTTAAAACAAACAGTCAAGTTTGTAATTCAAGTTTATTTTTAAAGTACAATTAGAATTATAATAAGTAAGTTGTAATAATTCGAGCCTATTTTTAGTCTTAAGTGTAGAAGAAAAAGCAAGTTTGTAATTAATACTTATTTTTGTTTAATTTTACATTTAAAATAAAGTTTATTATTTTTTTATGTTTTTAAGTTTTTTAAGTTCAAGTTTGCCTTTCTTTTTATTTTAACATCAATTAAATTATTAATTTTTATTTGAAAAATTAATAAATTTTTTATAAATATTTTATTTAAAAATCGAAAGTTTTGGCGCCTAAGGGAGGAGGAATTAGTGTTTGAGAAGTGCCTACTTGGTAGCCATTTATTATTGCACATACATTTTCATTTTTTATTATTTTTTGTTTAAGCCGAATTCCAATAAGTCCTAAAAATATTATTATTATTAATATTTTTGAAAAGAAGGAACATTTATTTTTAAATTTTACTCGAGAGGATGTGCTAATAAAGAAATAAAAACAAAAAAATGTTAAAGATTTAATTTAAAAACACATGTTTCCAATTTTAATTTTATTTTGCCAATATTTAAATCTCTTAATTGCTTCAATTGTAAAGTTTCAACCATTCCAAAATGAAGCAAAACATTTGTTTGGATTTGACGAACCAGGTCACAAACACTGCATGGTTTTTCGATTCCAAGTTCGTATACTTGATATGAATTTATTTCAAGAAAATAAAATTGAGGAAGAGGCAAGTTTGTAATTAAAGTTTATTTTTATTAATTTTGCAAACTTAAGTTTGTGGATTTTGTTAATGAGAGTGTTAAACTTTTCGGTATATGTTCTGAACGCAATGCAGTTGAAAAGGATTCACAAGTAAATTTAAATTCTGGTTTTTACAATTTGTAATTTTTATTAATTCTGATTTTTACAATTTGTAATTTTTAATAATTCTGATTTTTACAATTTGTAATTTTTAATAATTCTGGTTTTTACAATTTGTAATTTTTAATAATTCTGATTTTTACAATTTGTAATTTCAAATAATTCTGACTTTACAATTTGTAATTTTCAATAATTCTGATTTTTACAATTTAAGTTTCAAGCAAGTTGGCGCAAAGGGATACAACGTAAAACCCTCAAGTTTATTTTTCGCGAAAAAGCACTTCCACTCTTTTCACGCTCCAACACTGCTTCATCATCTGCCGCCTCCAGAACACTTTATTCCCTCCACGAATTAAGATGGGAATTGAGTATGGTAGAATATAAAATTCGTTGGAATGGGTCTTCTAGAAACAATAGTACCTTATTTACTAGTGGAAAGAATACTTCTTCAATTAATGTCCCTTTAAATCAGAAATTTGTTTGTAGAGACGGTAGAATATTTTTAAAATAAAAATATTTTAATTTAAAGCAATTAATATAACTTTACATAAGCGTCGTCGTAAAAATGTTATTGTGCAGTTGCTTCCGTTGGCTGGACAGTTAGAATTGCAGCCTGTTGCAACTGCAACTTTTGGACTAGGGAATAATGGTAAGATAACCAGAAATTGTTCTTATTTTTACAATTTGTAATTTTGATTAATTCTGATTTTTACAATTTGTAATTTTCATTAATTCTGATTTTTACAATTTGTAATTTTCATTAATTCTGATTTTTACAATTTGTAATTTTCATTAATTCTGATTTTTACAATTTGTAATTTTCATTAATTCTGATTTTTACAATTTGTAATTTTCATTAATTCTGATTTTTACAATTTGTAATTTTCATTAATTCTGATTTTTACAATTTGTAATTTTCATTAATTCTGATTTTTACAATTTGTAATTTTCATTAATTCTGATTTTTACAATTTGTAATTTTCATTAATTCTGATTTGTACTTACTTCAAGTTTATTTTAAGTTTGTAGTCTCAAGTTTATTTAATTCTGATTTTTCTCAACATTTTTTCAAGTTTTAATTTATTTAAGCTCAAGCTTAAAACTTATTTTTATAATTTTAGTTTTCATTTGTGAGAGAACAAGGAAGAGGTCTTTACGAGAAAGCTTCCACAATCGAATGACTATTTTGTAAAATAATTTTTTTAATATTTAAAATATTATATTTTATAGTTCCGGAGTTCTTTTGGGTATTGGTTCTCTTGGAACAATAATTGGCTATAGTGTTTGGAAAGGTCAACAACAAATGAAAAGACCGTCAATATTATTTTAAAAAAAAAAAATTATTTTTTTCAATTTTAAAAATTTATTTTAAAAATTTATTTTATTTTTAATAAAAATTAAAAATAAATTTAAAATATTTATTTGTCATTTCCCTTATTTTATTTTCCAATTTATTTTAAATAAAAGAAATTCCTGTGCCATTGCAAAGTCTTATTGTTTGAGGGATTATTTTAAAAGAAAAGCTTCTTCTTTTTCAATAAAAGTCTATATAACTAATTCTTATTGACTAGTTTTTTTTTATTTTAGCCATATTTGTCCAATAGTTTATGTAAGCATTGAAGAAAACTTTAATAAATTTAAAATTCAAGTTTATTTTTTATTTAAAATTTATTTTTTCGCTTAAGATTGTAAAGCTTAAAATAATTGTAATTTTAAGTTTGTGATAAATTGCAACTTGAAAAATAAACTTGAAAATAAAATAAACTTGAATATAATTGTAAAACTTAAAAAATAAAACTTGAAAATGTAAACTTAAAAATAGTGCAAAACTTGAGATAAATTAATTTCAAGTTTTAAGTTTGTAAACTTCAAGTTTTATTTCGCCAAGTTGCAGAAATAATTACAAACTTAAAAAATAAAACTTGAAAATATAAACTTAAAAATAGTAGTAAAACTTAAGATAAATTATATTTATTTCAAGCTTTAAGTTTGTAAACTTCAATTTTATTTTTCAAGTTTTATTGCGCCAAGTTGCAAAAATAATTTTATATTGTAAAAATAAATATTACAAAATGCTCATTTTAACAACTTTAATTCCTCTTATATTTATTCCACAATTTACCAGCACTAAAATAAGTAGAAAAAATTATGAGGCACAATTATACGAAGTTTGCCCTATTTAAAAATTAAATAAAATTAATTTTTAAACTTTCCAAAGGATTTACTTTTTGATTACAACAGAATTTCCAGACCTGTTAAAAATAGTTAATTATTTTTTAAATATTTTTAAGATAAATTCGAAAATATTTTAAGGCACAGATGTGCTTCATATTGATGTTGGAGCTTCTCTAATAAGGCAAAAATTAAAAAATAAATTTTTAATAAAAAATATATTTTAGAATCATCGATGTTGTTAGTTTTGTCTAGATAATTAATTTATTTAAAAAATTAAAATATTTTTAGGATGAAAAGAATCAAGTATTGACAACTAATTTATGGTTAGAAATGGTTAGGGGAATTATAATTAAAAAATTAATATTTTTTTATTTTTGCAGAGATGGAGTGATGCGCGTCTCCAATGGGATCCTAATAAATATGGGGGTATGTATTTATAAAATATTTTTTAAAAATAAATTTGATTTGATTTGAAAAAGAATAAATTTTAAATTTTTATTAGACACTTAAGATTCCAAGTTTATTATTTAGAAATTGTAATCTAAAAAATTTCTTTTACAATTACAACTTCAAAATCATTACAAATAATTTATTAAAACTTGGAATTTCAAGTTTATTTAAGATTACAAATTCCAAGTTTAATTAAGTTTGTAAAATTCACGTTTATTTTTGATTTTACAATTGTAATCGAAAATTGTTATTTTATAAATTCAAGTTTGTTAAATTTAAGTTTGAATTTTACAATTTCAAGTTTAAACTTGCTTTTTAATTATTGCAAACTTGAACTTTCAAGTTTATTTAACAATTTTACACCTTCAAGTTTAATTAAATTTTTAATATAATTTTAATTAAATTTTTAAGAATTCAAGCTTATTTTTTTATTTACAATTGTAATCTTTAAGTTAACATTTATAATAATTTTTACAAATTTAAAAATTAAATAAAAAAAATTTAATTAAAATTTTAATTAATTTCAACCTAAAGGTATTCGTCAGTTACACATTCCCAGCACAGATATATGGATACCCGATTTTGTGTTGTATGACAATGCGGCAGGCGATCCGGACATAACGTATAAACTCAAATTATGAGTTTAAATAATTTTTAAAAAATTATCAGAATTTTCACTGATGCCCTAATTTCGTATAATGGACGTGTTTATTGGCAGCCCCCAGCAATTTACAAATCTTTTTGTCCAGTTAAATTTAAAAAAAAATATTTTTAAAATTTTTTAAAGATAAAAGTAAAATGGTTTCCTTATGACAAACAAGATTGTAGAATGAAATTTGGTGCCTGGTCATATACTGGAAATTATGTTGATTTACATTTAATACAACAAGAAAATTCTGAAAATATTAATAATAAAGTTAATTTAAATAAAAATAGGGAAGATGATGATATTGAATATAATGAAATGGGGATGGATCTGAGCTTTTTTTATAAGTATTTGTTTTATTTTTAAAAATTACAAGTTAATTAAAAATTAAAAAGTTAATAATTACAACTTTAAAATTATTAAAACTTGTTCAAGTTTATAATTTCAAGTTTAAACTTAATAAGTCTAAGTTTATTTTTAATTTTACAATTCTAAGTTTAAGTTTGTTGTAAAACTTAAGTTTATTGTTTAAAATTAAAACTTGAAAAGTTCAAGTTTACAAATTCAAGTTTATTTTTAATTTTACAATCTTAAGTTCAAGTTTATTTACGTTTTACCATTTCAAGTTTGAACTTAATTATTAATTATTACTAACTTGAAAATTCAAACTTAAGTTTTACGAATTCAGGTTTAAGTAGAAATTCAAGTTTATTTATGATTTTTTAAAGTTCAAGTTTATTTAGGTTTTACAATTTCAAGTTTAAACTTAATTCTTAATTATTACAAACTCAAGTTTATTTTTCAAGTTTATTCAAGTTTATTTTTTTAAGTTTCCGTTTTAATCCCAAATTAATTTTTCCTACAGTTGCAACTTTAAGATTACAAAAATTATACTTCAATTTACATTATATTTCCCAAATTAATTTACATTTTTAAATTTTTACAGATCAGCAGAATGGGATTTAATGAATTTAACGTCTGCAAGACATGCAGTGCTTTACACAAGTTGTTGTGGTCCAGAGACGTAAAATTAAGATTTTAATTAAAAAAATAAAATTTTTCTTAGTTATGTTGACATAACTTATTATTTGGAATTGAGGCGGAAAACGTAAAATTAAAAAAAAATTAAAATTAAAATTTTTCATTAATTCTTCAGTCTTTTCTTCACTTGTAATTTAATTGTTCCTTGTTTTTTAATTTCTTTTTTGACAACATTTGTATTTTACCTTCCGGATCATAAAATAACATTTTCAATTTCTATACTTGTTACACTTACAGTTTTCTTTTTGGTTTTGATTGATTTGATGCCTCCAACAAGTTTGGAAGTACCCATGTTTGGACAATATTTAATTACAACTATGGTGAATATTTTTATTTTAATTATATTTTCCGGAATTAAGTTCCGGAATAATAATTGTTTTTCGTTTTATAAAGGCCCGTTTATTACAGACTTAAGTTTTCAAGTTTATTTACGATTTTACAATTTGTAAAAACTAATAAACTTATTTTACAATTCCGGAAACTTTTGATTTTGTTTTGTATTTTTCTCTCTCTATTCTTGTATTTTTCCGGAAGCCTTTATATTTTATTAAAATTAATTCCGGAAACGTTTGTATTTCTATTTGTATTTTTCTTTTCTATTCTCGTATTTTCCGGAAACATCTAATTAAAATAAATTCCGAAAACACTTGTATTTTCCGGAAACACATGTTCATCTCACTTGTATTTTTTCGGAAACATTCCTATTATTAAAATAAATTCCGGAAATGTTTGTATTTTCCAGAAAATTTTGTATTTTATACAATCATTTATAGTAAATTCCTTTTTAGATTTTGGTTGCCCTCTCAACACTTTTTTCTGTGGTAATATTATTTATAAAATTCCCTTCATTTTACTAAAAATTAAATTTAATTATTATAGGCTTCAGTAAATATTCGTTTCCGGAATGGTTCTACTCATCAAATGTCCCCGTGGATTCGAATTGTATTTTTGGGTGTTTTACCAAAGTAATTTACAATATTCCGGAAAGATGTCGTAAATTTTCCGGAATTTTTATTAAATTATTTTTAATTTCCGGAAAACTGTATTTTTGCAATAATTTCCGTAAAGGTTTATTTCTTCAGGAATTTTTGTTTCTTTTTAATTTCCGGAAAATACATTTCCTCCGGAAAGAAGTGTATTTTTCCGGAAAAATTGTATTTTCCGGAAAAAATTGTATTTTCCGGAAAAATTGTATTTTCCGGAAAAAATTGTATTTTCCGGAAAAATTGTATTTTCCGGAAAAATTGTATTTTCCGGAAAAATTGTATTTTCCGGAAAAAATTGTATTTACCGGAAAAATTGTATTTTCCGGAAAATATGTATTTCCTCCGGAAAGAAGCGTATTTTTCCGGAAAAGTTGTATTTTCATTTATGTATTTTTAATATTCTCAGAATTTTGTTAATGAAACGCCCCGATCGCCAACAACTCGAAACAAATACAAATTCATTAAACAATTTTATGGGGGAGACAAGGCATCGACTTGAACCTTCATCGTCTTCCTCTTCCTTTAATTTTGAATATTCTAATAAAAAGGCAACCATTTCCTCCCCTTCAAATTTATTTAATAATCGCTCAAAACTCCCACAAACTTCAATTTTTAACAAAAATAAAAAAGAAAAATATGAAAAACCGCCTCCATATTCTTCTATTACAACAAATACTCTCAAAAATTCTGATAAAAATAATAATTCAAAAGAAAAAAATTTTTTGGAAGAAAATATTTATGCAGAACCATCTACTAGTAGAGAAATACAGCAACCATTTTGTAGCAATAAAAATCAAAAATTGAGAAAGATTGAATATACATGGAATGAACAGCGAGTTTTGTATAATCTGGCTAGACAAGTAGGGAATTTTTGTGTTTCTTTTTCCAGTTGCATGTATTTAAGTATTTTCCGGAAAATAAAAGAATAATTGTATATAAAAAAGATTTCTGGAAAGGGAATAAAATATTTTAATTAAATTTTCCGGAAAACACAAAAAAATAATATTGCACGAATTTCAGGAAAAACACAAAACTTTAATTAAACATTTCCTGAAAAAATACATTACTTAATTAACCTTTCCGGAAAATACAAGAACAATTAAATTACATTTCCGGAAAAATACAATATTTTATTTATTTACGGAAAATACAAGAACAATTCCAAAAATACAAGAAAATACAAAAACAACTTACGGAAAAAAGAAAACACAAAAATAAAATAACTAAAAATACACAATTCCGGAGAAAAACACAAAATATTTTAAAAACACATTTCTAATTAAAGGTCCATTTTATTGCTAATTATTTTCGTCAGCGCGAGGAGGACGCTAATGTTTGCGTCTTTTTTTCAAATTTTTTATTTTTTAAATTTTAAAACAGATTTCGAACGACTGGACATTTGTAGCAATGGTTTTAGACCGTTTCTTTCTTCTAGTTTTTTCAATTTTAAATATGGCTACTTTTTCAATTATTATTTCTGCTCCAACACTATTTGATTTTAGAGAACCGTTGAATATTACTGTCCCAAGTTTGTTTTTTTTTATTTTTTATTTTGAAAATTTTTTTTGAAAATTTTTTTCAGAAAAATTTTTCGAAAAAAAAAATTTCAAAAAAAAATAAAAAAAATTTCAAAAAATTTTTCAAAAATTTTTTCAAAAAAAAATTTTCAAAAAAAAATTAAAAAAAAATCCAAAAAATTTTTCAAAAAAATTTCAATAAATTTTGCAAAAAAAATTTCAAAAAATTTCTCGTAAAAAAAATTTTCAAAAAAAATTCCCAAAAAATTTTTTTTCAATTTAAGCCCGACCTCTTGGCCAAGCCTACCTATTTAGTGTCAATGAAGAATAAAAAAGGAAGGAAAAAATTTTTTTTAATTTATCCAACCATTTTAAATAATTAAAATAAATTCGACAAAACAAAAATAACCTCAAATATTTTCTTTTCATTTCCTTTCCCTCAACATTTTATTTTTGGAAATTTTCTCAAATTTTTGGATGGTCTGGCATGTCAGGACGAATTGTCTTTAAAAAAAAATTTTTTTTTAATTTTCTAAAAATATTTTTTTTAATTTAAAAAAACCTTATGAACAGTTCCATTTTTATCAATAATAGCCAAATTAATACATCCCCCAGACATAGCATCACGACGTTTTGCAAGACAAACAGCATTTTTAACCAACTTAAAAAAATTTTTTTAATTAAAAAAATTAAAAGCTTTTCTGATCATTTCCCTCCTAAAAATTTTTCACTTTCCCAATTTCTGGGAAGCTATAGCCTCAGAAGCCCCCTGGCTACGCTCTTGCCATATACTATATTTGTTTAAATTTTGGTTAATTTATAAAAATGTTTTAGAAATTTTGATTTTGGAGTAGACTTACAAGGAGAGTTTGCGAGGTGTCCGAGTTAAAAAAAAACGGTCGAGACCGGGCTCATTCGATAGAGAATGTGCCCTTTCTAGCAAGGATTTTGAGCCGTTTTTGCCCGTTTTTTGATTTGGCCAAGATATGGCCTTCCAAATAAACTCTCTGTGGTAGAGAGTTTGTTTTAGGGAAAACGGGAAGGTAACAACAGATTAACGGGGAATCGAGCAAAAGCAGGGGGAGGTTGAAAAAAATTAGCGCCTCCTTATTTGAGGGGAGAAACGGGTAAAACGGTTAATAGATCAAAAATGAAGGCCCGTAGCCAGGATTTTTTTTCGGGAGGGGCCAAGGGGGGAAAAATTTTTTTGCGCCAAATTTTTTTGAAGGCGCCAAAAATTTTTATTTTCCCCAAATAAAAATTACCCCCCCCCCCCCCCGCGCTGGCTACGGGCCTACCCCCCTGGCTACGGGCCTGGATAAGTCAATAAGAAAAGCCCCAAATAAATAAAAAAAAATTATTTTTAGAAAACCTCAACAGCCTCTTCATTTGACATTCCTTCCTT
This sequence comes from Meloidogyne enterolobii, assembly GCA_963681835.1. Lineage (NCBI taxonomy): Eukaryota > Metazoa > Nematoda > Chromadorea > Rhabditida > Meloidogynidae > Meloidogyne > Meloidogyne enterolobii. The sequence continues at coordinate 524,635 of CAVMJV010000086.1, read as the reverse complement.
AAAATTCTTGTCCATATATCCATAAAGAAAAGTACTTCCACTTCCAGTAATGTAAATTTTTTGTCGAATAGAATACCCTCCAATAGTCACAGCATAAATTTGACCAAATTTTTCTTCATCATAACCAGCAACAATAATACTAAACGTCATTTGATCCCGATAATTATATGCAAATTTGCGAGTATATTGAGCAACGTTGTAAACAAGTATAGGTTCTTCATCAAGCATTCTAAATTTAAAAAAAATTTTTTTTTGGTAAGGGTCAAGAGCATAGCCAGGGGGGTTCTGGGGCTATAGCGCTCCCTGAAATATGGGAAGTGAAAAAATTTTAAGGGGGAAATGATCGCCACCTTGAAATCGACCTCCTGGCTATGCCCTTGGTAAGGGTAAAAATTTTTAGAAAAGACAGAGCTAATGAGAAAACTTGACAGGACTTTAAAAAAGTTTTTTGAGCAACCTCCTTCAATTTGGAGGGATAAGAAACAATCTACTCAAAAAATTGTCAAGTATATCCTAGACTTTTAAGTTAAAGAAAAAAGTCAAGAAACCATAAAACGTGTTGAAAGGCGCCTGCCCCAGTAAAAGGTGCTTGAAACCAAATCTCGGTAAAAATCGGTCTAGTGTCCTCCTTATTTTCTCATTTTTCTATCTCCCTGGAAAAGAGGAAGAAGTCTAACAAGTACAAAACGAGTCAGTCCCATAGCCAGGAGTGTGAATTTTTCCCGTTGAAAATTTTGCCTGGCTACGGGCCTGAAACGAGTCTTATATTGGGTCTAAACCTGTCGTTGCCTTACTTAAGAAAAAAATAATAATTAAAAAAAACTAACGAATGTGCCTCAGCATAATACTTTACAATATCAAAAATTGCTTGAGATTGCGAAGCTATCCCAGCTCTTAACCCAACAATATGATCGCTAATTGTAGAAATTTTGTTTGTAGCGCGGGAAGAAATGTAAGAGCCTTGACTTGTACGAGAATCTGTTGCAACAATAATTCCTTCTTTTGTTTCAACAGCAATTAGAGTTGTCTAATAAAAAAATTGGTTAGAAAATAATTTGAAAACAGAAGAGGTTTTTTGGGTGAAGGCGTAAGTCTTTACCTGTGACCGAGCACAGACCCACACATTGTTCTAATTTGCTGGGTCTTTCCGAGGTTCTATGGTTTTTCAAGGACTCAAAACAAGGATGAAGTTCAAGTAAATAAATCAGGCCTGGTAGGGTTGAAGTTTTCGAATGGGGCCTTTTCGAGTCATTATTTCGGGCCTCCTTTTTTATCGAACCGGGCCGTTCGAGTATTTTTCAGGTCAAAATTCGATGCAAAACTCGATCTTACAGAACATCGGGCCCCCAACCCTAAAACCTGGAGAGCAGAGAAAGAACAATAATTTAAAAACAGAAGAAAGGGGGGGGGGGTCAAAGCTTAGGATGTTCCTGTATATGTGCCCAAGATCACGACCCAGTAAATAAATCGAGTAGCCTAGAGAGCACAGGCCCAGACATTTTAAAAATCCCTAAAATTATTTCAAAAAAATAAAAACAAACCCCCATCGTCTCCTCTTCTTTTTTATATTCAAAATCCATTTTAAATTTACTTCAATTGTCAAGTCAAACTTTAAATCTAAAACTGAAAAAAAAAATTATTTTAAAAATAAAAACAAAAATAAATAAAAAAAATTTAACAAAAATTCAACAAAATTCATCAAAATTAAACAACAAAAATTCTCATCAAACAAGCGAAATAGTACGTAAAATTAAAAAAAGTTAGAGAAAAATACAAAAATAACATTATGCCAATTTTTAAGTTTTTGTTGATTATTCAAAACATTTTTTTTGTTTTTCTAGTCCAAATTTTTTTGAAAATCTTTTTCTTTTTTATTCCCTTTTAAATGACTACTTCTGATAATCTAGAATCCCCTATTTATGTTTTTCAATTGCCTGCTAGAATTGTTAATGAGTTAGCGACTTTGTTAGATCCTGGGGATTGTTGGGAGACGATAGGTTTGTTTTTTCTTAATTTTTTTGTTTAAAAATATTTTATAAAAATGTTTAGACGAAATTAATAATTTGTCTAATTTATGTAAATAATATCCAGGCCGACTGAAAATTATGAAAATTAGCCAAGGGGCCTTCTTGGTGTAGTTGGTTAAGTCCCTGATTTTCAGATAAAGAGGGGGTCAAGGTTCGAACCCTTCCGGGGGATATTAAATTTAAAACTTTTTAAGAGTAATTTTCAAGCCTCTCGGAGTGTATCTATCTACCCCTTTTTCTGGCTTCCGTGGTGTAGTAGGTAAATTCCTTGATTACGTACCAAAGGGGGGCAAGTTCGAACCCCACTGAGGGACATTAATTTTTATTTAGTTTTTATTTTCTTCTATTTAATTTTTAAAATAATTTTCAGCCTTTTTAATGCCCGGAATTCAGGATATTGACACCGAAGCATGCAAAAAACTCGCTGTAACTAGTGATGGCCATCCAACAGAAACTTTGCTTAGAATTTGGGGGTCAAAAGGTTATCGAATACTGGATTTGTATAAAATATTTTTTCGTGCTAAACTTATTCGATGTATGCAGATTCTGTTGCCTTTCGGTTTGTTTTTTCCTAATTATATTTTAAAAATGTTTCTCGGGCTTTCAACAATCTGGGTCTTTTATACGAATTGTAATTTGTGTGCCACATTTTTATTTTCTTCCCAGTTTGCTTTTAGATGCCTTTAGCAACTATATAAATCAAAAAGGATTTTAGTCCTTTTGGAGAGAATTAGGAAGAAACTAAGCGTGATACACAAGAGTTGAAAATTCCCATCTTTTTTTATTAAAAAATTTTTTTCAAATTTCTGGCTAAAGTCTTTCCTCCACCATCTTTTCTAGAATTTTAAGGTTCAGAAGCATTTTAAAAGTCCTTTGGTCAACATTCATACTCAAAAAATTTTTTGATTTCAATTAAAAAATATTTCTAAAAAATTTTTTAGTTGAACCAAAATTTCACAAATATGCCCAAGTATGTGATGAAGAACCTCAACAGCAACAAGCACCTTTTCCTTCAATTGGAAGAAATAATTTAATTAATAATAATTTAAATGAATCAAAAAAAGCCTCAGTTGCAAAACAGGGATCTTTTGGTGTCTATTCTCGTAAAGGTTTTTTTAATAAATTAAAAAATTTGTGGAAAATATTTCTTTGAATTTTATGAATTTCGAGTGCTGAGAGTGCTCCACAATCTTTGCTTGAACAACAACATCACTCGGTTTATTTTAATTTACTAAATAGGGGACTATTTTTGAGTGGGTTTTATCACTATTTTTTAAAGTCCATTTAACAAGGGTTTTGGCTTAATGGTAGTGTGTCTGATTCTCTCGAGTTGGGGTTGTGGGTTCGATTCCTTTTGACTTTAAGTAAGTCTTCTCTTACTTTTTGACTCATTCTTTTTCATTAAAAAAATTTTTTTCATAACCAGACAATCAAAAAAAAATTTTTTTCTAATTCTTAAAAATTAAAAACTTTTTTTTTAATTTTTTATTTTATTTAGAACCACTTTTTTTTGTTTCTATTTTTTAAATTGGGGTTTTTTCGTCTTTTTTTATTTCCTTTTAAAACAAGAGGATTTTTTAATATTTCAAAAAAAATTGGTTTGTTTAAATTCTATTTTTTTAGTCTGCAAGTAATGCAATTTTAACTGGTCTACAAAGCACTTTAACTGTCCCCTATTCTGATATAATTATTGCAACACAAAATTGGGCATCAGAACAAATACTTGGAAAGGGTGGTTATGGGGTTGTTTACAAAGGAAATTGGAAGCATACTGAAGTTGCTGTTAAACGAATTCAGGGAAAGAAAAATGGAAGAGGAGAAGAGTTTGAACAGGTTTGGTGTTTTTTTTTTAAATTTTTTTCGAAAATTTTTGGATCCCCCAAAAAAATTTTTTTGGTTTCTTTTTTGGGAGAAATATGTATGGGAGAAAGGAGAATTTGGGGAACGTCTTAAAGAAATAATTCCTTTAAGACGTTGAATTGTTGATTTTACACAATTTAGGTAATCTTTTATTAAAAAATATAACCTTGGGGAGGAAGAGAATTTTTTATTTTCTCAAAAATTTTCTCTTTTTTCTTTTCTCTCTTTCTCTCTTGATGTAAAATTAACTACAACAACATTACTTTTTATTTTTTTAATTTTCCTAAAATTTCCTTTTTAATATCTATAAAGAGATAATCTATTCCTATTCAAAGTCGACTACTAATAAATAATTTTTTTTTCTAATTTTTATATGTCTCCTCATTTTTATATATTTTTTCCCCTATTTTATATTTAAAATGATTAATTGATTTTTATTTTTTACGTCTATTAGTTTTTTTTTAATTTTTTGCTTTTTAAAATTAATCATAGTAAAAAGTAAAAATTTTTTTTCTAAAAAATTTTTATGCTAAAAAAATTAAAAAAAATTTTTTTAAGCATCAAAAAGAACGTTTACGTCAAAGCCTACAAGAATTACGAACTCTAGCCAAATTTAGACATGACAACATTTTATCTTTATATGGGTATTCTTTGGATGGTCCAGAACCTTGTTTAATATATCAATTTATGTCTAATGGATCTTTAGAGGATAGATTACTTTGTAGGGTTAGTTTTGGTGTTTTTATGAATTTTTGTGGGTTTTGGTGTAGTGGGTTAATTTTTGGTTTCTACTACATGAGGGTCATGGGTTCGAATCCCACTCAAGGAAAACAATTTTTGTTTAAAGAGAATTAATCCTGTTGAATCAAAAAAGTGGTTTTTAATCCAACAAGATTAATTTTCTTTATCCAAAAATTTTTTTCTCCTTGAGTGGGATTTAAACTTACGACCCTCAACTAGTAAAAACCAAGCATTAACCCAACCAAAACAACAAAAGTCTTAAAAAAAATTTTTGCAAAGCAGAATATTTTTAATTAAGAAATTAATCAGTTAAAATATGAAATTGTTTTCTATGAATGGGATTCGAACCCACATCCCTTAACCAAAAATTAACCCACTACACCAAAACCAAAAATTAACCCACTACACCAAAACCAAAAATTAACCCACTACACCAAAACCAAAAATTAACCCACTACACCAAAACCAAAAATTAACCCACTACACCAAAACCAAAAATTTTAAAAAATTCTTTTACTACAAAAAATATTTATGAATATTTTTCAATTTAAAAATTTCTTAAAGAATTCAACACCTCCACTTGACTGGCCTCTTCGTTTATCAATATCAAAAGGTGTTAGTTGTGGCCTCCATTTTCTCCACACAACAGGGACAATGCCTATAATCCACGGCGACGTAAAATCAGCAAATATATTATTAGATAAACATTATGAACCAAAATTGGGAGATTTCGGCTTGAGTCGAGATGGACAATTAGAAAATTTTGAAGATGGGAAAAAGCCAATGATAGCATCACATATAAAGGGGACTTTAGCTTATTTACCCCCAGAATTTACTACAAGCCAAATTTTGACAACAAAATTGGATGTTTATAGTTTTGGTGTAGTTTTGTTAGAAATGGCTAGTGGACAACGAGCTTTTTTGTCTAATAGAGAACCTCAAGGATTGGTTGAATATACTAATAAATATTATAGATTGGATGGAGGTGCTAAAATGGCTGAAATTTTGAGTGATAAAAGAATTGTTATAGGTGAGGGGGAGAGAAAGAGAATTTAAGAACCCCCTCTCCTTCCTTTAGTTTGACATTGAGTCTCATTGTTTTTCTAGGGACACGCCCAAGTAGGTGCGCGAACATAAGGGCGCAAAGCCATAACTTGCTGGGAACATTTCTGCCCCTTATCAACTTTGGTATCAATCTCTTTAGCTTGTCGAGAGGAATCGTTTATTACTAAATTTGGTAAGCTTCGAAAATCATGAAGCAAGTTATACTTGGGCAGTTCCATTTTTTTAATATGTACATAATGGTCAGACCTTGTTACCACTGAAAAATACTGTGAAATTAGGAAGCTGTGACATTACATATTAAGGAAAGCTCTGAGACTCAAACATAGAGAAGGGGATGGGAAATCTAAAAAAAGTACCAAAGATTTGTCAATCTTAATAAAAAAAAATTTTTTTTAAAGGTGATAATCAACAATATAAACAAATATTTGAATTATTAATAATGCTTGGTATTACATGTACAAAGGTAGGGGAGGAAAGATTATTTGTTTTTAAATTACAGTCGAATCTCACAATTAGTGTTTGCCGGTTCCAGCTAATTCTTCGAATACCGAAGAATCGAACCGAAAAATCCTCACTTCTTCGGTTTGGTTCGGTCCAGAACCGATAACCCTACTCAAAATAAATGTTGCAGTTTGGTTGTGAAAAAATGGGCTGATTTTGCATAAAAAGAGAGACGAGATTAAAAATCATTATAGATTAAGAGAAAAATAAAAAAAAGGAATTTGCCACATTTTGGGAACTTTAATTCACACGTGAATTCATTTTTAAATGAATTTTTTTGGGCAACTAAAGTTTTTGAGTGATCTTTGGCGTTTGGTCGTTTTCCCGCAACTCTTGTTTATTTTTAAGGGGGTTTTATATTCTCTCTCTTTTTTTTATAAATTATTTTTTGCTGAAATTTTTTATTTAGCAACACTAAATTTTATATATTTATCCCCTAAAATTAACAAGAAAATTCACGTGAATTTAATTCTCTTTTGGCGAATTTTATTTTTTATTTAGTTTTTGTTAATCCTTTTGAGGTTCGACTGTATATAAAATAAACCTGTATATTTTTATTTTTTTGTAAAGAATGATCGTTTTTTGAGGCCAACATTTTCCCAAGTTTTTGATCAATTAGAAACTTTAAATAAAAAATAAGAGAGAATGTTATGTTTTGTTTGTAATTTATATTGTTTTTTATTAATATCTTATTATCTGTGTACATATTTTACTAGTTCTTTTATTCGGTACTTTTCCGTTATGACGTAATACCCTAAATTAATGTTCAAAATGTCATATTTAGGGTAGAAAAAGGTGCTGAGTCGAACGGTACCACTTTTTTTCACGGAGATGCCTGTGGACCGAGATATAGGGCTCGAAATGGTCAAAAACCATAGGGGGAGTGCGCCTCGCCTACGCTCCATAGGTTTACGTTGACCATTTTGAGCTTGTTCATCTAGTCTCAAAATCAAGATTTCGAGCTGTTTGGTGTCATGTGACTCAGCTCGAGGAGCTCTTTCGAAATAGCTATCATTCAAAAAATGGAATTTTTCACCCCAAAATTGAGCTTACTCCCCCCTATAGTTTTTGACCATTTCGAGCCCTATATCTCGGTCCACAGGCATCTCCGTGAAAAAAGAGTGGTACTGTTCGACTCAGCACATTTTTCTACCCTAAATATGACATTTTGAACATTAATTTAGGGGGTTACGTCATAACGGAAAAGTACCTTTTATTCCCCCCTAAATTAATTTTTTTTCTTTTTTTTTAGTAAAAAAGACTGAAAAAAAAAACATTTTAAAAACTTAAGTGAATTTTTGTAACTAATAAATTTATATTTAATCGTTTAAAAATTGAAAAAAAATTTTTTTTTTCTTGAAATTTTATTTTTTATGTTTTTGTAAAAACAACAAAATTATTTTTATATTATTTTTTCTATTTAATTCGCGTGTAAGTACAAAGATAATTCCCTACACAAATAATAATTCCTGCACTAATCTTTTACATATAATTTTTTTTGCTTTTTTTAATTCTGTTGTTGATGGAAGGTATTTATTAAAAGGTGAGTTGTTTTTTAAAAATAATTATAATAGGTATTTTTTGGGTATTTTCTATTTTTTAATCGGATTTTAAATTAAAGAGAAAAAAATTTACAGCTTGGCTAAACACAGGGAAAACATATGTGTTTACAGAGCTGTAAAAAAATTTTTTAAATTTAATTTAAAAATTTTTTCTCAATAATTTAAGCAACAATTTTAGTGCTTTTCTCGTAAATGCTGACAGAAACTCGCCGAATATTTAAATCTTTCAAATGATGTCCTCAAAAAGAAGACGGGTTATTCGAACTATTTTTCCTTTTATTATTTTACTTGTTTCTACACTAATTATTTTTAACACTTTATTATTCAAAAACAATGAAGATATTGGTGGAGAACAAAATTTAAAATTGTTTGAGATTGAGAAAGATGTAAAGGTTTTTTATTTAAAAAAATTTTTATGAGTCATCTAAAAAAATGAGAAATTTGGGGGTCGTGGGTTCGAACCCGTTCGGGGAAATTAATTTTTTTTAAATCAAATTAAACCCTTTTGAGTGCTTTTATAATGATTTTCGAACTCAGAAAATTTTATTAAATTAGAAAATCATGATTTTAGCTGGGTTGGTGAGCTATAGACTTTTTTCTGGGGGTCGTGGGTTCGAACCCGCGTGGGGAATTAATTTTCTAAATTTTTTTAAAAATCAAATTAGTCGTTTTTGGGTGATTTTTTTAATGATTTTTGAACTCAGAAAATTTTATTTAATTAGAAAACCATGCTTTTTAGCTGGGTTGATGAGCTATATTTTTACCTAGAAATCCGTTTTGGGTGCATTTTTAACAGACACAAAAAAATTTTCTTTAACGATAATTTTTTATTTTTTCTAGTTTAAATGGAAAAAAGGAGAATTTGCTAAAAATGATGGGGAAAAACAGCAGGTTTTTATTTTTTTAATTTTTAAAAATTCCAAAAAAAATTTTTTTTCCCTTTCAAGGCTTGTAAAATTCCAAAACTTGAAGTTAACGGTTCTGAAGTGATTAAATTTTATAAAAAATATCCTCCATTGGATTGTACCAAGAGGAAGCCTAAACCTTGGGTTCATATTGATGAGGAAAGGAGAATACAACCGACAGAATATGCAAAAAGGTTTATTTTTATTTTTTGATTTAGGTAGTTACTCGATTAATTCCCCTGGGAAATTATTTTTTCAACCCATCCGTTCAAGGGAGGGAATTATTCAAAGGATTCGAGTTGAAATTTGAACGTGTAGTAGGGTATTTGGGGGAGGGGGATTAGTGTTTCAACTCATCCGTAGCAGGTGTAATTATATGAGAGGGGAATTATTCAAGGGAGGAGAATTTATCGAGTAAATACAGGAGTTACTTTATGGAGAAAAAAGTCCGCAAGTTTTGTCCGCAAATTTTTATTTTATCAGTAAAAGGATTATAAAAGGAAAAAATAAAGTTGGGGGATTATTTGAGGGCATGAGTTTGCAAATAATTCTTCAAAGGACGCTTTTTATGAAAAAAATTTTTAAGTGTGTACACTTGCGGATAAAACTTGCGGACTTATTTTGGGGCATAAAAAAGAGAAAAATTAATTATTTCGAGGGTGAAGGACTTCTCTCGCTCCGTTCCTCATTTTTAAAAAGGAACGGAGATTTTCAATTACTTGATTATTTTTATGGGTTTCAAAAGGTCCAGACGACATTTTGCCACAAAATTTTTTAAATTTTTTATTTTTCGTTTCCATTTTAATTTTTTCATTTTTTTCAGTAAAATTGGTCTTCACAATATAAACTGTAATTGGGCATTTTATAGTCGAAAAACAGATTCAGAACTTTTTTGGACAGAAGAAGAAAATATTAGTTTTGGTGTTAAAATTGAAAAGGGGGATTATGTTAAAATAAGTTGTATGGCTGGAAGTAGACAATGGTTAGTGTAGAATTTTTTTTAGAATTTTAATGACATTTTATCGCAAATTTATTTGTAAATTTTTTGGTGTGATTTATCAGTTAGAGACTTGTGATTTTGAGCTTGGGCGGATTTTTGTGTGATTTTGTGACGTTTTGTCCCATATTTTTTAGTGGGGTGACATTTGAACCCAATTTCTAAGTCTCTTTCTTTTTTGGTTTAAGCTCCTCTGGCTTGTAATTTTCTCATTTTTTTTATTTTAGATACAAACTTTCTATTTTTCATCTTCTTTCCTTTTACATTTTTCCCCTTGTTTTGCTCGGGTGATGACATTTGGTCCCATTTCTGAATTTTAATTGTTTTGATGTTTGACCCAAATTTCCTTTATATATCTTTAAAAATATTTTTAAATATTTTTATTTTTAAAGGAGTAATCCATTTATGGTTGTTGTTCCAAAAAATAAAGAAAAGACGAAGAAGCACCCCAATGCAGCAAATAATCATCTTCAAAATTCTTCTACAGACCCAATAAATGTTTATATACTTTCATTTGATTCACTTTCACAAATGTCTTTTAGACGTAATTTGCCTAAAACTGTCAAATTTTTGGAAGAAAATGATTTTGCTGTTTTTAATGGTTTTTTTAATTAAAATTTGGAATTTAAAAAGAAAATTTTCTAAGGTTATAATATTGTTGGAGATGGAACACCTCAAGCATTTATTCCAATTTTGACTGGTTTTACAGAGGAGGAATTGGTATATTTAATTAACTTTATTTTATAATTTTTGGGATGACATTTGATCCCAGATTTTTATCTGAATTTTTTATGAGGTGACATTTGATCCCAAACTACTTATTTTTAATTTTATTGTCATATAACAGTTGGGCCAACTACTTTCTGGAATTTTACTTTAAGTGGCAAATTTTCCACACAAAATTTTTGTGGATATTTTTGAGGTGACAATCGGTCTCATATTTTTTTTAATTTTTTTTTGCTTGGGTGACATTTGATCCCAAACTTCTTATTGTTAATTTTATTTTTATATAATAGCTGGGCCAACTCCTTTTTTAATTATAATTTAGGAGCCAAATCTTCCACACAAACATTTTTGGGGTACGGCCCACCTTGTCGCGGGCCATCTTGTCGCGACCACCTTGTCGCGACCACCTTGTCGCAGGCCCACCTTGTCGCAGGCCCACCTTGTCGCAGGCCCACCTTGTCGCAGGCCACTTTGTCGCAGGCTTTCCTTTGGTTTTTATTTCAAGGCTGGCCTAAACTTCACTCGCCACGTGCCGTACTTCATCCCACGGCTACAACGATTGGAAATATGGAAGGTTTAGAATTTCTATTTTGTTTTCTAGGTTTTTTTTTAATTTTTTAGTTAATTTCCAGGAGTGTTTTTTTCCTTTTATTACTTTCTCTTATCCGGTTAAAGTCTACCGGAGTTTTAACAGAGTAAAACCGATCCAAATTACTCCAGAAAACCCCGATCGTGCCCAGAAGGCCTTTTTCCTACCCTCCATACCCTCCATATCAGCATAAAAAATTTTCAACCTTTGCGACAAGGTGGGCCTGCGACAAGGTGGGCCTGCGACAAGGTGGCCTGCGACAAGGTGGTCGCGACAAGGTGGTCGCGACAAGGTGGCCCGCGACAAGGAGGGCGTGTCCCACATTTTTGAATATTTTTTTGAGGTGACAATTGGTCCCATATTTTTTATTTCTTTTCTTCTGTTGACATTTGATCTCAAAAATCTCTAATTCTTATTTTTATTTGATAGTTTATTCAAATTTTCTTTTTGTAATTTAAATTTGGGACATTATAAACCCCTTTTTCGAGATTTTTTAATTGATGACATTTGGTCCCATTATTTGAAAATTTTCAAAAAATCCTAATTCCTCAATTTTTTATTTTTAGCCACTCACTCGTAAGCGTTATTCATCTGCTCATTATGTCGATGAAGTTTATCCTTTTGTTTGGAACAATTTTTCAGATGCTGGGTATGCTACAATGTATGGGGAGGATGGACATTCTTTTGGTTTTTAAAAAATTTTTTTTTGTAATTTTTTCTAAAATTTTCTAGGCACCTTCACTTATCGTTTAAAAGGTTTTCGAAATTCCCCAACACATCATTATCCAATCACTTTTTTTCATTATGCCGAAACTGTGGATAATTCTAGAGTTTGTATTGGGGCAGAAAAACAACACGAGGTAAATATTTTTTTTTTTTCAAAAAATTTCTTTTTCAAAATTTTTTTTGGTTTTTACTTTATTTTTATAAGGATGAGACATTTGGTCCCAGAAATATTTTTATTTTTTTTTTTAATTTTTATTTTTTCTATGTTTTTCTTTTCAGTTCTGAATTTTAAATTTTTAGGTGACATTTGATCCCAAAAAATTTTTTAATTATTTTTATTTTTTTTTAATTTTTAAATTTTATTTTCTATAAGAATAGGATTTTTTTGGTCCCAAAATTGCCCTAAAAATATTTTTATTTATTTTAATTTTTTAAAAATTTATTAGGTGACATTTGGTCCCAGAAATATTTTTATTCTTTTTGAATTTTATTTATTCCTATGTTTTGCTCTTTGAATTTTTAATTTTTAAAAGATTTGATCCCAAAATTTTTATAAATTATTTTTCGAGCTTAAAAATTATTTTTTTGTTCAATTCTTACTCGATGACATTTGATCCCAAAAATAATTTTCAAATTTTGGTTATTTTGTCTATATTTTTTTAGATTTTTAAAACTTTTTCTCCAAATTATTCTTTTAACAAATTTAATTAAAACTGTCATTTAAGTAACATTTTTAATGACATTTTAATTTTCAAGATGACATTTGATCCCAAAAGAATTTTTTAATTTTTTTTTCTTAAAGGTCTGGTTTCGTTATATCGAATCATTTTGGAATGAATATTCAAAATTACAAATTCCCCGTTTTTTATTAATGCATCACTCTTATTTGTCTCACGACGATATAAATAAAGTCCAACAGGCTGATGATGATTTGTTTGTTCATTTGCAAAAAATGAAAAAAATGGGTGCTTTTGATAATTCTTTGTTTATTGTGATGGCAGATCATGGAAATAGATTTGCAAAATTGAGAGAAACACATCAAGGTTTTTTTAAACAATTTAGGAATTTTTCAAAAATTTTTTTGGGGGAGATGACATTTGGTCCCAATTTAAAAAAAATCCCTTATAATTTTTTAACATACTTTTTTTTTCATTTTTATGATTTAAAATAAATTTTCGAAGTCTAATTTTTTATAATTTATTTATTTTAATAATTTAAAATTTTATTTTTGGGGTGACATTTTATCCCAGATTTTTTGAAAAATTTTAAAATATTAAAAAAAAATTTTTTTGACTTCAAAATAAATTTTAGAGTCATATTTTTAATAAATTTATTAAAAAAATTATTTTTTATTTTTTCAGGTCAGTTAGAAGAAAGACTTCCATTTTTCTCTGTACATTTTCCTCAAAAATATAAACAAGTTTGGTCAAATATAAAAATAAATTCTGTGGATAGACTTGTAACACCTTTTGATTTTCATGCAACATTAATGGATATTTTTAGGTTTTTTTTAATTTAAAATTTTTTTGAAAATTTTTTTTTTGAAAAATTTAAGAGAGACATTTTATCTCATTTTTCAAAAAAAAATTTTAAAATTAAAAAAAAATTTTTTCGAATTTTTTTGGAAATTTTGAGCGACATTTTATCCCATTTTTTCAGAAAATTCAAAAAATTTTAAAAAAAAAATTTTTCCAATTTTTTATTTTTCGGTATTTTAAAAGAGACATTTTATCTCATTTTTCAGAAAAATTCTTTAAATTTTCAAAAAATTTTTTTTCCCAATTTTTTAAGTTGGCCAAAACTTGGAAATGATTATTTTTCAAATAAATTGGTGACTTCAACTTCTAAAGATTTACAATTTCCTATGAACCGGGCAATTTCTTTTTTGCGTGAAATTCCATTGGAAAGGACTTGTGAACAAGTAAAGTTTTTGTTTTTAAATAAAAATCAGGCCCGTAGCCAGGGGGGGGGGTAGGGGGAATTCCCCCTACCCCCCCCCCCCCCCCCCCCCCCCGAAATGGGGAAAAGGGAAAAATTTGGGGAAGGGCTGGGGCAAAAAAGTGAATTTTTTTGGCCTACGGCCTTCGAAATTTTCAAAATTTTCGCCTGCGGCGCTAAAAATGGAAGAAATCTGGCTTCTTGAGGTCCAAAATTCTAAAAATTTTCGCCTGCGGCGCTGAAAATCAAAATGTTGGCGCCTGCGGCGCCGAAAATTTGGCGCAAAAAATTTTTCCCCCCTTTGCCCCCCCCCCGAAAAAAAATCCTGGCTACGGGCCTGATAAAAATACAAAAATATTTGTTTTGTATTTTCCGGATAATACAAAATAAATTTTTGTGTTTTTTTATTTAAACTTTCCGGAAATGTATATTAATACGTATTTTATTATTTGTACTTTCCGGAAAATCATATATTATTTTTGTTCCTTCCGGAAACTTTTAATTTTTTGTATTTTCTTTCCGGAAAAGTTATTCTTGTGTTTTCTTTTATTTCCGGAAAATACATTTATTTTTATTCCTTCCGGAAAATTATATATTTCTTCCGGAAAAATTTAATTATTTGTATTTTCCGGAAAAGTATATTTCTTTTTATATTTTCCGTAAACATTTATTTGTATTTCCCTTCCGGAACACTATATTATTTTTGTATTTTCCGGAAAATTATATTTCCGGAAAAGTATATTTTTGTGTTTCCTTTTATTTTTTCCGGAAATATATTTATTTTTGTTCCTTCCGGAACACTATATTATATTTGTATTTTCCGGAAAATTACATTTTTATGTATTTTATTTTTAAGGCAGGAATAGAAATACATTGGTGTACCTGCCTTAATTGGATTATTATTAATAATGTTAATGAAGTTATACCTTTAGCAAATTCCGTAATTGATAAAATAAATAAATATACAGAATCAGAACGTTCTCTATGTTCAAAATTGGAATTAGAAAATGTGGAGAGTGCAAAAAAGTGAGAAAAAATAATTTTTAGTTAAAAATAAAAAAAAATTTTTTAAGATTAGTTCCAAACGATCAACTTTTAAAATATAATGGAGTTGTAGATTTTGATGGTTTTAAGCCTCAATTAAAAGGAAATGTTAAAACAAAATTTGCTACATATCAAATTGTTTTTATTACTACACCTGGTGAAGCTAAATATGAGGTGAGGGGGGAAAATTGAGAAAAAAAATAATTTTTTCGAAAACAAAAAAAATTTTTTGAATCAAAAATTAATAAAATTAAGGTCTTTAAAATTCAAAAAAAAAATTCAAAAAAAAAATTTTCTTTAAAGGTAACCCTTTTTTATGATGGTAATCAAATTAAAGTCGATCTATCTGCTATAAGCCATATTAATAAATACGGGGATACTCCACATTGTATAATTGAAAAAAATTATTTTATGGCAACTTGGTGTGTTTGTTATGATAGAATCTAGAATTTTTAATTTTTTTCACATTATCATTTTTTTCTGCCAGTTTTTGCATCTTTTTTTAATTTTTTTATCTTTGCATTTGTAAATATTTCTCTTGCCAGTTTTATATTTTTTTTCAAAAAATAGCCTTTTAATTATTCAATAATATTTTATTTTCATTTAAAAATCTAATCTTTATTCAATAATTAAATTTATTCATATATGCCTGTATTTCGGAACGGGCCAGTTGAGCGTGGCCGGTTGAGCGTCAGCCAACTTTGATCGGCTATAACTTTTTTCCGCTTGATTCAATACTAATGAATCATATATCATTCGAAAGCCCTCGTTAAACGCTATATTTGTTTCAATTGGATGGATCATGATTGATCGCTATTTAAAAAGTTACAAGTCGATAAGTGTGAAAAACAACGATTTTCTGCACTTATCGACTTATAACCTTTTAATCGGGATCAGAACTGATCCATCCAGTTGGGATAACGATTGGACTCATCGAGGGCTTTCGAATGATATATGATTCATTCGTATTGGATCAAGCAGCAAAAAGTTATAGCCTTTCAAAGGTCGGCTCACGCTCAACCGGCCACGCTCAACTGACCCCAACCGCTGTATTTTATTTTCTTCATTCCTATCAAGTATTACACTTATTAAATACATTTTTTCCTGAAAATACATTATTTATAATTTTTCCAGAAGGTTGTATTTTCGAAAAATACAAATTTTGTGTTTTCCGGAAATATAGAAAATTAAACTTGAATCTATTTTTTTGTATTTTTTCCGGTTTAAATTTTCCGGAATAATTTTGTATTTTAATTAATGTATTTTTCTGGAAACTATATAGCAGCTACGCATGTTTTATTTAAAATATACATGTTATTATAATTTTTTGGGTGATACATTTAAATATATATTTAAAAATAAATTTATTTTTTTATTTATTATTTTTAATTTTTATATTTTAAAAATGTTATAAATATTTTTTATATTTTTTAATTTTTAAAAAATTTTTTTATAGCCAAATGTAAATGAATGTCTCTTTCTGATGTATCAGAAACTGTTCCAACAAATATGGAAGAATTTACAGAGATTAGACCAACTGTTTCTCAATTAATTAATGCTATTCGGCCGATAAACGGGGAGGATGGAGATGAGGATATGCAAAATATTTTGTAAGAGTTTTTGTATTTTTTGAGTTTTGTTGTGTTTTTGTATTTGTATTTTTTTGTGTTTTCCTTTTTTGTATTTCTTGTGTTTTTTTGTGTTCCTTTTGTGTTTTTTGTATTTTGTGTTTTTGTATTTTTCTGTGTTTTGTATTTTTGTGTTTTTCTGTGTTTTGTATTTTTGTATTTTTCTGTGTTTTGTATTTTTGTGTTTTTCTGTGTTTTGTATTTTTGTGTTTTTCTGTGTTTTGTATTTTTTTGTTTTTGTATTTTTCTGTGTTTTGTATTTTTGTGTTTTTCTGTGTTTTGTATTTTTGTGTTTTTGTATTTTTTGTATTTTTGTGTTTTTGTATTTTTCTGTGTTTTGTATTTTTGTGTTTTTCTGTGTTTTGTATTTTTGTGTTTTTCTGTGTTTTGTATTGTTGTGTTTTTGTATTTTTCTGTGTTTTGTATTTTTGTGTTTTTCTGTGTTTTGTATTTTTGTGTTTTTGTATTTTTTGTATTTTTGTGTTTTTGTATTTTTCTGTGTTTTGTATTTTTGTGTTTTTCTGTGTTTTGTATTTTTGTGTTTTTGTATTTTTTGTGTGTTTTTGTATTTTTCTGTGTTTTGTATTTTTGTATTTTTTGTGTTTTTGTATTTTTTGTGTTTTTGTATTTTTTGTGTTTTTGTATTTTTTGTGTTTTTGTATTTTTTGTGTTTTTGTATTTTTGTATTTTTTGTATTTTTTTAATTTTTGTATTTTTCGCATTTTCCTTTATGATTTCAGACAAACCGACATCAACTCCTCAATTCTCTGCACTATTTGCAACAAAAATTTTAAAAATCGTGGATCAGCTTTATTCCATGCCAAAAAATCCCATTCAATAAAAATTTCAAGTATCGACTCAATTCTTGGAGTAGAAACAGAAAAACAATTTACAAAAAATTTAAAATTTTTTGTCCTTTGGAGGAATGCAAAATTAAACAGAAAAATTTTTGTTCAGCAAAATTATTAATTCAGCATTTTCAAAAAACTCATTTTGAGAAGAATTTAAAATGTGAATTTTGTACGGCAAAATTTTCTTTGGAAAGAGATTTACGTTATCATAATAAAAAGGTATTGGGGGAAAATGTCCGCAATTTTTGTCCGCAAATTTCAAAAAATTGCGGACATCCGCAAATATTGTCCGCAATATTTTAAAAATTTGCGGATTTTTCTGGTGGGGAGAAAAAATTTTTTCTAATTTAAGGTCTGCCCTAAACAAAAAATAAAAATAAATAATTATTCAATAAATTCTGAAGTCGGAATTGGTGAAAATAAAATTACAAAGAAAGATACTGGTTCACAAACTGAAAAATGGCTTGTTCCTACAAAAATATTAATTGCTGGGAAATTTACAAAAATACACCCAAGAAGGTATTTTAATTATAAGAAAATACAAAAATCAGAATTAAATTAATAGAATAATTCCGGAAAAATACAGATTTTATAAAAACTTTCCGGAAAATAATAAAATTAAAAACACAAACCGGAAAACACAAATAATTTTGAAAAAATACTTAAATTTTTCTGGAAAGTTTTAAAAGAAAACCGGTTTTTACAATTTTATTCTAATTTTTATTCCAAGTTTGTATTTTTCCGGATGCTTTCTAATTTTTGTATTTTTTGTATTTTCCGGTTATTCTGATTTTTGTATTTTTCATGATTTATTGTATTTATAATATTTTTGTTTCCGGAAAGTTTTTAGAAAATTCTGATTTTTGTATTTTACTTCCGGAAAATTTATGTATTTTACTTCCGGAAAGTGTTTTTGTATTTTACTTCCGGAAAGTGTTTGTATTTTACTTCCGGAAAATTTTTGTATTTTACTTCCGGAAAGTTTTTGTATTTTATTTCCGGAAAGTTTTTGTATTTTACTTCCGGATTGTATTTTACTTCCGGAAAATTTATGTATTTTACTTCCGGAAAGTGTTTTGTATTTTACTTTAATTTTTGTATTTTTTCGTATTTTATTTTTGTATTTTCTTTCTATTTAATTAGAAAATTAACAACAACAGAAAAACACATTTATACACAAACAGAAATACATCCCACTCAACAACAATCAGAATTAATTACAAATTATAATCAAAATAATAATTTAATAATAAATACACAACAACAACAATATTTATCAAATCAAGAAGAAGAAAATAATAATAATTTTAATAATTCTTTTAATAATAATAATATTTGTTATCAAACAGTAGAAGAATCTACACAAACTTTTTATGGTTCTTGTTGTTGTTCTTCTTCCTTTGATTTAATTGATAGAGTTGTTGATATTGGGGGAGGGGGAATGTGATTATTTTTTTATAAATGTCCGCGTAGGTTTGTCCGCAAATATTTTTGCGGACAAAATTTTGCAGACATTTTTTGAAAAATCTTTAAAAAAATTTTTTCCAAAATTTCAGTCTATTGCGCAATAATGGCTGGACTCAAACACCCCCACTATTTTCATATGATCCTTATTTTAGTAATAATTTAATGGAAATGCAAAGTACAAGTGTACAAACGGATACAATAATACCTTCAATTTGGAATTTGTAAAAAAAATTAATTTTTTGGACGTTCTGAAAAGTTGACATTTTGAAATTTAATTTTTTTCCTTCTCATATGATTCTCTTTTAATTTCTAAAAAATTGTCATCAAAAAAATTTCCCTTGCCTTTTTAAATTGCAAAAATAAAAATTTTTTTCTGCCAGACACAACACATTTATTTAAAGGCTCTTTTAAAGCCTGTTTCTATTTTATTTATTTTTATTTATTCTTTGGTCTTATTTTCTTATAAACACTCTTAAAAGCTGCCTACTTTTGCTAGTTTCAAAATGCCCAAAGGACAAAAGTGTACAAGTCAAAATGTCCACTATTAGCTTTTTGGGCGTTTTGTCGTTTTTCCTTCTTGTAGGCATTTTGTCCTTTTTTCTTCTTATGGGCATTTTGTCTTTTTCTCTTCTTTTGGGCATTTTGTCGTTTTTCTTCTTACGGTTATTTTATACTTTTAACATTTTAAATACTGACCATTTTGTCCATTGGGCATTTTAATATTCTAGCGGAGACCAAAAGAACAAATAAACACACACTATTTAAATATTCTCTATTTTGTTTTAATACTCCTATTTTTTGTTTTTAATATTCACATGACCCCCCATACTTGTGTGTTAAGCAGGGGAGAAAGCCCCATAAAACAGCTGAGAAAAGGAAAATTTTTTTATTTTTCTCTGTTTGGTAAAAATAAATATACTTTTCTTCTTTTTATTTTTCTCTTTTCATACAAATATTGTGAGTTCTTGTGACAGTGTGACAATTAAAAAATCAACCCCTACAAAGCTTAGTTAAAGGGGCTAAAAATCGATAAAATTAAAAAAAAGTTTTTTTTTTCTTGATTAGTCTTTAACCTTTTTAAATTGAAGTTTTTGCCTTGTTTTAATGTGTATTTTTCTATATTTTATTTATATTTGCATTCCTTCGTCGATATGCATTTTATTCTTCTAAAATAGTACATATACTATGTGAATTAAATAACCCCTCTAAATTAAACTTTAATTAATCGGACTTTAATTTAATAAGGCGTGGTGTAGTGGTTAGCGATTTAGACTCCCCCCAGCCAGGTCGTGGGTTCGAACTCCTTTGAGGTAAATTATTTTTTTCTTGAATATTTTGTCGTGTTATTAATTCTGGACATGTCTATCATTAATTTTCATCATTTTTTTATTTTTTAGATTTTTTTAAAATTAATTTAAACAATAAATTTACTGATTTTAATTAAAAAAGAAAGAGAAAATGTCTTCATTTTTTAATCGCCAACCAGAATTATTTGACACAACAAAAAAGTTTGGTGCTGGAACAAGTAGTAATGGAGGAGGAAATAATAATACTTCAACTTCTTCTATGAAGAAAGGAAGTGGTTCAAATTTGGCAGCTGCCGGTTTGGCAATGATGGCAGAAAAGCCGTTGGGGCCTGATGAAATTGATAGTGTTCCAGGTTTCTTTAAAAAAACTATTTAAGAAGGAATCTTAAGGGGTTGGGGTTCTCGTTTCTGTTTTACCTTGGAAAGTCCGCAAACGTCTCAAAATAAAGAATCATCGTTCGAAGATTTTTGAAAGTTTCGAATTTACACCTTTTGGGTTAGGTCACGGATTCGAATACTCTTGGGGTAAAACATTATTTGTAAAAAGTATTTTCCTCAGAAGTAATTCCAGACACCTTACAAGGGAACATTCCGAACTGTGACCAAAATTTTTTCGATAAAAATTATACCATCGTGTAGAGCATGGTCGATAGCCTATCCCTATATATTTCTTTTTTGGCCCTGACCCCCATTTCGAAAAGTTATGGGGCTTCAAAGTTTTAGACTTTTGGAGCGGTTGAGTCGCCCCCACTTTTCTTATTATTTGTCTTCCTAAAGGGAAAAATAAGACTCCTTTTCTCCATTTTTCCTTTCCTTTTCTTTTCCCATGTTGGTTAAAGAAAGAGAACAAGAGGAGAGAAAAGGAAAAGAAAAGAGCATCTCTGCCTTGCGGCTAATTTCAATTAAAAAGGAAAGAGGAGGAGGCAGAGATGCCTCTTTTCCTTTTCTTTTCTCTCCTCTTTTTCTCTTTCTTTAACTAATATTGGAAAAGAAAAGGAAAGGAAAAATGGAGAAAAGGAGTCTTATTTTTCTCCTTAATAAAAGAAAATTCTCTCTTTATGAGGGCGACTCAACCGCTCCAAAAGTCTAAAA
Organism: Meloidogyne enterolobii; assembly: GCA_963681835.1. Classification (NCBI taxonomy): domain Eukaryota; kingdom Metazoa; phylum Nematoda; class Chromadorea; order Rhabditida; family Meloidogynidae; genus Meloidogyne; species Meloidogyne enterolobii. Next base: position 503,609 of record CAVMJV010000086.1, on the reverse strand, counting down.
CTTTGAAGCCCCATAACTTTTCGAAATGGGGGTCAGGGCCAAAAAAGAAATATATAGGGATAGGCTATCGACCATGCTCTACACGATGGTATAATTTTTATCGAAAAATTTTTGGTCACAGTTCGGAATGTTCCCTTGTTAGGACGACAAAACATTTTATTTCTCCTTTTTATATCCTACTTAACTCAAAATCGTATTCTTCGTTAAGTTGGTAATGTTTCAGTTTTACCCCTAACAGGTCGTGGGTTCGAACCCTCTTCGGGGAAATCATTTTTTTCTAAAACTGATTTTCTTCCTAATTAATTCTAGACACCTTTTCTACTTAAAAACCTTCTTAAAAATTTTTTAAAATCATTTTCAGAATCCTGGGTAGAACTAGCTCCAAGCCGTGCCAGCCTCTCCTCTTCAATAGAGGCCGTCAATATTGGAGAGAATTCTGTTGGGGGAGGAATTATTAGTCAAAGAGATTCTCGTCTTTCTCCAGTTTCCATTCAAAGCCCAGCTGTCGAGTTTGAATCTTCTTTGGAACAGGTCAAGTATCGTTTGGTTAAGTCTATGATTGGGCCTGATGTTGGCGGGAATACGAACAAATCTTCGACTGATTGGCTGTGGGAGTGGGCTTATCGAAGCGACGGTGGGGCTAGTAATGACAAGTATATATTATTTTAAATTATTTTTCCATAGCTCTAGGAGGACCTCTCGCTATAAATTATCCTCTTAGGGATTCAAAAATCCGCACCTTATAATGGGCTGTTGCTTAAATTGGGGGTATTTAGAGTTACCGTTTTCAAGTCGGACCGATGGTCGAGTCATTCTTTCGGGCCTCATTTTTATCGAGTCGGGTCGTACGAGTCTTTTTCGGGGCCAAATATCTTAGGCCCGACTCGATCTTTCGGTCCGTGTCGGGCCATTTTGGCAATCCTAGGGGTATTGCTTAAACAACCTTTTTCATCCATCCACGTCACATCCATTTTTTAAAGAATGTACCTATATTAAACTGAAGGACTTCTGTTAGTGGCTGTATATTTATAAGTCAAGTCCGGCAGAAATAAGTCCAAAATTATTTTTGCGGACATTTCTTTGCGGACATTTTTTCGGGTATTTAATTTTTGTTTTCCTATTTCCACGATTCGTTTTCTCTCTAAGCTTACGTTTTTAACCTCCTAATCCTCTTAACTATACCGTAAATTAGTGGGATTTTTATTTTGGATTGTCCGAAAAAAATTTTTTTGTCCGCAAAATTTTTTGCGGACAAAAAAATTTTAAAAAATTTCCAAAAAATTTCAAAAAAATTTTTTCTTCAGACCAAAGAACAATCTAGTAATTAATTCAACATTAACAACACCTCCAAACAGCCCAGAACCAGAAGAGACTACAGACTTTTTTACTTTTAAATCCCCAGGGGGGAAGCTTTACCACCGCAGAATTATTTCAAACAAAAAATTATTTGACTGGTCAATGTTTTGCCGTTTGGATGTTTTGCTGGCTATTGTGGTTTCGAATTTAATTACTGGCGCTGTTGTGTATGTTTTTGGTTTTAAAATTTTGAAATTGACTATTTTGGGGTTCTGACCATTTTGTAATCTTCGTTTTGTAAATGGGTGTTTTGAATTTTTTTGAGGCCTTTTTAAACTAACTTTTTGAGAATGGACCAATCTGGGTGAAAAATTTTGGATTGACCAATTTTGAGAATTGATGTCGGATATACTTTAGCCAGTGGCCCACTCAGAAACAGGTTGAATTACATACCATTTGATTCGCGAAAATGCCTATGAGCCGAGATATAGTTCCGTAGGTACTTTGTTCATATTCCGCCCCCCACCCCTATTTGAGTCTCAGATTATTTTTCCTTCTTCGCTGTCAATCATTTATTTTCCTCCTTTTTAATGCCAATCATTTTCTTCCCTCAAATATAGGACAGCCAAAAGGGCGCGCGGCACTAACGGCGTAAAACCATAACTTGCTTCAAAATTTTCGAACCTTACCAAAATTAAAATTAAACGATTTTTCTCATCGAGCTAAAGAGATTGATAACAAAAATGATAATTGTGAAAAATATTCCACCAAGTTATTGCTTTACGCCGTTATAACCGCGCGCCCTTTTGGGTGTCATATAGTTGAGGGAAGAAAATGATTGGCATTAAAAAAGGAGGAAAATAAATGATTAACAGCAAAGAAGAAAAATTAATCTGAGACTTAAATAGGGGTGGGGGGCGGGATATGAACAGAGTACCGTTCCGTAAAACCCGAAGATCCAAAGGGGTGATTTTTGGATAATTTGACCCGTTTCTGAGTGGGCCACCGGCTAAAGTACAGCCTTGATGTTTTTAATTTTTTTGTGACCCCTTCCAAATGTTGACATATTTTATTCTTTAAGCTATTACTGCATTACTCGAATGGAAAATGCTCAATCGGCATCAATGGATGATCCTTTCGCGCAGACTATTAATAAATATTTTTGGTGATGAGAGAGAATTTTTTGGGGGGAATTTTGAAAAATATTTAAATAAATATACCTTGAATTTATTATGGGGAAAAGTAAAAAATAATTTAACAAAAAAAAGTGTAAATATATTTTTTACGAATATTTAAAAAAGACGATTTTCTTCTTTAATTGATGTAAATATATTTTAAATAAAAAAATTTGGCATAATTCTTTTCTAATCTTTGTCGGAGAGAGATGGGAAAGTTAAAATTCCCAAAATGTAAGACATTTGATCCCAAAACTAAGAATTTTGGAAACGATGACATTTGATACCTTTTAGGGCCTAACTTTGCCGAGTCGGGCCGTACGAGTCTTTTTGGGCCATGTATCTTAGGCCCGACTCGATCTTTAGGTCCATTTTGGCAACACTAGTTGGCAACCTCCTGGGATATGACCAGATAAGGGGTTATAAGTTTGTCAATTTGTTTTTATTCAACTTTTAAGGGGAAATAATATAATTGATAGTTTATTTTTAAATAAAAACAATGAAAGCATCAAGTGTGTTGGGGAAAGCAGAACAATTTTTTAAAATTAAATTTATAGCCCATAACTTTTTACTTTTTCTTAATAAAAAGAAGACTAAAAATTTTTATGTTATGGGCTTTTAATAATGAGGGTGGTAAGAGGGCGAGACACGATTAAATGAAGATGTGTTGGTATTGAGTTGATAACAAATACAGGAAGGAAATTTCAAAATGCCAATTTTAGACGAACTTTCAGCAAGGATTATGAAGTTAATGTTTGAAAAAAAATTTGAGAAATTGACATTTTGAAATTTTTCATATTAAAAGCTCAAAATTAAAAAAATATCCAAAATTAAAGTTAATTCCCACTAAAATTGGCTATAAAAATTTAAAGGAACAAATTAAGAAAAATATTTTATATATGCTTTATATAATAGTATTGTTTTTTTACCACAGACACCAAAGACAATGCATTGCTTATCCACTGTGATAAGGACATCTATAAATTGAAAAATTAAAATTTGCCCCTTAAAAATTAAAAAAAAATCTTCAGAAAAAACATCCTTGGTGTAGTGGGTAACGTCCTTGACTCCCCCTCCTATAGGTCAAAGGTTCGAACCCGCTCTGGGGATTTGTTTTTATTTTTCTCAAAAAACATTTCCTCGGATTCATTTTAAGATTAAAATTATTTTTTCTAATTTCTACTTCAGAAAAACTGTCTCATGGTGTAGTGGGTAGCGTCTTTGGTTCGACCCTTATAGGTCACGGGTTCGAACCCGCTCGGGGTAAAATATTTTTTAATTTATCCAAAAATTATTTCTCAATCTTTATCTTACCGAGGAAACATTTTTCTAGATTCTAAAATTAATTAACAACTCATTCTTCTCCCAAAAACATTTATTTCTCAAAATATTAACATACACATATGTTGCAGGGAATATTCCCATTTGATTGTTGAGTGTACCTTCCCACCAATTTTCATCTTCTCTTTTGGTCACTACAAAAAAATATTTTTTTTATTTATTTTATAAAAAGGTTTACGAAAAAACCTGTAATAATATCTCCTCTTTGAAATCCAAGTTCTCCTTCCTCTTGTGGGGAGAAATCAAAAAGTGCCTAGGTAAAATTTCAAAAAAATTATTTAAATTTTTTTGTTTTATAGTCAAAAATAAATCCAAAAGAAAATTACTAGAGTGTGGTTAACGTAGTGAAGTGTTTTTAGAGGAAAAATAAAATAAATTCCCCCGAGCGGGTTCGAACCCACGACCTATAAAGGGGTAAATTAAAAAACGTTTACCACTACACTAGAGTGTTGATACTAGGAGTGGGGATTATACTAGGGATTCTAAAACTATTTTTGAAGCATCAAAGATCTCTTTTAAATCGAAAAACATTAAAAAATGGAACATTTGTAAAAAATTTTTTGTAACCAAAAATTCGAGGGGTCGTGGGTTCGAACCCGCTCAGGGCCCTTTCATTTTTAAATGCTTATTTATCGATTCCCAGTCATTATAATCTCATTTATAAAAGAAATAATGTCAGAAATATTTTCCCAAAATTTTTTACTAAAAAATATATACTTGTACAAGTCCATGTTTATTGGAGAATGCTGAATCCATCGAGCGCAAGAGTACGTTGTGTGTTTTAGATATGCTGTTGGATCTAAAATTTTAATTATTAAAAATTAATTTAAACTTAAAATATAATTAATTTTTAATTTGAAAATAAAATAGTAAAAAATCAAAAAAATTTTATCGAAAAATAGGTCGCGGGTTCGACCCCGTTCGAGGACCGATAATTTATTTTCAGAAGGATTTAACCCAGAAAATGTTTTAAGAGTTAAATTGAGTGGAAAATAAAATTTTAAATTTATTTTTGAATTATTTATACTTACAAGGAGAGTTTGCGAGGTGTCCGAGCTAAAAACGGTCGAGACCGGGCTCATTCGATAGAGAATGTGCCCTTTCTAACAAGGATTTTTTGCCGTTTTTGCCCGTTTTTTGATCTGGCCAAGATATGGCCTTCCAAAGTCCCAAAATTTGGCATATTTTCCCTTCTTCAAATATAAACTTTAAATAATGCACTAATTTTGTTGGCGCTGTGGTGTAGTGGTGAGTGTGCTTGCATTACACTTTTTCTCTAAAAAGTTCGATTCTTTTCGGGTTTTATTTTTTTATTTAATAGTTTTAAACATTATTTATTTCGTTTTCAACATAAAAAAATTTTTTTGTAAATTTTTTAAATTTTTTAAAAATTTTTTTTCGAAAAAAAATTTTTTTTAACTTTATCCTAATGATTAATGGGTGGAGAGGAGAAGATTCCACGGGAAAATTCGATCATCCGATCCGTTATTGTTTTCCATTATCGTCCACTTTTAAATGTAATACATCTAATTGTTTTATTCGACGTGTCAGGTGTAGCAAATTCTAGTTTTATAGCAAATAAATTTTTTTTATTTCTAAAAATTTAAAAATAAGAAATAATTTTTTCAAAAAAAAATTTTTAATTTTCAAAAATTTTTAAAAAATTTTAAAAAAAAAATTTTTTATGATGAAAACGAAATAAATAATGTTTAAAACAATTAAATAAAAAAATAAAACCCGAAAAGAATCGAACTTTTAGAGAAAAAGTGTAATGCAAGCACACTCACCACTACACCACAGCGCCAACAAAATTAGTGCATTATTTAAAGTTTATATTTGAAGAAGGGAAAATATGCCAAATTTTGGGACTTTGGAAGGCCATATCTTGGCCAGATCAAAAAACGGGCAAAAACGGCAAAAAATCCTTGCTAGAAAGGGCACATTCTCTATCGAATGAGCCCGGTCTCGACCGTTTTTAGCTCGGACACCTCGCAAACTCTCCTTGTTAGTTTTCGAAAAATAAACGTAAAAACAAAAATTGAAGGCATCGTAGGGGTGTCGTGGGTTCGAACCCGCTCGGCGCCCATTCCTTTTTAAATTCTTTTTTGTCGATTCCCAGTCAGTATAAACTCATTTATAAGGGAAATAGAAGTAAGAAAAAAATTTTTTTCAGACTTTTTTTCCAAAGTATATTCAAAATAACCTGTGGTAATTAATCAGCTCATTCAGACTGTTGAACTTTTTTGCCCACAAGTAGTACTGGCCAAGTTTGGTGTCACGCAAAACTTTAAAATGTTGAACTGCATTGTCATATCTAAAAAAATTTAATAAGAAAGTGATTTTCGACTTTAAATTAACCTGACAGAAATTGAAAATTCTCCAGGGGAAGACTCTGAACGGCGAACGAGAAAGGCTCCGTCAGGATTGCCAGGCTTTAGAAGGAGTGTCTAAATATACAAAATAAATATTTGTTATCATTTAAAGAGTAAATATAACGATGGTAGGGTCTGAAATTTAGTTTGGAGTAAGTTAAAAATAGAGGGCCCGGAGCGGGTTCGAACCCTCGACCCCCTCACCCACCACGGACAATAAATCAAAAGGGTAAATATTCTCGCAATTAAGCATTCTCACCGTATAGTCCGTAGATATCGGACAGTAAACAACCGTAAAGGACCAAAAAGTAACCAGAAAACCCAATAAATTCTTTTTAAAAAATTTAAAAAAACCTCAGAATCACTCCTCGAAATATTGCCCAAATACCAAGAATGTTCCATCATCCGAATATAATTTGAGGGAATAAGGCCTTCTATACCGCCAATTTCTGCTTTATACCAATGAGGGTCTTCATCTTTATTGAGTATCTTTAAAAACAATTTTTAATTTTTTAGGGGTCGTTTCGGCGCCAAACAAAATTTCTTAAGAACGCCAAAATGTTCGGCGCCGAAATGTCTCTGTTACAAATTAGACTAACCTTAAGTACTTGCCCTCTCTTAAAGTTTAGTTCATCCCCTTCAGTTGCATTAAAATCGTGTTCTGCAATAGCCTCCATATTTTAAATGCTGAAAAAGAATTAAAAAGTCAATACGGAAAATAAAACTTTGTAGTAAAAATAAGCCAAAATAAGGAAGATGAAAGAAGAAAAATGTATATGATGCCCTTTACAAATCTGTCAACCGTAAAATTCTTTTGGGAAAAAACAAACTAGAAAAACATAAAAAACAAAGATTTTTCTAAAGATGAATAATTAAATGACAATTGATCCCTTTTATTAATTTTAAACAAAACGCCAAAAATTAAATAAATTTGAATACAGTATGAAAAATGTGAGATATCGAGGTCTATTTTTAATCATAACTTTTTTATTTTTCAACCGATTTTAATGATTTTTGTATCAATCGAAAGCTCTAAATGTGGGGATTATTTTATCTAACAGAATTGTTTTGCTCAGATCAACAAATAAAAAGTTACAGCCAGAAAATGACCAAAAAACACGATTTTTCGTCTTTACCCTTTTGTAACTTTTTTGTTTAATATTTTAAAATTTTTATTTTTGCTTTATTTTGTAGCAAATTTAATTCTCTATCGAATGATACCAAAAGAATTTTTAAATATTTCTCCGTTCATGAGTTATAAAAGGAAAAGTAGGTGTACCTCTAAAAGAAAAGGTATGGAGTGTCTCCCTTACAAATTCAAAAATAAAATCAAAAAAGATGCCAACTATTATTAACCAATATAAAAAATTAATATTTACAAACATAGCAATTAAATAAAAAATCGGAAACATAAAAAATAAGAACATTTGTTGAGCAATGTGAGAAAAATGAGCAATTGCTCAAAAACAATTTTTATTGCTTTTTGCTATTTATTAGCAGCAATAAACGGAAATAAAAAAATAAAAAACAAAATCAAGGCTAACACAAAAAATTAATATAATTTTGAAAACCTTATTAAATCAAAAAACGAAAATTAATCAGCTGGGCGTTTTGTGGTTGGGACCAAATGGGTATTGACCCAATTGAAAATTGACCCAAATGAAAATTGACCCAAATGGACTTTTTAGTCAAATGATAAAAAAATTAATAGAATGATTTTTCGATTAATTTATTTTATCGTTTTTAAGAGAAAAAAAAATAAAATTATACTGCTGCTATTTGCCCTGATAAATAAATATAATTTATTCTCCTAAATAAACAAAAATAAAATGACTGAAAATATTGCTGTGACCAAATTTAGAGAATTTTTAAGAATAAATACAGAACAACCAAATCCTGATTATTGTAAAATTAATTTTAATTAAAAAATTTAATTTTAAAAATTAGATGGCTGTAGAGACTTTTTATTTAACTATGCAAAAGAATTGGGAATTACCCCTTGGGGGTATGAGGTAATTTTTTGGGGAGAGAAATGAATTAAATTTTAAATAAATTAACACAAGTGTGTGGATAAAAAGCCTTTTGTTGGAATGACTTTGTTTGGCACTAGACCCGAATTACCTTCAATTTTGTTGTATTGCCACACAGATGTTGTCCCCACTTTTGGGGAGTTTTGGACATACCCTCCCTATGAGGCTTTTAAAGACGAGAAGGGGAATATTTTTGCGCGTGGGGCACAGGTAGACTTCCTTTATTTTTTCTTCAAAAAAATTTTTTTGAGGACATGAAATGCGTTGGTATTCAATATATTGAAGCTTTGCGTGCTCTTAAAGCTTCGAATGAGAATAAGCCCTTTGTTCGGACCATTCACATACTGTGGGGACCAGGTATTTAAAATTTTTATAGGGTTCATAATGGTCAAATTTCAAAATGTCCAAAGTTCAAAATACCCAATTTTAAATGCCCAGTGTTCAAAATGGTAAGATTTCATAATGGTAAATCTCAAAATACCCAAATTGTAAAATGGTCAAAATTCAAAATGCCCATATTTAAAATGGTCAAATACATAATGGCAAAAAATTTAAAATGCCCAGGGTTCAAAATGGTCAGATTACAAAATGACCAAGTATCAAAATGCCCAGTTTCGAAATGTCAATTTTTCATAATGCCCATATCTTATAATTTGATAGATGAAGAAATCGGTGGTCATGATGGCATGGAAAAATTTGTAGAGACTGATTGCTTCAAGCAACTAAATGTTGGATTTGTTTTGGATGAGGGGCTTGCAAGTGAAAATGATGTTTATCGTTTATTTTATGCAGAACGTTGTGTTTGGTGTTAGAAAAAATTTTTAAAAATTATTTTTTAAAATTAAATAATTTTTAGGGTTTAAAATAATATGTCCTGGATCGCCTGGGCACGGTTCTCGATTTATTGAAAATTCTGCCGGGCCAAAATTGGTAAGAGAAAATACAAAAAAATACAGAAAAATACAAAGAAAATACAGAAAAATACAAAGAAAAACACACAAAACACAAAAAAAAATACAAAAAAAAACACAAAAAATACAAAAGAAAATACAAAAAAATACAATGAAAATACAAATAAAACACAAAAAAATACAAAAAAAATAATTTTTTTAAAGACTTCAATTCTTCAATCTGTTAATGCTTTTCGTGAACAACAAAGAAAAAAGTTGGAAGAAAATTCTGATAAATTAAATTTGGGCGATGTGACGAGTATTAATTTGAGTAAAGTTGAGGGAGGTGTTCAAACAAATGTTATTCCTTCTGAATTTGTTGCTTGTAAGAATATATTAAGGGGAAATACAAAAATATAAGTATCCGGAAAAATATAAATAATCTGCGAAACAATAAAAATACATAAATTCCGGAAAAAATACATTCCTTAAAAATATAATATTCCGGAAAAATACAAAAATAAAAGAAAACACAAAAATCCGGAAATAAAATATCAAAACATTCCGGAAAGCTAGAAACACATAAATACCTACATAATTTTCCGGAAAAATACAAACTTATTGAAAAATCCAAAAAATTCCGGAAAAAATACATTCTTTAAAAATATAATAGTATTCCGGAAAAATACAAAATATAAGTAAAAGAAAACACAAATCCGGAAATAAAATATTTTTTCAGAACATTCCGGAAAACACAAAAATATATATAATTTTCCGGAAAATACAAACCTTCTCAAAATAAATATTAACGTTCCGGAAAATACAAAAATTAAATAAAACACAAAAATACATAATTATTTTACCCCACAGATTTTGACATGCGCATTACACCAACCGACGACTTTAATGTAAACATAAATTTATTAAAAAATTTTTTTAATTTTATAAACAGACAATAGAAGAAATGATTAAAAATTGGTGTAAAAATGCAGGGAAGGGAGTTACTTATGAATTCCTTCAAAAAGGTTTATGCCGCAAACTAACGCCTACGGATTCTTCCGATCCTTGGTGGAATGCTTTGACTAGTGTTCTTAAAGAAGAGTAAATAGTGCTTTTAACAGAAAAAATTTAAAAAATTTTTAAGAAATTGTAAATTCCAAAAGGAAATATTTATTGGCGGAACAGACGCCAGATATTGCCGAGGGGCTGGAATTCCCGCTATTGGCTTTTCTCCAATGATTAACACACCTATACTTTTACATGATCACAATGAATATTTGAACGAAAATGTGTTTTTAGAAGGTGTCCGTTTATATACAAAAATAATTCCGAGATTGGCTAATTTGGAAGAATTTAAATGATTTTAATGGAGGGAGGATTTGTATTTTTGTAAAATACATACAATAGATTATTCCGGAAATGTGTTTTTAGACTACTATGTTAATTAATTTGTATTTTCCGGAAATGTATTTTTATTAAAAGTTTTCCGGAATACTATTTTGGAAAGTGTTTTAGTTAGAACAATTTATTAGTAATTTTTGTATTTTCCGGAAATTATTTCTATTCCGGAATGTATTTTTCTTATAAATTTTGTATTTTCTTTAGTTTTTCCGGAAGACTATTCCGGTTTTTAATATACCTATGTCAGTAAAATAATTTATTTGTATTTTCCGGAAATTTATTTATATTAAAAGTTTTCCGGAATACTATTCCGGAAAGTGTTTTAGTTAGAGCAATTTATTTATAATTTTTGTATTTTCCGGAAATTATTTCTATTCCGGAATGTATTTTTCTTATAAATTTTAATTAATTTTGTATTTTCTTTAGTTTTTCCGGAAGACTATTCCGGTTTTTAATATACATATGTAGGAATATAATTTATTTGTATTTTCCGGAAATTTGTTTTTATTAATCCGGAAAGTATTTTCTTATAAAACAATTGTTATTGATTTTGTATTTTCTTTAGGTTTTTCCGGAAAGTTTATTTTTATAAATTTTCTCTCGTGTCTCTCTCATTCTTTAATACTCTCTCTTCTCTAGCATTTAAAAATACAAAGGTAAGATTTGGCCAAAATAAAATTTTAATTTCAAAATTTCTTTCCTTCCCTCCTATTTTCTTCATCTTCCAACTGTAAAGGAAGATCTGGAGGTGCTGGGGAATATGTTTCTTTTATTGTTGTTATTGTTTTGGGTGTGTGATCCTCCAAATCGAAAATCTGAAAAATTTCAAAAAATTTTGGAAAATTTTCAAAATTTTTTCTTTACATTAGTGATCGTGTCAGTTCCATAAATATTTATGCATTCACGCGGATTTGATATAAATTCAATTTGCCATCCTTCTCTTGGCGTTCTACCTCCATTGTCGCCTACTCCTCCAGCAGGCCCTCCTCTTCCCTTGCCTCCATCAAAATCATCTCCTTTGGGGCGTCTTCCATCGTCATCACCAAGCAGTGGAAACTTGCCTAGAGGTTCAAGTCCATCTCCCGGCCTTTACAATTAAAAATAAAAATTAATATCCCTGAGCGGGTTCGAACCCATGACCCCCCTCTCAAACCCTCTATTTCCTATTTTTTACCCCTTTCCTCTCTTCCCATCATCTCCTCCATCATCATTCGGCCTTTTCCTTCCTCTTCCATCATCCAAATCATCAACCGGCCATCTTACCGGTGGGCCTCCTTTACCCCTCCCATCATCGTCAGCATCTCTAGGGGATCCTCCACGTCCCCCTCTATCACCATCCCCAGTATCTGGACTTTGTGGCCAACTGCGGAATGTCGCACCTTGCGGGCCATCATCTCCTCCTAACAAATATTTCTGGATTTAAAACAAAAATATTTTTTAGAACCTCCTTCATGCCATGTTTTTTCGCTGACACGTATACCTGGAGCACCAGGATCTTGTTCTGTAAATCGTTGATGGTATACATAACGACGTGGAGTCAGATCTCTTGGGGGATATTTCATTTCTATTCCGTCAGCCTCCACCTAGATTTGATAATTGAATGTAGAAATTAACAAGTCCTCCCAAAAGACCAACACCCTATTATTAGCAATGAGGGTGGTGATCTTTTGGGGTAATTTAAAATTCAACCAACCACTCCATCGCCGATAGGAGAGTAGAAAAGACGACGAGGTTTTAGCGATTTTTTCATAATATTTGGATCGTTAACAGCCTTGAAATTGAAAATTTCGTGGATATTTCGAAATGTCGAAAATTTCAAAATGTCGGATATAGTGTAGTGTACCGGTGGTAAAAGTTCTGGACGTGACATATGTCATTCGATTCGTCTCAACGAGCTGAGTCGAACGGTACCACTCTTAATTTTAGGAAATGATTCTGGGCCGAGTTATAGGTCCCGAAAAATTGAAAAACCATAGGGGGGACCAAGCACTTTTTGGGGTGAAAAATTCGAATATGCAAATAATAGCTCATTCGAAAGAGCTCGTCGAGCTGAGTCGAATGACACCAAAATCAGCTTGATTGTAAAAGTTTGGACAAAGTTACAATAGAAAAACAAACAACATAAACCTATGGGGCGTCGGCGAGGCGCTTGTGCAAAACCCCGCGCTTCGCGCGGGGTTTTGCGGCACGCGCCTCGCGGGGAGTCTACGGGCGCTGGGTCTGGGTCAGTAACATAAACCTAGTCCCATCTCCCTTGCTCTTGATGTATTTGGGGCTCAAGTAGCAGCAAAAACCTCCACGGGCGCCATAGGTAAGGAGCTAAAACAAACGGTCATAACTTTGTCAAATCAAGTCAGATTTCGTTGATTTTGGTGTCATTCGACTCAGCTCGCCGAGCTCTTTCGAATGAGCTATTATTTGCATATTCGAATTTTTCACCCCAAAATCGAGCTTACTCCCCCCTTTGGTTTTTCAATTTTTCGGGACCCATAACTCGGTCCAGAATCATTTCCTAAAGTAGGGAGTAGTACCGTTCGACTCAGCTCGTCGAGACGAATCGAATGACATATGTCACGTTCCGAACTTTTACCACCGGTACACTACACTACAGCCAAAATGTCAATTTTGAAATTTTTCGAAATGCCAAAATTGTCTTACCTCCCCTCCTTGCCAACGTTTCGGTTTCAATTCCAACCCAGAATCTCTATGATCTCCATACCCATAAAATTTAACAGCCTCATCACGTTCCTGGCTCTTTCTGAGTTGTTCCTCACGGTGTTCATGTGATTGAAATCTATTAAAATCATCCATACTTCGTGGCAATGCTGAGTATGTTGGCAAATCGGTCTTTGGAAAGTCCTGCCATCTCGCCTGCTTGTCTTTACTTTTGTCCCAATTTCCACGCTCCCAAGTACCAACAGGCCAAGGGGAACCACTCCCCGTCCAATAACCACTTCCTTGGGGGCTGTGTTCACGTGCAAACATTTTTGGATTGCCATATCTGTCCCCTTCTGCTCCAGAGGCAGAATAAGGATCTCTGCCGTTGTTATACCTTGTTGGGGAATAATCTCCGACACTGTGTTGTTGCTGGTAGTAGTTAGGCTAGAGTGAAAAAACTTTTTTACTAGAAAGTCCCACAACGTTATAAGATACACTGAATACGTGAGCGGTCACAGGGTTGGGGTTCTTTCTAAGCGATAACCTCTATTTAGGCTACACCTCATCATAAGAGACAATTCCTGATTCGATAGAGAGTGATCCCCTAGGTCCTGTTTTATTGTATTTTCCTCTTTTAAAAGTCGGTTGTCCACTGGGTGGGGGATCTGTTTAGACGATACTCTCTATTTAACACGCAACTCATTATAAGGTATGAATTTTTTAAATCCCTGAGGGCCTCTTATAATGAGAGTTTAGATAATTACTGAATAAGATCTCGCAGTCATCGCTGCAGGCATTGTTGTGTCAGTTGTAGTAGTTGGAGTCACATCCCCAGCAATAGCATGGTCAGGATCAACCACATCTGACCAACTCACACCTTTCCGTTTCCCCCCAGGCCCTCCATAATAATCAGAAAGTGACATTGGAGTGCCGATACTTAGGGATTGTGTAGTTGAGGTTGGACGGTAATCTAATAGATCATCGAAGGGAGAAGTGCCGCCATTTTGTTGGTGCTTCCGTCCATTGCCATAGGCACTAAGACCATCTCCTCCTCCTGCTCCCTTTGCCCCTCCTTTGCCTGTACCACTGAGTCCATTACTAGGGTTCTGTCAATAAGGGAAAATAAGTTACACAAAAATCCTTTAAGGCTACCGATCTATGGATATTCCAAGGCTCTCCTTGGGCGTGATACTTTTTCTTTAGTTCCTCTTCCTGTTCCTTCTCCTTATCTAGAAATCCTAGCAAATGGGCGTTTGCATCAATATAGCGTTGAAGTTCCCTATGTTGGGAGGGTGACAATTCATCCTCGTTAACTAGATCAACACCATTCACAACCAGTTTGTCCTGGGAAGAAATTAAGTTAAATATTTTACTAAAAAATTAACCGGAACAGCCGGACTAACTGAGATGGTTGTGGGCATGCACTGTAAACTTTTTTACTCTGTAATATTTAAAGGGAAATTGAAAAAAATACAAAATAAATACAATTAATTAACTTTTCCGGAAATGTATGTGTTTGTGTTTTATGAAAATACAATGAACAAATACATTTTATTGTTTTCCGGAATTTTCCGGAAGGTATTTCTATGTTTGTGTTTTTAGGAAATAAAGAAAATACATATACTTCTTTCCGGAAACTAATATAGTAACTATGTATTTTCCGGAAATTTCCGGAAGGTAACTTATGTGTTTTTAGTAAAACACAAGAAATAAACTTGTTCCGGAAACAAATAATAACTATTAAATTTTCCGGAAAATACATAATATTTTTTGTGTTTTTTCGAAAATACAGAATGTATGTGTTTGTGTTTTCCGGAAAATCTCTTCTCTCTCTGTTTGTGTTTTATGATATATTTGTATTTTCCGGAAAATTTGTATTTTATTTTCAATTTAAAAACACAAAAAATACAAATTAAAGTATTTTTCTACTTGATCGATTAAAGCTTTAAAAAGCTTAAATGAGAGATCATTTCGTTCCCTTACATTTTAGCTTGGAATATTTGTTCTCAAGATTTTTTTTATAAAATCATTGCCAATATAGTGTTCTTTCAAGTCAGGACAAAAAGAAAAAAAATTTAAAAACAACAGGAAAATCTCTTCTCTCTACCCCCTCTTTCTAAGGTCAACACCCCCATATATTCTATAGACAGCTGATGTCACTTTTTTAGAAAATTGGTTTAAAAAATAATTTTTTAATAAAAAATATTAAACAAATGTTGAAAATACTTTGAACACATAGAAAAAAAAATAAAAACTAAAAAAAAATATTTTTCTCCTATTTTCTTCTCTATGTGTTCCCAAAGCAGGCGTTCACCCCTATACAAGAAAAAAATTTTTTTTCTTCGGAACAGATGGTTCTAATTTATTTTTTTATTTTTCAGTTAAGAAATCTTCTTTCCTCCTTTGTTAAAAAAGGCATCATATGTTTTTTTTTGTTATTTTTTAAATATTAAATAAAATAGGTACACATCCCTCTTATTTTCACCTTTTTAACAAAAAAAATTTTTTTCGGAGCTTTGAACGGAAATAAAAAAATAAATTGAATACATAGGAGGGAGATTGTTGATTAAATAAAAAAATATTCTATTGAGGAAAAAAATTTTTTTAAACTAATTTGACCATGGAAAACTTAATAAGGCAAGGGAGAGGGAAAAGTTTAGTCCCGAGAGCAAGCATCAATCTATTGTGTAGTGGCCACGCTAAGCGTCAGTCTTATTGGATCATACTAGCCCGGCTAGTCCCTGATCTCATTCGTCTGTTCCAACTCTATCCCTTTGCCTACACATTGTTATTTCTCTTTGGATAAACTGTTAATCATTGAACGTCGACTTTCGTACAACCCTCGGACATAACACAATCCTGCTTCGCTCACCACATGATGGGTACTTTACAGACTGAGTTACCTGGGGAGATATCTTCACCTTCTCTTTTAATAGATCCTAAACTCTCGATTACTTAGTAAACTTTCAAGCTAACTAGATCTCTCGTCTTCTTCTTACCAATAAAATTAATTTATTTTTTTTGCCTCATCCATGGACCCCATCCAAACTTTTTTTTTAAATTAAAAAAAATTTTTTTTAAAGATTTATTCAATTTTATATTTAAAATTTGAGCACTAAAAAAGTGTATGTGTGTAGAATATATTTAATTAATTAATTAATTAAGGGGTAAACACAAAAAAAATTGCTGCTGAGATTGCATTATTTTTTGGCAACAATTATTTAAAGTCATTTTAGCTCTCGAAAAATTTATTTTTAAATTTTTGAGAGCCAAAAACAAAAATAAAAATTAATTAATATCCCTAAAAAGCTCTTAAAAATTAAAATGGCCACTTGGGTCAATTTTTATTTAAGTCAAAATAAAAAATAGTCAAGTCATCAAAAAAATTAAAAAAAATTTTTTAAAGAGCTACAGATTGAAGAGCAACAAAAAAAGGAAAATAAAATAAAATTCTACACTAAAAATGTGTAAAATAATTAATTATTACTATAATATTTATAGGATCAACAAAACTTTTAAAAAAAGCTAATATTTAAATGAAATATCGAAAGTATTTTTTAAAATTAAATTTGAAAAAATTAAATTAAAAATCAATGGCATGTTTTATAAGCGTTTTTAAGAAAAAATTCCAAAAAAATTTTCAAAAATTTCAAAAAATCCACTTGTTGGTTAAGTGGGATATTTTTAGAAAAATTTTTGAAGGGGATGCGAGTTCGAACCCTTTCGATTCCCTCTTCTTTTTTAAATCATAAAAAAACAAAAAATGCCATTGATGCGGCAGGCAGACATTTGAGGACGGACATTTGAGGACGGACTTTTGAGGACGGACATATGGGGACGGACATATGGGGACGGACATTTAAGGACGGACATTTGAGGATACAAAATTATATACAAATCGGCAAAATCTTAACAAAAAATGCCAAAAATTAGTGAAATATTGAAATAAATAATGATTTATTTGTAACATAAAATGAAAAAGAGCTTAATTCTAGTAAAGAATGCTTGAAACCAGAGAAAATCGTCATTTCAGGACAGAAAATTAAGGAAAAGATATCTTGTGCAATTTCAGATGGACATAAGACATTTTGGGAATGCTTAGTGGATTTTGAGTTTTTTTTCAGTGGAAGGTTTTGAGGGCTTATGTTCAGAGGGTGTTTCGAGGCATATTATGTTTATAGCTCGACGAATTGAGTATTTTACTCTGTTGGACATTTTGAGATTAGGCAAAAGATGGGATGTTTTAAGGGTTTGCTCATTTTCGGGTTTATTCATTGGGACATTTTTTCTTACTTTAAATAAGCTAGGATTTCCCCTTTTCAGCGCCGCAGGCGAAAATTTTGGAAATTTCTGAGGACAATCGCCAAATTTTTTCACTTTTTCTGAAAATTTATGAAAATTCACAAAATTTTGGCAAAAATTTGCAACAATATTGAAATAATTTGCAAAAAGTGCCAAATATTGAAATAACGGACAAATTGGCTAATTTTGTAGTTATTTTTTATTTTTTCCATATATCCGTCCTCAAATGTCCGTCCTCATATGTCCGTCCCCATATGTCCGTCCCCATATGTCCGTCCTCATATGTCCGTCCTCATATGTCTCACCACCATTGAGGCCTAAAATATATGACAAAAAAATAAAAATTTAATTTTTAACGAAAAACAAAAAAATTAATTATCCAAAATAACCACTCAAGATTAAATTCTTTCTGACTCTAAAATCTCAATTATAATTGAAAAAATTTATTTTGAATTTTAAAAATCATCAAAAATAATTTTGAACCCAATTTTAAAGCCTTCAACCAAAAATGTGCTCGTTGGTTAAGTGGGATATTTTTAAAAAATATTTATGAAGGGGTGCGGGTTCGAACCCTTTCGTTTCCCACTTTTTAAAAATCATAAAAAAACAAAAAAAAACAAAAGTGCCATTGATTCCTAAAATGACAAAAATAAAATAAAATTTAATTTTTAACGAAAAAACAAAAAAATAATATCCAAAATATAGTGTCAAGTCAACCACACAAATTTAAACTTATTTACTCTCTCTAAAATCTCAATTATACATAATTGAAAAAATTATTTTGAATTTTAAAAACCATCAAAAATAATTTTGACCCCAATTTTAAAGCCTTCAACCAAAAATGTACTCGTTGGTTAAGTGGGATATTTTTAGAAAATATTTTTGAAGGGGTGCGGGTCAGGGGTGGGCGCAAGAGGCAATCGTGAAAAACGCAAAACGCAACGCAAGGCCAAAAATCAACGCAAAACGCAAAAAACGCAAAACGCAAAACGCAAGAACGCAAAATTCTGAAAAAAATTTTAAATCGAGTATTAGCCATTTTTCAGTTAAAATAGAAGTATTACTATAAGTCAGTGAGTCCTAGTTGATCTTGTGATACAATTAAGTTGGATGGGTAATGATTTGAAGGGGATACAATGGGATTATGAAGGATATTAGAGGATTTAGAGCGATTATGAAGGAGGGATCGAGGAAAATTGGAGGGATCAAGGAAATTTAAAAAGATACCATGCGATTACTGATGAATGTCGGATGGGTTGGGGAGTAGCGGAGGATAAATGCCTATCTGTAATTCTCAATTGATACCGTGGATATCAGGGGATTTGGAGGGATAAAGGGAGATCGGAGCTCAAGATATTGAACTGATATTTTTCTGAGCAGTTCCATGATCTACTTTTAGCGCCGCAGGCGAAAATTTTGAAAAATTTGGGACCAAGAAGCCAAATTTCTTCCTTTTTTAAGCGCCGCAGGCGAAAATTTTGAGAATTTTGGAAAGTCATAAGCCTGATTTCCTCAAGATTTTGCCCTCAGATTGGGTATATTTCTTGCGGTTTTTTGCGTTAATTTTGGCCAAATTTACGCAAAACGCAACGCAAGGCCAAAAATCAACGCAAAACGCAAAAAACGCAAAACGCAATGCGCCCACCCCTGGTGCGGGTTCGAACCCTTTCGTTTCCTTCTTTTTTAAAAACCTTAAATTAAACATCTTAATGATTTATCAACTCAGAATTCCTTCGAATAAAACTCCAAAAATTTTTTATTTCCAAAATAATTGAGATATTTAACTTTAATTTAAGCTTTTAAAATTTCTAAAAATATTTTTTAAAGCTCAAATTTTTTCCTAAAATTTTTTAATTTTTTTTCAAATTTAAATTCGATATCTTCCCCCTCCTCCTCTTCCATTATTACCAAAATGTGAAGAATCAGTAAATTGTTGAAAATAACGTTCACCTAAAGACCCGGCTTCTGTCCATTGACGAAAACGAGTAACGTGACAAAACAAACGAATACTTGGTTTTTGCATAGACCATTGACCTCTTCCAATACAAATTTTGAGACAAAGCAAGTCTATATTGGAGGTTTCGTAGAGAAAGTCAACACCCACAGCATAAGTGAGTAGACGAGATAAATGCTCCAATTGGTTTGACTGAAATTAAGGGGGTAATAAAGAGGGTAGAAGGGAAGCTACTGGTTCATGTACTCTCTCTTGCCTACTTTTAGAAATTTTTTGAGAAAAAATAGCCAAGGGTATGGTTCAAAGTACATGCCGGAGTTTTCTCATGTCAGTGAGGGGTACGGCTTCTCATGTCAGTATACATGGGAATAACAAGAGAGGGAAGGGATTGATGGAACATGTAATTTTGCTATGGATTTGTAGTTCCTGGTACTCTCCTAGTTATCAGGGATGAGCCTGGTTAACCTAACCGATAAAAAGAAAACATTTTTTAAGTCGAACTTCAATACCCACCATGGGGAAAATTTTGAAAATCCATTAAGAAACCCACGCCAACATGACTTTTTTTATAAAAAATTTTTTGAGAAAATTTTTTACCACATATTCATTAATAAAATCCAAACCTGTGAAGTAATGGTTAATTTCTTCAATTTTGAAAAGAAAGGTCCATAAGGAACGCTCTGCGGTGGCGGTACTCTAACCAAATCATGAGCAGAATAACCTCCACTTCCATCACCCATTCGGCTAGTTTTGCAAGGAGAAGATACAAATGTTCGAGAATTCTTTAGCATATTTAAGAGAATACTCATCTGCTTTCGATTTATCTAAAAAAAAGATGTTAGAAATCCTCAAATTCAAATAAAAGGTGCTGGTTAACCCACTTTAATTCAAAAACCATGGGAGGAATAAGAGATCAGGGGGGAGGGGGAGATTGACACACGCTAATTTGGACTGTCACTAGTTCCCCTCTTCATTTCTTCTTAAACCCAAATACTTCCATTTTCCTCACCCTAACAAATTACAGTCCATATGACTAACCCTCGGTTCCAATTTCCAAAATTAGGGTTCCAAGCAGTACAAGTGGCATAAGACGGAAACTAGAGTGTTTACCAGAAGATTTTAACTAAGGATTCGAATAAATTAATGGGGATTTAGTTCTTGCAGTAAAGGTGGAAGAACTAAACAAAAACTAAGGTAGGCCATACTGCCTAGACTAATTTTTCTAAATTGAGAAAAAGGCTGGAAGACAAAGGGGTATGTGCCCCATTCCCTATCCTTTCTTCCCAACTCCCCCTAACAACAAATTTGCTACAAAAAAAGAAACCTGTGAAACAAGCAATTCAATAATCGGCGAATCCATACACAATTGCTCAACAGAATGGCGAAAGGCTGATAACAATTGAACTAAAGCAAGCACATCTTCATGTCGCATTTTTGTATCAACAGCTATTCCAAGCTCATTTCCCCCCATTTGGACAAGTACAAGTTTTGCATAAGGATGCCAGTCTAGACAGCCTTCTTTAAAATTCAAAGAAAAAATTTCAGTCAAAAAATCCTCAAAAAACCTTTCCCTCCAAGTGATCCACTTCCCTCACATTCCTCACACATTTGTGCCAGTCCATTGTAGCAACGAACATTGATTCGGGTAAATTGACGCAATCTGTTATCAATAGCCCGTTGAAAGGTTTTGGAGACTCGACGCCAACGAATCTTAAAAAGAAACAAAAAATAGGGTAAATTTAGATAATATTAAATAAAAAATGCGTCCAGGCCTTATAAAAAATTTAAAAAAATTTTTTAACACTAAAAAAGCATTCTAGTGGACATTTACTCACTCCTAAAATAACTTACAAAATGTTTACACCCAAAAGGACTCGAACCACCACACCCTAAATAACTAGGTCCAAATCACTACCAATCAACCACGAATAACCTTAACCAATTTAATTAAATAAACCCTTATACTATCTCCACAAAATTCCTCCCAATGTAGAATAAAGCTAAAAGGCCGTTTTGTGAGTCTTGTAACCTCAACTAAATAGTCAAAAACTCCAAAAAATTAACCTGATCAAAAATTGAGCAATGCACAGCCAAATGTTCAATTAAACGATTCTGTTCACTTGTAGAAGGATTTGTAGAGAAACGTGGGGGCAAAAGACGGCAAAGGCCATCAAAAAAGTGTAAAGGTAAAGTTAGAGCCATTTAAATTTAATTAAATTTTCTCTTTTAGAGAATATTTTTGTCTCTAAAATTAATTTTAGTTTCGCCATAAAAATAAAAAAACAAATTAATTAATAGGACTGATCAAAGAATTTATAAGGGGGAAAGGGGCGCGCATTTAAAAACCAAAAAAAATTAATTTAATTGAAAATTACTAATGTGATAGTGCTCTCATTTTAAGAGCCACATATTATCATTAAAATAAATTAAAAACAAAAAAGAAAAAATTAAAAAAGCAATTATTTTTAAATCAAAGAACATTGGAGTAGAAGGGGAGGTGAAGCCTCTCCCAACCTCTCCCCACCTCCATAACTTTTGAACAAAAAAAGATTAAAAAAAGGTTTTGGTATCATTCGATAGAGGAGAAAATTTACTACAAAAAAACAACAAAAATAAATATAAAATTAATTAAGCAAAAAAAGTTAGGGGCAAAAAACCGTCTAAAGGTGCTTAAAAATAATCTCTAAAAAATTCAGTTTTTCGACCACAAAAATTTTCCCACTTAACCAAACTTTCAACTTTTCCCCCTATTTTGTAGCAAATTTTCTCCTCTATCCAACAACACCAAAATCTTTCAAAAATGTTTGGCCCTTCAAAAGTTATGCAGGTTTGAACACAGTCAAGTCCCCCCTACAAAATCCTGTCCAGACTCTAACGTCCCTTTTTGTAATTTTATATTTTGGACCCCCAACATTCTTTTCCTTCCTTATCAGCAACAAAGAACACTCCAATAAATGTGTTTGTTTCAAAGATAAAGAGTTTTGAATAATGATGTGAGAGGAATGGAGTTTATTATACAACGTGGAGAGAAATGTGTAGGGGGGAAACTGGTGTAAAAATGGAAAAAAAATGAAAAATGGATCGACGAATAAATTTAGAAGGGAAGGGGATGGTAGGGGGAAACTTCAAAAAAAGTATTTAACACAGGGCTCTCATCGACAAAATGCCACTCAAAAGTATCAAAATCTTGATAAAAAAGTATATAGGGAGAAAATTTCCAAATTTAAAGTATACTCAAAATTAAATTGGAAAATATTTGTTCGTGCTCAAATCTTTTATATTTCTCTCTTAAATGAATCTTTTCTAATAATTTCTTGCTTCCATTGGGCATTTTGTGCATTTCAACGCATGACATGTCAAAATTCGCTGATACAAGAAATAAAGCCTTGACAGTCTTAACCTCAAGCTTTCGTCCATTTTCAGCGCCGCAGGCGAAAATTTTTTGAAATTTGGAGCCCAAGAAGTCAGATTTCTCCCATTTTCAGCGCCGCAGGCGAAAATTTTTTGAAATTTGGAGCCCAAGAAGTCAGATTTCTCCCATTTTCAGCGCCGCAGGCGAAAATTTTTTGAAATTTGGAGCCCAAGAAGTCAGATTTCTCCCATTTTCAGCGCCGCAGGCGAAAATTTTTTGAAATTTGGAGCCCAAGAAGTCAGATTTCTCCCATTTTCAGCGCCGCAGGCGAAAATTTTTTGAAATTTGGAGCCCAAGAAGTCAGATTTCTCCCATTTTCAGCGCCGCAGGCGAAAATTTTTTGAAATTTGGAGCCCAAGAAGCCAGATTTCTTTCTTTTTCAGCGCCGCAGGCGAAAATTTTGATAATTTCGAAGGCCCAAGGCTAAAAAAATTCACTTTTTTGCCCAATCCCTTCCCCAATTTCATTTTCAATCCAAAATGTTGATTTTAAAGTATATACTTTCAATAAAGTATAAATTCAATTTCTTAAGTATGGAGGTCGGTTTCAAAGTATAATACTTTCAAATAAAGCACGAATGAGAGCCCTGATTTAACATAAATTTATAATCCCCGAAAAATTTTTTTAGAATTTTTTTTTCAATTTTCAAGGGTACCCCAAAAGATCAACACCTTCAGGATTTAATTTCGAGTGGTGATCTTTTGGGTTGACCTCCTTTTTAAAAAATAAAGGCAGAAAAACACAAAAAAAGACCACTTTTCTTGCCTTCTTCGATAATAACTTGGAAAATGTTTAACCAAAAATTCTGAAATTTGTGGAAGAAGTAGTCAATACTCTTAGGAATAGACGAAAAATTTTTTAAAAATTTAGGTGACATCCCAAGAAAATTTTTCCAGACCCGCGCCCAAACGTTCCTCGCGCCCAACCAACCCTCTCCAACCTATAATTAGAGTAAGAAGCAAAAATTCAAAGTGAAGGAAAATTGAAAATATTAGAAAGGTTAAGTAGTCGGTAGGGGGCACGTGTTAACGTCAAAATGGATGATTAGAAGATTAAAAAGAAAAAAAAAGTTAGAGAAGGCGATCAGGCGTTAAATTTTGTTTTGTTTTTTATTCAAGAGGACAAAAAATTTTTTGTTCAAAAAAAATTAAAGACAAACAAAAATTTGTCTAGAGAACATGGTAAACAAGAAAAAATAAATGTGTGTATCAGGGATGTGCCGTTTCGTCTTTCGCCTTTCGTCTTTCGCCTTATTTTCGTCTTTTTTGGTATTTCGTCTTTCGCCTTTCGTGTTTCGCTTTTTAAAATGACTTTCGCCTTTTCGCCTTTCGTCTTTCGCTTTTTCGGGCGAAAGGCGAAAATATTATACACCCCTAATGACAGTTATGTGAGGAAAAGTTGGTAATTGGGAGAAGAAAAGAAAGAGAAATCTGAGAAGAGTGGGGATAAATATGTAAATAAAATTTTCTTTATTTACTATAAAGTGATTGATGGTTGAGTGGTTAAGTTGCTGAACTTCGACTAGCGTTTATTCATTATTGTTAGGTTCGAATCCAAATTTAGGGACAAGATTTTTATTTATTATAAATAGAATAATAATCATAATTTTTCTTTGAAAAAATTATTTTTTTTAATTTAAAAAGTGAATTTTTCGTGCCTTAGACACCTTATATTTTCAAAATTTTCGCCTGCGGCGCTGATTAAGAAAGACCTTGGTGTTTTATTAAAAATTTTAGTTACGGATCCGGATATCGAAATTTCCGGTTCGGACATAGGATTTGGATATCCTGGGATTTCCCAAAATTTGTTAACTATATTCTCAATCGACGATTTCCAATGATAGAAAAAATAAAAATTTAAATTTGAATTTGCCTTATACATCCTCTGATATCCTACTAAATCACTCTGAATTCTCAGATATCCATAATTTACCGTTTAATAAGAATATCACAAGATTAGGAGAATTTGATAGAAGATTTGAAAATAGGTAATTAACCAAAGCTTTGGTTTAACCGATATCTAGGGATTTTTCCTCATTACAGTTATTTCGCCTTTTCGTCTTTCGTCTTTCGCCATATTTTCGTCTTTTTTGGTGTTTCGTCTTTCGCCTTTCGTCTTTCGCTTTTTAAAATGACTTTCGCCTTTTCGTCTTTCGTGTTTCGCTTTTTAAAATGACTTTCGCCTTTTCGCCTTTCGTCTTTCGCCTTTTAAAATCTGTTTCGGCACATCCCTGGTGTGTATGTACTTTTTGATTAAAAAAAATTAAATTAAAAAATGAGGAAAAATTGCTCTGCTTCTGGCCCATTGCACTAATGGATAGAAGAGGGAGTTTAATTGAAAAGTTGTAGAAATGTGAAATTTTATTTTTATTACTGTTGTGTTCGTACTTGAAGAAAGAATATACATAAATGAATAAAAAGAATGCATAATTGGGGTCGGATGTTGGCACAATCAGTTGTGCTTCGGTCTGGGCTGATTCCAAGATGATTTGGAATTCCAAGATAATTCCATTCCATGATTCCATCTCCCATCTAAGAAATTTAACCACAAAAACATAATAAATACAATTTTATAGACGAGAGTAGGGTTGTTGGTTCTTGGAAGATCTTTGGATATCCGGAACCGAACCGAAGAACCGAATCGAAAAATCATCGGTCCTTTGGTTCAGTCCAGAACCGAAACCCTAGACAAGAGTAATGTTGTCGGTTTTGAACTGAATCGAGCTGAAGAACCGATGATTTTTCGGTTAGGAATGTACAGATTTTCCAAGCCCCTACAACCCTAGACAGAAGAAGTAGAATATAAGATAGAGACGTTTTCCGGTGTTGAACAGATAAAATTCAAGTTCAACACGACAAAAAATCTAGATACAGACTCTTAAATGATCTACGATCATTTAAGAGAAAAGAAAAAAATTGGAAGCTCTCTCCAATATTTCTGTTTAATTTCTAAAGAAGCGCAACGACAAAAAAATAAAAATTCAAAACTAACAAAAAAACTTTCTTTTTCTAAATTTTCTAAACAAACAGAGAGAAAACAGGTGAAAGCTTTTGTCAGCTAATATAAAAAGAAAAATGAGAAAAGCTAAAAGCCAAACAAATAGTTTTGGGAAGCTTAAACAGACAGGAAGAAAACGGAAGAGGAAGAAGAAAAGCTTCTGGTGCTCAAAAAAATTTTTTTCATTGATCAATCCTTTCTTCTCCCCTCTCCTCTCCCTCTCCTTCCCCTCCCTCTCGTCAAAGCCCCCCTTTCAAGTTATGTGAAAACCAAAACTTTAAAGTTGTGTCAGTTAGTGGGAGTTTTAAATACAAAAAACGTGAGAAGTGATGGTGAAAATTTAAAAAAAAAGATTGAATCGAGACACTTAACATATATAATTTTTCAATATTTAAAGAACAAAGTATGCGTTCTTTGGATTAAATTAAATTGAGTCTAAGAAAAAAATATTTTTTTTAAATTTGCTGTTTGACTGGATATATTAGATTGAAACGAGAGGAGAAAAATGACTGAGGAAAAAATGGCAAGGAAGAAATGACTGACCATTTCGTACATCACCTTGAACACAGACTGGGGGAGGGGAGGGAATAAGTACCCTTATTTCCCTACCCGTTCCATTCCCGATATTTCAGGGATGGGACGAGTTGGGAAAAAGCCGAGTCGAGTTCTGGATAGGGTTTTATAAATTTTCAAAGCATCGGGTTTCGGTTTCCAATCGAAAATATGTCCGGGTTTCAGGTAATCTGTCACCTCCCTTATGTAATGGTAGCCACAGCAACAAGCGAATTTTTGTTTAATGAAAAGGAAAGGTCAAAAAACTTGATAAACATGGACTTTACTTTTTTAGTTTTTATAGAAAGAATTTCAAATTTAGTAATTATGATGAAATGTTAACAAAAGTATAAAGTACAAACTGGTTAAAAACGAACAGAAGTTTATATAACTAACAGATTTTGTGTTGGAAATGAAAACAACAAGTGTCACCATGTGTGTGTGGTATATTTGATTGTGTAACAGAGAATGAAAAAAATTGAAAGAAAATTTTTAAAAGTTTTTAGTCTGATGTGAAAAACAAAAGAATGAATGATGTGAGGCTTTGATTTGTAAAAAATTGTTTTGATTGTAATAGTATTATTCCAACAAAATTTGTGAAGCTTTTTTGAAGAGATAAATGACTTTTTTTAGTTGACTGATTGATTTTGTAAATAAAACTGAGAATCTAGAAATATAGCTTGCCCTTAAAATAAAAAATAACTAAAATTTAAATTAAATAATAGAGATCGGCCTGGAATCCCAAGCTGAATCCAAGCCAAGGTTCTCAACCAAAATCAAGCTTTTTAAATTTCCGATCTCTACTAAAGCAACATTTAAAACCTGAATATAAAGAAGTTTCCAAGTATCTCCTCAAAATTCTCTGTCACGCTATCTATTGAACTAAAAATTTGCTTCGCTTTATTGTATCGATTGAAAAGTAGTATACTTCATTCAAGCCAAAAATGATTAGAAAAATTGCTAAAATAACTAAATAAATTGATAAAAAGTGCGAAGATGATTAAAAAAAGTGAGAATAAAATTAAAGTAATAAAAATTAACGTGACTGTAACAAACACAAAATTGTGATCACTTTTATAGAGAAAATTAAACAATAATGATAATACATTTAACATTTTTTGACGATATTGGGTAAACCGTTTGCTATTTATTCGGTTACTTTTCTAGAAAACTGCGCTCGCAACGATCTATGTAATAAATGTGTTTAAGAGTGTGTGGGAAATTTGGGGAGAGCGCAACTGGGCCAAAGGTGAACAAATGAAAGCTACTTGACGTTAGAGTGGAAGAAGAGCTAGAGAAAGTTAGAGAAATAGAGGAAAAGAAAGAAAAAATTATTGGTAAATTACGAAACACCAAACAGACAAAAGGCCTAATAGAAGAAAAAATAGCAAGAAACCACTGCTAAATGGATCAGTAGAGTCTAACTCTAGTTATGCCATTGTGTATGTTGGTCTTTTGAAAAATTCATAGCGTCATAAAATGTCGAAATAAAGAAAAGGCAGAGATCACTATGAAATAAAAAAATACACAAAAAAAAAATAAATTGGCTAAACAAATAATTTGTAAAGGATGAGAAAATTGAGGGAAGAAAATGTGTCATATAAAAGAACACTTTGAGTCCCGATTTCAATTTTCAATAAAATAAAAAGTGTCAGACTCTAACGTCCTCAATTTTCTTCAGAGTCATAAGGCGAGAAAACAACCACAAAAAAGTGTGTAGTTAGAGAAAAAAAATTTTTTTGTGAACACAGCATGAAGTAAGAAAATACTATATAAATCGACAGCCGACAACACACATATTTACGTTTATGTTTTTAATAGAAACATGAGATAAACAAAGGTACAAAGTCCATTGTTGTCAGTCGATTTTTTGAATTTTGTTCTGTGAATTTAATTTTTTTTGCATTTTTATTGGGGAGAATTAGAATTTTTATGGTCAATAAATTTCTCAAAACCCCTTTTTATATTAAGGTTTCTGACAGAAAATGAGAGCAAAGTCCTTCTGCGTTGATAAAAATGATCGAAAAGACTTGACAAATTTGGTGAATGAATGGTTTATTTATGGTAAATTATTATATTTTCTTCCTACAAAACCCTCTCACATTTTTAAAGCAGACAGCAAAGCGAGTATGTAACATCAACAACTACTGAACAAACATTGATCAATGTTCTAGACTAAACTAAGGAAGAAAAATGTGAAAGAAAGATGTAAAGAGGAGAAGAATGATGATGTTATTTTTTATGCGCACATGGCTCGTATTCGTACTTCGTGCCAAAGTACGAGTACGAATTTTCGTACTCAGCTCGTTGAGTCTTTCGAATGAGTTATAATTTAGTCATTTCTTCATATTCTTGGTACCATTGGATTGAGAATTAAAAGGTCTATAATAAAACCAGAATTTTCGGCCGATTGATAAATGTCACCTTAAGGTACACCACAATTTGTAAAGGAAATCAGTTAAAAACTTATTGAAAAAAGTAAAAACAAAAAATGGAATTTTAATTATTTATTTTAAAGAGAAAATTCATAAGTTTTAGAAAAGTATTAAGAATGTTATAAATTAAGAAACAGGTAATACTTTTTGGGTTCACGCTCTCCCTCCTTTCCCCTAAACAATATTGATCTTTTTATTGTTTGGTATATAATTTATTATATATCCTTCGAAAGAGCTCTTCGGAAAGATAGTGTTGAATTAGTAGATTTGCAATTTTGAACAAAAATTAAATTTGGAAGAAAAAAATGACCAGAAATTTTTTAACAAAAGAAACTTTTAAAAATTTAAAATAATTAAAAATGAGCCAAATAGAAATAATATTGAAGGAGTTGGATTCGAACCTTGACCCCTTTACACTATAAAATTTGGAATTGTCCAACTACACCAAACAAAAACCGAATGAGATGATAAGTGAGGAGGGAAAGATTTAATGTTTTTTAAACTCGAAGAGCTCTTCCAAATGATATATCGGATTGTCTCTAATAGAAGCCCATCTCCAATAGAAGCCCATGCCCTATTAGAAGCCCACCCAATGAGGGGTATTGAAAAATAGACGCACAGGGCTTGTATTAGAGACAATCCGGTATATTATTTTTACTTTTCCTTAAATGAGAAAAAGGAAAGAGGTAAACCACACAAGTATTACCAAATAAGAACAACATTAAACAACAACAAAATCCTTCAATCCATTACTTCCAACAACCAAATTTTTAACCATTAAACATTTTTATTTGTTCATCTGATAAAATAAAACTGAGAATCAGTGTTTTGAATTTTAAAATTTACTTGTACTTTTTTCGTACATGACTAAGTTTTTTTTCTGTTCTGAACTTTCTCGTATTTGCGAAAAATGCCTTCCAAAAAATTTTTGATTTTTGGAAGGCTTTGAAGGGTACTTTGTTCATATCCCGCTCCCAACCCTAAAAAAATAATCTAAGGCTCAAATAGGGGTGGGGGCGGGATATGAACAAAGTATCCCATAAACTTATAAATTTTTGTATTCATTTATTTTTTAGTAATAGTACAGTTTTCAAGATAATTTTTAGTTTTAGATAAATTTACATTTTCCTTCTCCATTTGATCCGTAGCCACAACAAATTTCTTTTTAGAAACTAAAAAAAAATTTTTTTTTAATCATTTATTAAGAAAAATTAAATTTTCACTCTGTTGAACATTCGCATCCAAAACATTTGTCAACACTCCCGAAGTTCCTAATTTTAAATTCAAAAAATTTAAAAATACAAATTTTTAAATTTGTATTTTTACCAGGACGCCCTTCTTGAACCAAGGAAGGTCAAAAATGCCTGGGCTTGGACTCTGGGTACAGGAAAGACCCAGGCCGATCTCTAATAATTATACACCTATATACACCAATGTTTTTCGGTTGTAATTTTATCCTTTGAATATTTATTTTCCGGAAATTTTT
Source organism: Meloidogyne enterolobii (assembly GCA_963681835.1). Lineage (NCBI taxonomy): Eukaryota > Metazoa > Nematoda > Chromadorea > Rhabditida > Meloidogynidae > Meloidogyne > Meloidogyne enterolobii. The sequence continues at coordinate 473,308 of CAVMJV010000086.1, read as the reverse complement.
TTTACAATTTATAATTTTCGATTACCCTTAGAATTTCCTTTTATTATTAACTTGAGTCCACCCCAGAGTATCGACACCCAAAGTATCGAATGACCCAAAGTATCGAATTTTTTAAACTTCATAATTATGTATTCCAAGGACGGGGAAGTCTTTTCAACATAGGGAAATTGTTCCAACAATGGATCAAACATCGATCATGATCAATATGTCCAATCAAAGAAGAGTGATCGATCTCCAAGTAGAATCTTGTTCGGTCGCTATGCTCATATCGATCGAAAACACAATTCCCCGATGTTAGAACATCATGCCCGATCATTGGAATACTTAATTATGAAATTTAAAAAATTCGATACTTTGGGTGTCGATACTCTGGGTGATCCCTATTAACTTGTGTTTTCCGGAAAATTATAGTTAAAATATTAAATATTTATAATTTTCTCACCCTCCATTATTTGATCATTTTTTTCATCTTAAAAAAGAATTTTTTTTATGATTTTTGAAAATTATTTTAAATTTTAGAAAAGCACCTAAAATTAGATATTTTTTTATGCACTTGTTATGGTTGTCAACAAATTTACTGATCTGCTCATTATCAAATGAATGATTTTTTTTACTTGCTATCTTGTTTAAGAATTCAGCATTTTTTAAAATTATTTTTTCTTTTAAAGAAATATTTTTGTTGTTCCTTTTAGACATTTTTTTACTATTATTTTCCCTATAATTAAAAAAAATATTTTAAATAATTATTTAAAATAATCAAATGAAAGAAATAAAATTAAGTCAGAAGGAAAAAGCAGTAGAAATGTCTTGTGGGTTTCTTTGCTTTGTTTATGTTTTTTCTGGTCGTTTTTTTTTGTTTTTTTTGTTTTGTGTTTTTTTTGCCAACTTTTTAGTTCCAATAAGAGGGAGAACATGCCCATATCCACATTGAATGACTTGAGAAATAGCCAATTCGAACAATCCATTATACCCAACAAAGGGTTGTTGTTGAGCTTCGAAAACTTGACAATCTATAGGCTAGAATAATGAAAAAAAATTTAAATAAAATCAGGTGAAGTCAGGTTGTATAAGCTCTTTCGAATTATAAAATAAATTATAAATATCAAACAAAAAAAGCTCAAAATGGTCAAGGAAGTCGGAAAATGGAGGCGACTTCCAAACTATTACCCAGTAATTTTGACTATCAAGGTTTAAAATTCAGTTCAACTTTTTTTGCATAAAATTCCCCAAAGAGGAATTCTCAGCCATTATAATTTAAAAACTTTTATCTTTTTCACCTCTAATTTCACTTCTTTTTTAACCGTCTTAAATTTTTTTAGAATTTTGTTGATTGTCGAATCATCAATCTTTAACAATTTTAATTGATTAGACAATTTGTCTAAATGGTCTTGATCCACTAGGAAATGTGGAGGATTTGTTGTTGTTGTTGTTTTGTTGTTTGGGAACAATGAGGGGTAGGAAAAACTTTTGTCCATTTTTTGGGAGGTCAAAAGGAAATCAATTTTTAGGTCAAAGTTTTTTTTTTGATATTTTTTTTAAATTTTTGTAGTTTTTTTGATGACTTTTTTTTATTTTAAAAACAGATATTTTTTGTAGTTTTTAAAAAAAATTTTTTTTTGATGTTCAAAAGTACTTAAATAGAATAAAGTTGTTCACTAGAAAAATTCAAAAAAATTTATTTTAATTAATTTTTAAAGGCTTAAAAAATAAATCAGTTAAAAAAAACTGACTGGAAAAATAAAATGAAAATAAAATATTTTTTAAATAGGGATTGAACGGAAAATAAAATTAAGCATTTCCAAAAATTAAAAATCTTCACAAAACGTTCAATCCCACTTTTTAAATTTAAAATTAAAAATAAATATAATTGAGAGTCAAAATTATTTAAATAATTTCAAAAAATAATTTTCCCTTAATTCTTAAAATTTCTCCCCTTTTTTCAATTTTCTGGGTGTTGTTCCATTATCTGAAAAAATCTTTAATTAATTGAAAGCTTATATTTTATTTTTAGACCATGCCAAACGAAACCCCTCCCCCCTTCCCCAACACCTCTTATTATAGTAGAAATAAAAACAAGCTTAAAAAGTCGCCCAGTATTGGTATCATCAGTGATAAGTTACAAGGAGTGAAGAAAGGTTCTCAGAAAGAAAAGATAAATTTAGAAACATTAAGAAATTGATTTTTATTTTTTATTTAGTCTCAATTTCTCCTTAAATAAAATTTAATAATTCAAAAAGAATGGAGATAAATTAAAATGAATAGCACAGAAACAAAAATTATTCCCTAAATAATTTCAAGTTTTGGACGAAAAAAAATCAAAAAAAATTTTTTTAATAAAAGAAGCTTTCAGAAATTTAAAATATTCAAAAATAATCGAATTATAACCAATTCTAAAGTAATTGGATTCGAACCTTTGCCCCCTTGACACTATAAAACTTGTGATTATCCAACTACACCATACTAAAATAGAAATGAATTTTATAAAAATAAGGGTGAGGAAAATAAAGTAAAATAAAATAACTTTTTGTTAAGGGAAGAAAAGGTAATCATAATTTAGTTGGATAACCAAAAAAGAACCATCAATTAGAGAGGGACATTAATTTATTAAAATCTTCCCCAGAAACCTCCATGGTGTAGTGGGTAAATGTTCAATTTCAATGGAAAAAAAAAGAAACGAAAAATAATTAAACGAGAAAAAATAAAGTAAAGAGAATAAAAAAAGGTGAAACGGGTAAAAAAAGTTTAAAAAAACAGGGAAATTGTGAGTAAATATTGTTCTTAAACTTCTAACCAGTCAAAAAATAAATGAAAATTTTTCATAAGGAAAAATGAAGTGGCCACGTAGGTGGCTAAGAAACAAAAAATTTCTGTAAAATGTGGACTCGCAAAGTAAGCCTAAAGGCTACCTTATAAAGAGGTCGATTAATTTAAAATTTAAAAACTCTACCTTTAAGTGGAAATCCAATGCCTTTAAAAACAACACAAATTTCCAATTCTCCAAGTGTTCTGAAAATGAAATGAATTTTTACATATTAAGTAAACATATTTATATAAAGAAAAAAGCATTAGCGAGGGGTTAAAAAGGTTAGAATAATTTGAATTTTATTGCTTTTAAAGGCAATTTTCTCAAAAAAAAGATTTTATCAGAAGAAAAAGGATAAAATAGGCAATGCAAAATTTAAATATAACCCTCAAAAAACCCAAAATTTAACCCTTTTTCATCAAAGCATAAAAGGATTAGAAAAATTGAGTGAAATTGTGGGTGGGAGACGGGAAACTTTTTATGAAAAATACAAAAATAGTGTTTTAGTTTTCAGAGCAAATAAACATAAGTTTCCGGAAACATGTTTATAATGTTTAAAAATGTTTTTAAGGAAGACACAAAGAGAAACATTCTTTTTAAGATAAAACACATTCGTTAATTAAGAAAAACTTTTCCGGAAAATAAAAAGTTAAAAATAATTTGTAAGGAAAACATGGTGTTTTGTATATCAAACATGTTTTTAATGGCCAAACACAGAAACTTTCTCAAACATTTGTTAATGACTCTTTAAAAAACATGCTTGTAAAATGTTTAGAAGTTTGGGTAAACTTTAATGTTTTTATAGAAAAAACACAGAAAACATTACAAAAACATTTGGAAAACACATGTTTCCGGAAAACATGTTTGTGAAGATGTTTTATAATTAATTTCCCCCACCTTTTCATTAAAAATACAAAACATGTATTTTCTTTTCCTGAACAACAAACCTAAATTTCCGGAAAACATTTTTTAAAACAAAACATGTTTGTTAACAATTAAACAAACATTTTTCCGGAAAATACAAGTTGTGTTTTTGTAAAAAATAATTGTAAGAAAAACATTGTGTTTTAAATATCTAAACATGTTTTTAATGAAATAAACACTTCAAAACATGTTTTCAAAACATAATTCCCCCACCTTTTCATTAATTTCCTTGGAAAAGTTCTCCAACTTTCTTATTCTCAAATCCTTCAAATCTGTAAAATCCTCTTCAGTTAGTTTCACACAATTTTTATCAAAACAAAATTCCATAGCATCGAGTTGGTATTGTTCTTTTGAAAATAAATCTGCCCTTAAGAAATTAATTTTTCTTCAAAAATAAAGAAAATTTACAAATAATATTGTTCAGAAAAATGTTTTTCGTCAAATTCTTTCAGTTTTTGACTTCTTTCTTCAATTAAAACATTTTCTGAATCATCCAAATCAATTAAATCAACAAATTCTTCTTTGAATTTGCCCAAAACTTCATTACGTACCCAACCAAAACCATAACCAAATTGACTATTATTTTCAGTTAAATTGTTGATTTTTGGACAATAGTGTTTTTTGGCAAAGAGGGATTCATGCAAAAAATTTATTGCTAGGAAATAATCAAAAAGATTTAAAGATTAAAAAATGTTTCTGTTTCAATCCAGAATATCCTTAATAAAATGTTTTACGGTCAAAACATTTGTTTTTAGAAAACACAAAACTTTCCGGAAAACACAAAACTTTCCGGAAAACACAAAACTTTCCGGAAAACACAAAACTTTCCGGAAAACACAAAACTATCTAAAACACATGTTTTTATTAAAATGTTTTCCGGTTGAACAAAGAAAAAATGTTTATATAATTATTAAAACAATGTTTTCCGAAAAATGTTTTGTGTTTAGAAAAACAATTTTCCGGTGCTTAGAAAGTAAAACATGTTTTTATTAAAATGTTCTCCGGTTAAACTATAAAAACATGTTCCGTTTTTCGAAATGTTGTCAAAACACAAAAACAAATATATTCTTGTTTTCAAAACATGTTTTCTCTTAAATATAAATTTATTAAAACAACCGACCATCATTAATTAAAGAATCTTCCCCTTCCTCCTCTTCAAAACTTTGTGAAGAACCCTCAACTTCATTTGTTTTAATTTTTTCTCGAATTTTTCCGCGCCGCCCCATTTCGTCCCACTGAACAAAAACACCCGATTCGTCCCAACTACATTTTTGTGCCAACTTTATATTTTAATAAAAGAATGAGTTTTTCAACATCCTCAAAATCAATTTTAGATATTAATTCTTCAAACTTTGATCCAGAATATTATGTGCAAGATTTATTACGCAAAAAGGGGTTGGAGGAATTGGTTGCTGTAGAACAGGATATGGTCTTTAAAAATTTTTTTTAATTCTTAAAAATTTTTTTAAAGGTAAACAATGTTAGAAGACTAGATTCTGAAATGCAATCACTCGTTTACGAAAATTATAGCAAATTTTTAAATGCAACAAGTACTGTGAAAGACATGCAAAATAGACTGACTGATGCACATAATGTAAAAAATTATTTTTTTTTATTTTTAAATTTTTTTAATTTTTAAAATTTTTTTAATCCCTAAAATTATTTTTAAGGATTTAGATTATATTTTTTGATTTTTTTCTGGTAACAATCTAAAATAAAATGATTTCACCCCGGTAGGATTCGAACCCCACACCCTTTCCTTTTAATAACCAAGCATTTACCCACTACACCAAAGAGTCAATTTTTTTAAGAAAAATTTTTATTGGGGCGTCTACTTATTTCCCCCTTTTTACTAACATAAGTAAAATAAAATGGTTTGCTCCACTTGGGAATCGAACCCCACACCCCTGAACCAAGCATTTCCCCACTACACCAAAGGTGTCAATTTTTGAAAAAAAATTTTTTTGAACGTCTACTTATTTTCTTTATTTTAGACATTAATTAAATTAAAATTTTAAAGGAAATGGACTCCCTATCTCTTCGAATGAACAAAATTGCAGACTTGTCAGACTCTCTAACTGAAAAATTTGCAAAGAATTGTGAACGGGTTAAAAAATTGAATGAAGCGCGTGATTCAGTTAAACGCTTAGAATTTTTGATTAAAGCCCCTCAGATTTTACAGGTTTTTTAAAATTATTTTTTTTAAATTTAATTTTGTTTTTAAAAGACTTGTGTCGAGCAAAACGATTTTTCTAAAGCAGTAAACACTTTTGTTTCAATACAACCAAAATTGGAGAAGCTGAAAAATCTTCCTTCAATGGTAGGGATTGCTAGCGATTCAGAAAAGATTATGGAAGGAGTTAAAAAACAGGTTGAAATAAAATTTTTGAATTTTAATAAGAATTAGAATTTAACTCAATTTCTGGTTCTAACGAAATATTTTCTTTTTAAATTTTTTCTTAGAGTCCGCAAGTTTTGTCCGCAAATCTGTGACAAGTTTTTGGGGATTTTATAACAAGATTTTTTGTCTGTTGTAGAAATTAGAGTTCAACCATCGTGGACTATGGGAGGCTCTCATACAGAGCCACCTTCCTCTTGAACCATTCCATGACCGTCAAAAAAAATCTCAAAAAAAATTAGCTCTTAAAAAATTTTTTTTACCATATCTCAAAATTTTTTTTCTCATTTTTCAAGCTTTCTGAACAATTGGAACGTCGTCTTATCTCATCCGAATCAGTTATTCAAGCAGTTCAGCTTTTAAAAAAATTGGGAATATCCGAAAATGAATTAGAAACTCAGTTACTTTCAACATTCGAAAGAGAAATTTATTCAGAATTAAATAAATTGAGAGAAGAAGAAAATGAACAACAACAAATACCTGGAGAATTACCAACTAATATTAAATTTAATGATATTTTTGAATTTGTGGATACTGGTTGTTGTCATTTTTTGACTAATGTTTCTTTGATGGCTTCTACTTTTTTACAATTGTTTAATAAACAGGTTTTTTAAATTAAAGTCCGCAAAAAGTTGCGGACAAAATTTGCGGACTTTATTACAAGTCCGCAAATAATTTGCAGATATGTTTTTTATATAAAGTCCGCAAATATTTTTGCGGATGGATTTTGTGAATTATTTCAATTCTGAAAAATATTTGCGGACAATTTTTGCGGACTTTCCGTAAAATAATTTGCGGACTTTCCGGACAGTCTGCAAATTATTTTTCGGATTTTATTTTATGTCCGCAAAATAAAAGCGGATAGATTTTTTGACGTATTTTAATTCTGCTAATTAATTGCGGACAAATTTTGCGGATTCTTTCACGGATTCTTTATTTTTGCGGATTCTTTTTGGGACTAATTTTAAGGATTATTATAAGTCCGTAAATTGTGTTCGCATTCCATAAATAAAAAAATTTTCCTTTTTTGCAGCATTCTAGAGCAGAATTTGCCCATTTACTTGAACGTGTAATGACTATATTTGAACAAATTGTAGATAAACGTTTTGCTAATGAAACTAACTCTGTTGATTGTTCTCTATTTGTAAAATCTTTGGATAGAATTTGTAGAAAAATTTCTGTTTTAGCAAGGATTTCACCTGGTTAGATTTTTTTTAATTTTTAAAAAAAAAAGTCCGCAAGAATTTGCGGACAATTTTTGCGGATTTTTAAAATTCGCAAAAATATAAATTTTTTTCTTTCAGATTTCAGCTTTACTCGAATGAATTCTTCTATAGTTCATCGTGCTGGTAAAAATTTTTTAAGATTTTTTTTTTTTAATTTTTAAATTTTTAGCAAAACATCAAATTATTTTGTGCCGTCAATTTGTTGGTGAAACAATACAAAAGGCTATAAATGAGGTTAAAATTATTTTTTGAAAAAAAATTTTCCAATTAAATAAACCCTGGTATTATGTCCGCAAATAATTTGAAGATTATTATAAGTCCGCAAATTTTTTGCGGACAAATTTTGCGGATTATTCAGGTCCGCAAATAATTTGCGGATTATTCAGAAAATTTGCGGACAAATTTTGCGGATTATTGCAAGTCCGCAAATAATTCTTATAGTTAAAAAATTTTTAATTTCAAAAAATTTTTTCAAGGCATTTACAAAATTAAATAATTCAACACCTATCGCTTTTTCCTCCTCCCATAGTGATAAAGGTCAATTCTATTCTTCTGGTGCTACCAGTAACAACAACAATAATGCTCGAAAAACATTGTTGAGAGAATTATTGGATAAAATAGAACATTGTGTTTTACATTCAATAAAAAGCGCTTTGGCTTCTTTATTAATGTTTGTTTGGATGTGTTTTTGTATTTTTAAATGTTTTGTGTTTTTAATTGTTTTGTGTTTTTCCGGAACATGTTTTGTGTTTTTAAATGTTTTGTGTTTTTTTCGGAACATGTTTTTATTAAAAATTTGTTTACATGTAAAAGTTTTCCGGAAAACACAAGAAAACACAAAAACATCTAATAAACAAATTTTCAATAAAAACATGTTCCGTAAAAACACACGCAACTTTTCCGGAAAACATGTAATTAAAACTTCAGGAAAAACATTGTTTTAATGTTTATTCATGTTTGATTAATTTTCCGGAAAATGTTTTTCCCTGTTTTCTATTTTCCGGAAATCACAAGAAAACACAAAAACATCTAATAAACAAATTTTTAATAAAAACATGTTCGGTAAAAACACACACGCAACTTTTCCGGAAAACAAATTAAACTTCAGGTAAAACATTGTTTTGATGTTTGTTTAGTTTTCCGGAAGATGTTTTTCCTTTTTCTGTGTTTTCCGGAAAATGTTTTTAACAATAAATACATTAATAATTTATTTTCCAGGTTTACAGCAACAGATATTATATTTTCTTCAATTCCTCATTTTACTGCTATTTTTGGTTTTGATGTTCATGAACAAATTGTGGTAAATATTTAATTAAAATTTTTCTTTCCTTTAAATTATTTTAGATTGGCTCAATTCAAGATTTGACAACAAATATAAATTTACGAATTGATTCTTTAACAGAAAATGAAGAAGAAGGAAAAGGAACAGAATTATTAATTCTTTGTGCGCTTTTAAGAAATTTGCGTTTAAAACATTTGGAATATTTGTTGGAATTAGCACAACAACAATATAGGTGTGTTTTTGTGTTTTGTTTAATTAATTTATTTTCCTGAAGATGTTTTAATTAAACATGTTTTGATTGTGTTTTCTTTTTAAAAACTTTTCCGGAATGTGTTTTAAATAAACATTGTGTTTTTGTTTGTTTTATATTTTTTTCGGAAAACATTTTCCGGAACTGTGTTTTTATTTTTATTAAACATTGTGTTTTTTTGTATTTTTTCCGGAAAGTTTTTCCAAAAACACATTAATGTTTATAAAATGTGTTTTCTTTTTAAAAACTTTTCCGGAATGTATTTTAAATAAACATGTTTTAATATGTATGTTTTTAACATGTTTTCCGGAAAACATTTTTCGGAAATCTGTTTTTATTTTTATTAAACACTGTTTTTGTTGTATTTTTCCGGAATGTTTTTCCAAAAACACAATTGAATGTTTATAAAATGTGTTTTTTTTTAAACTTTTTCGGAATGTATTTTTATTTTTAAGACTCAACGATTTTCACTTCTCTAACCAATACAAACTTACAAACATTGAAACACCAACAAGTCAATTACAACAAATAATAGAAAAATTGTTGAGGAAATATATACAAGTTGAAAGTTTATCACTTTCTAAGGTTATATTTTTTTGAAAAAAGAAATTTTGTTTTCAGATTGCAAATAAATGTATTTTTACTTTTGAATGGGCAGAATGTTCAGAAACTCCACAACGTGTGCGTACTTTAATTAAACATTTGGTACGTTCTGTGGCAGAAAAGGATGTTGATGTGGCTGCTTTAGTTAGTCTTTATTGTGATAAATGTTCTTTTAATAATCTTTAAGTTGGAGAATGATGGCTTTACTGCTTCGAAGGAGAGAACACCAGAATCGTCGCATGGGTAGAGAAAAACAAATAATTTTAAGACAATGTTTCTGAAAATACTTTTCCGGAAAACATGTGTTTAATTAAAACACATTGGAATATTTTTCGTTTAAAATACAGGAGAAAAACATTCCGGAAAACTAACAAAAACACAATGTTTTAGTAAATACATTTTCCGGAAAACACGTATAATTAAAATGTTTAAATAATTTTATTTAAAATACATTCCGGAAATGTTTTAAAAAGAAAACACATTAAAGTTTAATTAAAACATTTTCCGGAAAATTAATTAAAAAAGAAACACATAACCAAAAACATATGTTTATGTTTAATTAAAACATCTTCGGGATGGAAATTAATTTTTTAATTAAAAAAATTTTTTTCAAGTTATTATACAATGAGAAGAGCAGCAAGTGTAGCTAGTAGCGTCTACAATAATAACAACAATAATGACAACAATTCTTCTTTGGGTGGAAGTAGTGGAGGAATAGTTGAACGTCTTTGGGGTGATGATGATAATGATGATACTGATGGAGAGGAAAATAATAAAAATGGTGAAGGTGCTATAAAAGAATTTTTGGCTAATTTAAAAGTGGAATTTAGAAGGGATATTGTAAGTTTTGAATTTTTGTGTTTTTATTTGGTTAAGAAATCTAGAAAGTTTTAAAATAAGAATGTATTTTCCGGAAAATTCCGGAAAACAAGTTTAATTAAAACATTGACTTACAAAACATAAACTTACATTAAAACAATATGAAAGGCAACCCGTGTTTTAGTTTTAATGTTTCCCAGAAAACACTTTCCGGAAGATGTTTTTATTAGAAAAATGTGTTTAAGTTTTGATGTTTTCCGTAAAATGTTTAATAAAAATAAGAATGTATTTTCCGGAAATTTCCGGAAAACAAGTTTAATTAATAAAAATAAGAATGTATTTTCCGGAAATGTTTTTGAAGAAAACATATTATAAACATGTTCGGAAAATACATTCCGGAAAACATGTTTAATAATAAAAACATTTAAAATATGTTCATTTTAATTTAAAAGGTTATGAATGCTTTAATTCGTCTGCTGAGTTTGTATTTATGTGAATTTGTTCGTGCACAACCCAAATTTTCAAGAAACGGATTAGAACAATTACAGGTGAAAAAAAATTATTTTTAAGAAGATTTTTGCTTTAAAAAATATTATTTTAAATTTTAGGTCGATTGTGCATATATGCGACAGAAACTTTGGGCACATGCTGGGGATGAACATATGCTTAATATGTCGATTGAGGATGTTGTGACGGCTGCTGGTAGAAAAATTTTCTCTCTTTAATAAATTTTAATTTCTAAAGTGAATCAATGTGCTCAACCAAAATTATTAGACCCTTCTGTTGTAAGAGCTCTATGTGAAGAAAATTGACATTAGAGAAATTTTAAAATTAAAAAATTTTTTTTTAATATTTATTGCACTTGTTAAAATTATGTAAAAATATGAAAGGCAAAGATAAAGTATAAATACATCAATAAAAAATTAAAAAAAATAAATCTGGTATTTTTATAATTAAAATGTAGTATAAGGTCAATATTAAAAATTAGACTTGTGTTTTTAGAGTATGTTTTTGCGTGTTTTCCGGATAAATAATTTAAAGGTAAATGTTTTCCGGAGAATGTTTTTATTGGGAAAAATGTGTTTCAGTTTTAGTGTTTTCCGGAAAACATTTTACGGGAAATGTTTTTATTAGGAAAAATGTGTTTCAGTTTTAATGTTTTCCGGAAAACATTTTATGGAAGATGTTTTCCGGGAAATGTTTTGATTGGGAAAAACCGTGTCTTAGTTTTAATGTTTTCCAGAAAATGTTTCCCAGAAAACACTTTCCGGAAAATGTTTTTATTGGAAAAAACATGTGTTTTAGTTTTAATGTTTCCCGGAAAACACTTTCCGGAACATGTTTTTATTGGGAAAAATGTGTTTCAGTTTGAATGTTTTTCAGGAAAATGTTTTTATTGAACTAGGGAATGTTTTATAGTAGATGTTTTTCCGGAAAAGCTAAAAACATATAACAATTAAAAAAGTTAGTTGTTTGTTGAGTAGGAAGATGTTGAATTCTCGTCATTACTTAACACAACATGTTCAAATTCTGAACAAAACATTTCTGTTGAGCTTTCAATGTTTTTAGTGTTGTTGTTGTGAGGAAATATTGTTGTTTTAGTTGTAGAAAAAGAAAAAAGTTTGTTGTTGTGTTTTCTAGGAATAGACAAACATTTTATACTTTTTAATGCGTTGTTGTTTACATGTTGTAATCGTTTTTTCCTTACAAACATTGCATAACAGAGAGGAAGGAGAGCAAACGAACTTAACTTTAACATTGTTGCTGTGCTAAAAACATCGTCCCAACCACGCAAATCAGAGAGAATAAAACCTGCCTGAAAAACAAAAAAAATGTTGTGTTTTTAGAGATGTTTTGAAATATGTTTTGTTTGTTTTTAGAGATGTTTTGGAACATGTTTTGTTTGTTTTTAGAGATGTTTTGGAACATGTTTTGTTTGTTTTTAGAAATGTTTTGGAACATGTTTTGTTTGTTTTTAGAAATGTTTTGGAACATGTTTTGTTTGTTTTTAGAAATGTTTTGGAATATGTTTTGTTTGTTTTTAGAGATGTTTTGAAAAATGTTTTGTTTGTTTTTAGAAATGTTTTGGAACATGTTTTGTTTGTTTTTAGAAATGTTTTGGAACATGTTTTGTTTGTTTTTAGAAATGTTTTGGAATATGTTTTGTTTGTTTTTAGAGATGTTTTGGAACATGTTTTGTTTGTTTTTAGAAATGTTTTGGAATATGTTTTGTTTGTTTTTAGAGATGTTTTGAAAAATGTTTTGTTTGTTTCCCGGTTAAATTTGAAGGGAAACATTTTCCAACAAATGTTTTTATTTTGTTTTTAGTTTTGTTTTTAAGGTGTTTTTGTTTTTCCGGATAAATAATTTAAAGGGAAACATCTTCCGAAAAATGTTTTAGTTGGAAAAGTGTTCTAGTTTTAATGTTTTTCCGGAAAACATTTCCCGAAATGTTTTTATTATCCAAACAATGTTTTATAAATGTTTTTCCGGAAACAAAGAAAAAGTACCTGAACACAAATAAAGTTGTATGGAGCGAGCCCAACAAGCACAGAAAATGTAAACAACGGTAAAGGAATGTTTAAAAAAGGAGCAACAATGTTGAGGAGCCAGGATGGTGAGATCGGAAACATTCTTGCGAATAAAAGGAAAGCTAACAATCTATGAGAATTATCGTCCACTTTCCTTTGTAAATAATTAATTTTTTCTCCAAAATAATACAAAACATATTCTCGACTAAATAATTCTGAGAATAAATAGCACAAAGTAGAGCCTATTGTAGTCAAAACGGAACAGAGTAGAAAGCCAATGGGTAGGCCATAAATTGCACCGGCAATAATATTCTTTGAAAAAATTTTTTTATTTTTTTTTAAATTTTCAAAAAAAATTTCTAAAATTTTTTTAAATTTTTTGAAAATTTTTTTGAAATTTTTTGAAATTTTTTCAGAATTTTTTTGAAAATTTTTCTCACCATAAAAAAAGACCCAGGGATAGCAAATGTTTGTTTATACAAATAAATACAAGTAAATAATGTAAATATGTAGGCGGTATGCCTTTGTTCATAAAGCCGGAAGCGGGCAGTGAAAGAAGTAAAATTTTCAAATTGAGTAGGTAATTCTAATACAAATGGAGCTGGAGAAGACAATGAATCGTCTAAAAATTAAAATTAATTTTGAAAAATTATAATTTTGATTTTTAAAAAAAAATAAAAATAAATTTGGTCGTTTACTCTTGTGCCTGACCACACTTCTTTTAAAATTCATAACTTTGTCTAAACTAAAGCTAAAATTTTAAAAGTTGGCAATTTTGTAGCACTTAATCTCCTCTATCATTTAAAACAGAAATTAGATTTATAACTTTATTTAACCCAAAGTTATGAATTTTTAAAGTTATCGACCTCCTACTAACAAGTACCTTGACCATAACTCCTTAAAAATTCACAAGTCTGTTCAATTTAAATCCAAAAATATAATTTTCAGCCATCTTGTAGCACTAAATCTCCTCTATCGTTTAAAAGAAAAATTAACTCTATATCAGTATTTACTCCAAAGTTATGGATTTTTAAAGTTGTCGCCTGCTAAGAACAAGTGCCTTACCCATAACTCCCTAAAAATTCACAAGTCTGTTCAATTTTAATTTAAAAATCCAATTTTCAGCTATTTTATAGCTCTGAATCTCCTCTATCGTTTAAAAGAAAAATTAGCTCTATATCTCTATTTAACCCAGAGTTATGGGTCCCTAAGTTGCCGCCTCCTCCTAACAAGCACCTTGACCATAACTCCTTAGAAATTCACAAGTCTGTTCATTTTTAATCCAAGAATCTAATTTTCAGGCATTTTGTAGCTCTGAATCTCCTCTATCGTTTAAAATAAAAATCAACTTTATATCTCTATTTAACCCAAAGTTATGGGTCCTCAACTACCACCAACTCAAAAATACCCCCCCCCCCACTAATCTAATTAAATCCAAAAATTAATTAAAATTCACCTCCATCACTCACAAATTTTTTCTCAACAATTTTCCTTTCAATATTATCTGTTGTCATATTTTTATCAGTTATTTTTGATGTTTCCGCAATTTGAGGCCATTCAGGTGCATAACAAATTAACAACCAAAGTAGTAAAGTGGCAGCAACAAAAATAGCAGGAAGAAAGAAAAGGCGTGTGATTGTCATTCATAAATATTTTTTTATTTTTTAATAGTTAATCCATCAGAAAACGATTAAAAAATTAATGGAAAAATTTGAAAAAATTTAAAATTAAGACGAAAAAAAATTTCTTAAGACAAGGGGGTTAGAAAGGCAAGGAAAAGGGCCTCAGTTGATTTAAAATTTCTCAAGAAAAAAAAAATAAAAAATTTTTTAAAATAATTTTTTGTATGATTAAATAGAGCAGGAATTTAGCTACAAAAAATAATAAAATTAAAAATTGAAATGAACGAGCAAAAAGAATTGTGGCCAAAAATCAAAGGATAGGTCAATAAAAGGTTGAGTTTCTGAAAGGTTTTTTGCCATAACTTTTTTTCCTCTCAATAAAAATTTTTAATTTAAATTTTGTTTTATAGAGAATTTAATTCTCTATCGAATGGTACCAAGCTCTTTTTTCAAAAATTAATTCATCTTAGGATTATAGGGGAAAATCCAACCCCAAGTCGTAGTCGTCCACTCCGCTCTCACTATCAAAGGATTAAAATAACTCTACAATAATTCTGTCCAGAATGACTAATAAAATGTTCAAAAATTGCAAAATGAATGCTCCTTTAGACAAAAATTTAAAAAAAATTAAAACACAATTTTTTTCTTATCAAAAAAAAATAGAGAGGACATTTGGTCCCAAAAATAAATTATTTTAATCCAAAAACAGGAAATCCTCCTTCCCAAAAAAATATTTAAAGGAAGGATAGTAATATTAAAAACCCCTCTAGACAAAAATTAAAAAAAAAATAAAACACAATTTTTTCTTATCAAAAAAATAAGGGGGGACATTTGGTCCCAAAACTAAAAATAAATTATTTTAATCCAAAAACAGGAAATCCTCTTTCCCAAAAAATATTTTTAGGAGGGATAGTAATATTAAAAAGCTAGTCGTTGGACCTTGAATAAAGAAGGATGAGTGGATGGATGATTGGTCAATAAAATAGAGGGAAGAAGAGATGAGCGAAAAACGAAGGGAGGGAGGATTGAACGGCAATAAATTTATCAGAGCGAAAAAAAAATTATTTTTTTATTTATCAATGCTTAAAAACAAGACAAATTAAGAAGCAAAAAAAGAAAAAAAGAAGACAGACAAAACAAGTATTAAAATAAATAAACGTGTTCCGGTGACGATGGCGCGATAAAATAAAGAGGGGAAGGGAAGGAATTAATTTAAGTAGAAAATTAATTTGTTTGAAAAAAAAATCAAAAGAGTGTGAAATGATTCACATTTGCTGTTGATTTTAAGTAGATGAAGCAGGGAGTGATAAAAAAAATTTAATTTTGATAAACTCTAAAGGTTCAAAGAACGAAAGGGAGAGAAATTCAAGGCTATACCCAATTGATCACCATTTTAAATATCGCTCATCTGATCAACACTAAATAGGGTACAGCCCAAGTAGGCGCGCGGCCATAACGGCGTAGAGCCATAATTTACTTCAAGATTTCCGAATATTACAAAATTTAGTATTAAACGATTCCTCTCATCGAGCTAAAAAGATTGTTACCAAAATTGATAGGGCCAGAAAATTTTTCAGCAAGTTATGGCTTAGCGCCGTTATGGCCGCGCGCCTAATTGGGCGTGTCCCACTAAATATCACAATACCCAACTCATCAACAAACACACACACACAATATCAACACACCCAACTGCAACCCTAATTAGTACCCAATAGACAAAAAGATCAACTCCGCCTCAGACAATCAAGACTCCCGTCTGATCAACAGCCTACGGGCCAGAGACTGAAAAATATTAAAACCAGACTCTAATAACCCGTTTTTGATTAGTCAGATTTACCCCATCCAAAGCCAATTCAGAATAAATTTAAAGCTATTTAAAATAATATTCTAACGTAAGATTCTAAAAATACATCGCGGCAAATCAATATAAATAAATATATTCATTTTTTACCAGTCCAAATATTCCCCCTCTATTGTACAGTTTAATGTAAAAAAGCAGTGAACTGGCAACATCCCCCTGCAACATCCCCTAGCGCAACTTGAGGGGGCGAAAATAGGGAAGATGACGAAAAAAAAACTTGCTAAAGAATAAATTAGATTATAAAATTGAATTAGAAGAGGATGGGAAGGATTAATAAAATTAAAGAAGAGTTCCTGTTCAATAGCCCCAGGGGATGGACATTAGAGTCTGAAAATTGGGAGGAGGGAAAATACCTTGTCCACTCAAAAATATAAGATAAATTGATTCTAAAATTTTTTAAAAATATTTTTAAAGCCTTCAATAATTATTTTAATAAAATTTTTGATATTTTAAATAAAAAATAAAGCCAATTATTAACCCAAAAATAGGCTAAAATGCCCATTTCCGCCACTTTTTTGAACATAACTTTTTTTAAACAAAACCATAAATTCTGAAATTTTGAGGTAACAAAGAAAACTGTTTTAGAAATAAAACTGCAAAATTTCAGATTTTTAGCTTGTATTTGGACTGTTTTATAAAATTTTAATTGATTTGAGGTCCATTGCCTTTATTGGAAAATCTTGGTTAAGTGGGATGAGGACGCCTACTCCCCCAAAATAGGTCAAAGGTTCGAACCCTTTCGACGGAAAACATTTTTATTTTGTAAAAAAAATAGTGTAACAAATTGATAAAAATTATTTTGGAGAGAAAATAGAATTGGGAAATTTTTTTAAAGGGAAAATTTAAAAAATAAAATTAAAATCAAGAGAAAATTGAGGAAAATCGCGCCGTTTAGAACAAGGAAAGCGCAAATAAATAAAAATTAATGGGTGAATGAGGGAAAATGAGGGAACAAAAAAATAAGAGAGGAACAGGATATATAAATCAAAAATAAAAATACGCGTACAAGTGCGTGACCCAAATTTTCTTAAAAATAGAAAACTTGTTTTATTTCTAATCTTTTGGATGTAAAAATGAGGGAAAATCAAAAGGGAGAGGAAACCTTTATAAATATTAAAAGGTTAATTAAAGGTTGCATGTGAAAGACTCCAAGAACCCTAAAAAATCTTTAACATTTATGAACGAAAATATAAATGCAATATTACAAAAAAAAACACTTAAAGTGAGAGACCTCATTTATGGGTAAAATTTTTTAAAATTTTGATTAGCTATTGAGTGAAACTATAAACCTCAACATAACTTAAATCAGTACACATAAACGTGGTTTAATTTAAAAAAAAAGGAGGGGGTAAATTACATTAAAAATAATATTAAATTTATTAATTAAGAAGAATATTAGACAAGGGGTTGGGGTCGTTTTGGCGCCGGGCCGTTTTGACGCGAGAACAAAAAAGTGGCACTTAAGCGAGACCTGAATTTATAAAATTTTTCTCAAATTTCTTTAACATCCTTGACTACCTCTTCCAGAAATTCCAGAATTTTTCATCCAATATTTCCGAAGGCCACAATTTCTGAAATTCTCGATCAAAAATTCTGAAATTTTTGGAGAACATAGATAAAGGCACGAGAGTTATTATTGCAAAATTTTATCATTTTTGATAAGCAACTCGCTATCTTATAAGCTCGCGTTAAAACGGCCCCGCGCCAAAACGGCCCAGTCCCTAGACAAGTCGAACATCATTATAAGATAACTCTCAAGCACAAGCCAAAATTAAGTATGCGCCAAAATTTTGGCGTTCCGAACACATTTTTTTTGAATTTCCCCATTTCAAAGGACGCCCCCCCCCCTCGGCTACACCTTTGCTGGATCTTTATCATAAGATCTTACTAAAATTTTTTCAGTAACAAGGAGGAGATATATCTTATAATAAGATTTGACTTTTTAAAAAATAATTTAATTATCATTATTATTAACCTTTTTAATATTATTTTTCGTCATTTTTTTATTATTTGACGACGCATTTTTACGCTTTTTTCCTTCCCTAAAATTTAATTCTTTTTTTATTTCTTTATCAAATTCCTCAATTTCACTTTTTGTAAAAATT
Organism: Meloidogyne enterolobii; assembly: GCA_963681835.1. Taxonomy (NCBI): domain Eukaryota; kingdom Metazoa; phylum Nematoda; class Chromadorea; order Rhabditida; family Meloidogynidae; genus Meloidogyne; species Meloidogyne enterolobii. The sequence goes on along the minus strand of CAVMJV010000086.1, from coordinate 454,884 downwards.
GGTGAAGGATTTTTTAATAAATTTAAATTGTTGTTACTCTCAGTTTTTATTAAATTTGGAGAAAGTTGTAACCCTAGAGAACTACAAACACGCCAAAAAACGTTGTCAAGTTTTGCATTTATTATTAAATCTGCTTTTCTTTCCTTTAAACAAAAAAATTTTTTAACTATCAGATGCTCAAGTACATAACTATCCTGGATCTCTTTAATGAAAATTCTGGCGAAAAAGTTTCATTAAAGGGGAAGGGCAAAAAAGTTAATACCTAGAGGTCGGAATTTTGAAAAAATCGGGTCCGGGTTCCGGGAAACGGGTTCTGAAGGTTGACCGGGAGGGACCCGGACCGGGAAAACCGGGAATTCCCGTTCCCGGTTGCTTCAAAAAAACCGGGAAAAGGGACCCGAAAACCGGAAAACGGGTCCCGGACCCGTTCCGACCTCTATTAATACCTCCCCATTTGAGTCCGATAAGGGAACATCGGAACGAAAATTAATCTGAGACTTAAATAGCGATGTGTGGTCAAAATTTCTTCGTGATAAAATTAAAAACTAACGTGTTGTGTCTTTTGTAAATTTATTGTAACAAATTTCCCTCCATTACGCTTACAAACTAAAGGCATATCTCCAACTGGTTTAATCTGAAGTGTTGTACCAAGACACAGGAAAAGATCACATTTTCTTTAAAAAATTAAATTTAGGAAAACTTGAAATACGGCTAAACCTCATCATAAGATACAAGACTCTTAAACAGGCCAGTATCACCCCCCCCCCCTCCTCAAATAGGGAAAAGGAAAAATTTAGGGAAAAGGGTTGAGGAAAAAAGCGAATTTTTTCGGCTACGACCTTCCTGCCCTTATAAATTCAAAAAATTGGCACCTTATAATGAGGTATATCTTAAATAGAGGGTATAATTAGGCAACTTTTCTTCTCCTACTAAGTTTCCCTATCGAACAGTAAATCAAATTTATGAAAGCGTTCTTAAATAAATGTATCTAATGTTAAAGGTATAAATAAGGTCTGGCTGTATTTTAAATAATTTTATTTACCGAACAAATTCTTGTGCAATTTGATAATCAGGTTCAGGCAATTTGTCTTCCCAATCTAAAGTAGTGTCGTGAAGGTCTCCATTACATTCAGAGTTTTCACATTGACGACCAGTGGGTTTTAGACCAACAGAGGGAATTGGAGAGTCTCGAAAGTATTTTCTGAAAAAAAATTTTTTTGACGAAATTTCGGAATTTTACGAAATTTCGCAAAGGTTTTTCCCCAAAATTTGCAAAATTTCGGAAAAATTTTCAAAAAATTTTTTGGTACTTTACGGTTATGGGGCCGCACTTTAAAAATGTTTAAAAATGGTCATGAATATAGACAAACTATATGTCATTCGAAAGAGCTCGTCGAGTTGAGTCGAATGACAACAAAAACATGTGGGGTTCGAAATGGTACGAGCTCGAAATGGTCAAAACATAAAAGTAAAAATGGTCAAAAATCATGAATATGACCAAAATGTATGTCATTTGAAAGAGCTCGAAGAGCTGAGTCGAATGACACCAAAATCACAGTGATTGAACAAGATTAGACAAAGTTACGACACAAAACAAGCAACATAAACCTATGGGGGCATCAGCGAGGCGCTTGTGCAAATCCCCGCGCTTCGCGCGGGGATTTGCGGCACGCGCCTCGCGGGGAGGCAACGGTCGCTGGGTTCTGGGCTCGTAACGTAAACTTATGCTTATTTTAGCTGCGGTCAGCAAGTCTGGCTTCCTCCGCAGCAGCAAAAACCTGCACGTAGACCAAAGGTAAGGAGCTAAAACAAATGCTCATAACTTTGTCAAATCAAGTCGGATTTCGCTGATTTTGGTCTCATTCGACTCAACTCGACGAGCTCTTTCGAATGACATATAATTTGCCCATATTCATGACCCTTTTTAAACATTTTTAAAGTGCAGCCCCATAACCGTAAAGTACCAATTTTTTTAGACGAAATTTCGGGTTTTGTCGAAATTTCGGCTGTACTTTAGTACGTGGGTCCCGGAGTTAATATACAAATGTTATACCATTCGAAAGAGCTACTCGAGCTGAGTCGAATGCCACCAGTTTTAGCCCGAGGAAAAATTTTTGGACCGAGATATAGGTCCCTGAAATTTGAAAAAGCATAGGGGGGACCAAGCACTTTTTTGGGGTGAAAAATTTGAAAATGCAAATGATACCTCATTCGAAAGAGCTCCTCAAGCTGAGTCGAATGACACCAAAATCAACGAAATCCGACTTGATTGGACAAAGTTATGATCTTTTCTTTTAGCTCCTTACCTATGGCATCTGTGGAGATTTTTGCTGCTACGGAGGCCCCAAATACGTCCAGAGCAATAGAGATAGGAATAGGTTTATGTTACGAGCCAAGACCCAGAGCCCATAGACTCCCCGCGAGGCGCGTGCAGCAAAACCCCGCGCGAAGCGCGGGGTTTTGCACAAGCGCCTCGCCGACGCTCTATAGGTTTAGATTTTTTTGTTATAACTTTGTCTAATCTTGTTCAATCACGGTGATTTTAGTGTCATTCGACTCAGCTCGTCGAGCTCTTTCGAATGAGATATTATTTGTATAGAAAATTTTTTATTCCAAAAATCGCCCCCCAAAAATTTTCAAATTTCGGGAGTCTGTAACTCGGCCATATGCTTTCGGATTTCGTTGATTTTGGTGTCATTCGACTCAGCTCGAAGAGCTCTTTCGAATGAGGTATAATTTGCATATTCGAATTTTTTACCCCAAAAATCAGCTTGGTCCCCCCTATGGTTTTTCAAATTTCAGGGACCTATATCTCGGTCCAAAAATTTTTCCTCGGGCTAAAACTTGTGGCATTCGACTCAGCTCGACTAGCTCTTTCGAATGGTATAACATTTGTATATTAACTCCGGGACCCACGTACTAAAGTGACCCCGAAATTTCGTTAAATTGAGAAGTTCGAAAAATCTCTAAATTTATTTTTTACGAAATTTCGGAAAATTTCCCGAAATTTCGTAAAATTTCCCGAAATTTCGGAAAAATTTTCGAAAAAAATTTTTAGACGAAATTTCGGGTTTTGTCGAAATTTCGTTAAATTGTAAAATTCAGAAAATCTCAAAATTTATTTTTTTCGAAATTTCGGAAAATTTCGGCGAAATTTCGGAAAATTTCTAGAAAAAAATTTTTTCCAAACCTTTTACATTTTCCACACTTTTCCACAAAAATATTTCCATGTAATTCAGCCAAACGTTCAATTGGGAATCCAGAAAGACTGTGCAGTCCATCAACATTTTGTGTTATCAAAAATTTAATTTTTCCACACTTTTCAAGTTCAGTCAAAGCAAAATGGGAGAAAGTAGGTGTGGCATGTTCAAAACTAACGCCCTCTGGCATTTGCCTTTTTTGACGTTCCAAAGTCCAGACACCGTTGGGGCCTCGAAAGTCGGGAATTCCGGCGGCTGAAAAAAAAAAATTTTGGGAGTCAAAGAGGAAGTGAATCAATTGGATAGAAAAATTAAAAGTGGAAAGCATTCTTCCCCACGGAAAAACCTAAGTATGGGAAAACCTGCGGGAGGGCTGCCTCTAAATTCTCTAAAGTACCTTGATTTTCAAGTGATCAAGGCCAATAATTCAGTTAAGGTTAATGATTATCCTTTAAAAGCTTGCTACAGTCAAGGTCTTTAAGATCTTCGATTTCTAACAAAAAATTTTTGAGATAGGTTCAAATTATAGGTTCAATAGACGGACAATGCACGACCAGTTTTAAAGACCAAAACACAAATCCAGGCATTTTCAGCCCTTGTGTTTCTCAGGATTAAAAAGCAGAGTATAAAAATACAAATTGGACTCGAAAAACCCCAAACCTTAAACAAAAAGTCCAAACCTGTACTAATCCCTGCCCCAGTCAGAACAACACAGCATTCACTGCTACACAACATTTGTACAAGAGAATTGCATTTATTTGTTAAAATACGATCAGAATCGACCTTCTAAAATTTTAAACAAATCTTTAAAAAAATTTAAAAAATAAAAAAGAAAACCTCGGGTAATCCAACCCTCCCTTTATGTTCATATTCTGAAAGCGCTTTGGCGTATTCAAAAGACATGTGGCCAGAGATTAAAGTTTTTTTGGCAGTTTTGAATATTTCTACAAGAGAACTGCTTCCATAAATACAACACGAAGCTGAAAAAAAATCAGATAAAAATTTTAAAAGACTAACAAGGAAAGGTTGCGAGGTGTCCGACTTAAAAACGGCGATCGGGCTTCTAGCACAGCTCTGTTAGAAAGGGCACATTTTCTATCGAATGAGCCCGATCTCGACCGTTTTTAGGTCGGACACCTCGCAACCTTTCCTTGCAAGAAACTAGAGATCGAGCGGAAGATCAAGATTTTGACCTTCCTGAATTTTTCATGAGCCTGGGTTTTTTCTGGACTACAGGCCCAAGATCCGGCCCAGGTCAATAAATCAAACAGAGAGCCCAGGAACAGCCCATGCCTTTTAAAAATCTCGATCTCTAAAGAAAACTTGAAAAAAAGAATAAAGAAAATTCCAAAAAATTAGGTCAATCTGAAGAGAGATAAGGCAAAAATGAGAGAGTAAGGAGAGAAAAAGAGAAAATGGGATAAAATGTCATTTTTAAATAAAATAAACATTACGCCAAAAATAATAAAAAAATAAAATTTTGAGTTCTTTTGACAATTTAAAAGTGACTATTATTCCTCCAAATCATTTTATAAAACAAAAAGGAATGATTAATTGATCTGTTCGAGAAAATATAAAACTATTGGGGGCAACCAGCTTTATTAACATTTTTATATTTTTCTTTACAATGAATTTTTTAACATTAATTAAATCCTGTATTTTTATTTTATTAATCCAACAAAATCTAATTTGTGCTCAAGTACTTAGAGGATTGCCTACATTTCCAACATATAATCCTCCAAATCCGTTTGATTCCAAGTTGGTATTTTTTGAATTTTTAGACAAACCTGCTATAACCTTTAGGGACCGTGTACGCAAATAAGGGTCGAATCGTTTTTTCCTTCATTTTTTAACTGCGAAATTTGAATAGACATATGAGAATGGAAAAATAAATTTTACATTTTTTTACGTTTTTTATACAACAATAAACAACGTAAACCTACGGGAAGTCGGCGAGACGCTTGTGCAAAACCCCGCGCTTCGCGCGGGGTTTTGCGGCACGCGTCTCGCGGGGAGTCAAAGGTCGCTGGGGTCTGCACCAGTAACATAAACCTATTCGTATCTTCGCACGATGGACATACTTAGCTTCCTCCGCAGCAGCAAAAACATACACGTAGACCATAGGTAAGGAGTTCTTTCCATTTTTCCATATGACAAACATCAACACACATCAACTACTAAGGAAAATTAACCAAAGGAAAAAAATGAAGGAAAAAACGATTCGACCCTTATTTGCGTAAAGGGCCACCTTTAGGGACTTAGACAGCTAATTGCTTAGACAGTAGGGATGGGGAATTTTGAGATTTTTAAAAGCGGAAGACTGAAGGCTCAAAAAAAGCGGAATTCTGCGGAAGCGGATCCATTCCTGCTAGACAGCTTCCTCCATCAACCAAAAATTCCCTCATGTTTTGGGAGTTATCTAGCGTTGGGTTATTTTATAGTGGAGGTTCGACTGATTTTTTTTATTTTTCCAGAAATTGGGCAACAGCGGACAACTCAGCATCCAAATATCCCGACAACAGAAATTACAATTCCAATACAGTAAATAATCATAGCCCGTATTTGTACCGTTCACAAAATATTCCCTCACGTTTTGGGAATGGATGGTTTGTTCAATGTACTACAAGAAATTGTGCTACTGGATAAATAATTTATTTTTATTAAACAATTTTATATTAAAAATTCAAAAATATATGTGTTTCTGTATTTAAGGCTGTAAAAAAGCAAAACAAGTAACTGGCCCTCTTGATGTTTCACAAAATATTTTTGAGCTGATCTGTTAAAGTATTTTAAAAATAGTGACATTTTGAAATTTGGGCATTTTGTCGTTTGGACTTTTTGAAATTTGGGCATTTTGTCGTTTGGACTTTTCGAATTTTGGGCAATCCCAGTTAATCTACCTGCCTATGGAAGACTGACCATTTTGTACATGTCCGACAATGTCCGGGGTCAAATTCCGAATTCGGGTTCGGGATTCGACTTTTTCAAAATCTGAGCTCAGATTCGTAATCAGCATATTTTTTTACCCTAGAAAAACCCTTTTTCTTATTTTTAAAATTTATTTTCGAAGAAACCCCAATTCTCCGGGATTGCCTAACTTTGGACGTTTAAAGTTTGGCATTTTTAAATTTGACCATTTTGTAGTAATTTTTGAAAAAAATAAATTTTCAAAAAAAACCCACCACAGTATATGAGAACCTATTTCTACTACAAATAACATCTATCGATGCCCCAAAAGTCAATCGACCAGCACTGAATATCAACTGTTTAGATATTGTTGGACTAACTACAATATTCTATTAAATAGGGGAAATGTTTAAAAATTAATTTTTAAAAAATTCACACTTCATGCATTATTGTTCTCAATGTTTCGGAACTACATTTGGAATTTTCTGTGCCCAATTTTGAATAAAGTTTGTCTGATGAATGGGGAGAGGCGTGTACTTTTTTGAATGAAAGCTCTGAGTAGTCGTTTGTGAGAATCTAAAACATACATAGAAAAAATTGACATTTTGGAGAGTGGGTATTTTGAAATGGACATTTTGAAAATTGACGTTTTAAAATCGGAGCATGACTAATGGGCGCGGCCGAAAAGGCGCGGACAACGCCGCGCCGAAAAAATGGCGCCTATTCGTCCGCGCCTATTAGTCGTGTACCCGTCTCGAGTTGGAAATTTTAGAAATTGACATTTTGAAATTAGGTGTTTTGAAAAATCGACATTTTTAGATTGGACGTTTTGAGAATTTGACATTTTGAAAATATTAATTTTCAAAAATTTAAATTTAAAACCCTACATCGTCCTTCTCATCGAGAGAGGTAGTTGTAGCCTTCTCTGGCGGTACTACAGCAAAAAGCTTCTTTGGGGTTGTCGTCTCCAACATTTTCGGTGTTGTTTTTAATGTGGTTTTTATAGTTGATGTAAATGTTTTTGTATCTATCTCCTCGTCATAATCTGCCAATGCCAATTCATCATCTCCATATAAATCCATCGGAAAAGAATTTTCAAAATTTGTTTTCTTTAAAAAATTGATTTTAAAGGGAATTAAGAGTTTCTAACTGCTGCGGGTATTGCAGAAGCCAACTTGTTCCCTTGTACGTTTAGGCCTCCATTTCCTTTGCCTCCGCTTACGTTTATTGCCTGAAATATTAATTGACATTTTGTCCCAATTTTCATCAAGGTGACATTTTGTCAAGTGACATTTTGTCCAAATTTTCACTAAGTGACATTTTGTCCCAATTTCAATACTGTGACATTTTTTCCCATTTTCCTTAAGGTGACATTTTGTCAAGTGACATTTTGTCCAAATTTTCACTAAGTGACATTTTGTCCCAATTTCAATACTGTGACATTTTTTCCCATTTTCCTTAAGGTGACATTTTGTCAAGTGACATTTTGTCCAAATTTTCACTAAGTGACATTTTGTCCCAATTTCAATACTGTGACATTTTTTCCCATTTTCCTTAAGGTGATATTTTGTCCCAAAAATTAAAAAATTTCTAACCGGTGGATCCCTCTTGTAATTATTTTCTTTCTCTTCCTCTCCCTTTGTAGTTGTTTCAGTTGTTTCTTCAGGCTGTAATGAAGTTAAATACTCATCAGTAGGTGGAAGTGGCGGAATTTCTGGTTCAGAAATTGGAGGAGGTTGTATAGGTTGTTGTTCTGGTAATTGTTGTGGTTGTTTATATGTTGTGAGAGGTGGAAATGTTGATGACTGTTCGTAGTTCCCCTTAAGAAATGAAGGAAGTCTTTGGAATTAGATGAAATCGGAGCTCAGTATAGGGTACATCCTACAGTAATTTGGCGTTGGTCTTTGGCTGAATGGCCGAACCGTGGTCTCACTTAAATAAGGGTTATTGCTTTAACAGCTCCCCACTCAGTGACCAATCAAAATTTTAAAGGATCTTAAATTGAGGTGTTCAACATTGGGTGTAATAAGTGGTTAGACGGTACAAAGAGACCTATTACCTGCCCAAATCCACCACCATCACTTCCCGAGTACCCCTCTCCTTTTTGTTGTAGAAGCTCTCTATCCCCTTCATTGTTTTTCTGTGCATAAGTACCCCCAGCACCCGAGGACCAAGCAGGTTGTGGACTAATAGAAGGTTGAGGGAGAATATTACATTCATTTGGCGTTGCACTTTGGCATTCTGCTGTAGGGAGAGAGGGCGCAACATAATTTTGAGGGGGAAGAGGAGTGATTGGATTGTATGGTTGAGGGGTTTGTTGGGGTTGTTGGGGTTGTTGCTGGGGTAGTTGAACTTGAGGAGGAGAACAATCAGTTGAACACCCACTTGTTGGTTGCTGTTGTTGCCCTATATTGTTGTTGTTGCTATAACTCCCTCCTCCTGAACTGCTTTTTGCATAACTGTTGGATTGTGGTTGTTGTTGAGGTAAACAATTGTTTATTGTGCCGCAACCTCCTCCTGTTTTTTAAAAATATTTGGGTTGGATAGGTTAGTTCTACCTGTAGTTGTGTCTTTAGAGCATTCGATAGTTAACCGAGCAGAACTGGACGCTGATGGATATGTTTGGTGACTTCCTCCGCAACTCGAAGAGCTTCCTCTTCCACATCCTCCAGAACTACCACGACTTGCGTAACCTGTAGAACCTGTCCCGCAACCTCCCGTACTTCCTCCACAATTTGAAGAGCTTCCTGAGCAACCTGAAGATCCAGAACATCCTGAACTTGATCCTGAACTTGCTCCACAACCTGAAGAACCTCCACAACCATTATCACAGTTTATTACCACGCATCCTCCAGAACTTCCTCCTCCACCACAACCTCCAGCTCCTGCTGCTCCTCCACACCCTCCACTACAACCTCCAGTTCCTCCATAGCCTCCACAACCCCCACCTCCTCCACCACACCCTCCAGATGCCCCTCCACAACTTCCTCCTCCACCACAACTTTGAGAAGAAATAGGAGGGGGAGGAGGAGGACATACAACTGTTGGGCACGAACAACCTCCTTAAAAACGAATTTTTGGGGGTTGAAAATTTCCAGAAAAAATACCAACCACTCATACTGTAAAAGAAAGCCTGGGAGAAGGATAAGGAAATAAATAAAAAATAAATTTGATAGGATAAATTTAAAAAATATTTTAATTGAATAAATAGAGGCATCTTAAAAAATAATTTAAGCAACGTTGAGTGGACGACTCCCTTCCGTTGGAATTTTATAAATTTTTGAAAAAAAATTAATTTTTAAAAAGCCGAAGAAAGGAGAGAAAATACTTGAAGTCTTCCCTTCCTATAAAAGCTAAAAAAGAAAAAAAACTTTTTCAAGTTTTAAAGTTTATTTAGATTTTTAAAAAAAGAGAAATTGGGTTATTACATGAAAGAAAAATATTTTTATAGCGCTCGTTTCTAATTATTTTTTGTTTGATTGAGAAATGTTCGAATGTTTTCTTTTTAGCTTTTTAATTGTAACAAGGGTTTCCTTTTTTTAAAATAACAAATTTAAATTTGGGGGAGAATAAATCTACAAATAAGGGGTTAAATTTACTGTATTTGGCGTACTGTATTTTTTTATTATGAGTATTCTTGTTGTCTGTCCTTTATAAACAGATAAAAAAGCCTCTCTTTCGCTTACGACCATACCGCGTTGAAAGCACGCCATCCCGTCCGATCTGGCAAGTTAAGCAACGCTGGGCCTCCTTAGTACTTGGAACGGAGACGTCCTGGGAATCGGGGGTGTCGTAAGCTTTTTTCCAAATTTTTTTGGTAAAAATTAAAATCTTTATAAAAATTTTTGACATAATTTTCGTAAATTTAACCCGTAAATTTTAAAGTTAGAGTAAAAAATGACAAATTTATTGTTGAAATTGGCGAAGTAGTTTTTGACGAAATGAAAATATGTCAATAGAAATAAGCAAAATGAAAATGAAAATAGTACATAAAGAAGAGAGAGGAAAAAGAAAGAAAGATTTTTTCTCCTTTCTTATTAGATTCTTTTCACAAAATTTGCCAAAACACACTTTGCCAATAAGGCTAAAAATTTACATTTTGTCAACAAACTGTTTGGCAAAATGTGATATTTTGGTCTTATTGGCAAAATGTGGAGTTGGCAAAATGTCGGGTTACCTTAGATTTTCTATTCTTATTTTTTTTTTCAGTTTTCTTTTGTTAATTTTAAAAATTTTTTTAGAAAATCTTTTTTATTTTCAAATACTTTATAATTAAAATACTATTTAAAATGACTGATCGACAACAACAAATAGACGGTATTTTATTGTCCTTAGCAACTTCATTTGAAGGAGGTGTGCCTGAACTGTTCGACCATGTCTTCTCTTTTCTTTCTCGAAAAACTGATTTTTATACTGGGGCAGCTACTTCCACAACCGCAAAGAAAATTGTTTTGGATGCTTTTGAAAAATACGAAAAGACTTGCCAAGCCGAGGCTTTGGAGAAATTGAAGCGGAAAGAGGCGGAAGAGAAAAAATTGGCTGAAAGACGGGCTGCTCAAAAAGCTAAGGAAGAGGCGGAATTTACTGAGACTAGCCGAATTAAGGAATTGACTGATGAAGAAGCTGAACAACTTCAGAAAAAGTTGGATGCTGAAAAAGCTAAAGAGGTTTGGATTTTTTGGGAGCGTTTTTGGGGCTCCTTTCCTCAACTGTTCCTTTCCTCTTTCCTTCATTTTTTATCTGGCTCCTTTTGAGGGTACGGCCCTTTATGGCACAGGTGCCTCACTTGCCCCCCTGCTTCCATTTCGGAAAAAATCCAGGTTACGGGCCTGACACAGGGACACTGTGCGCGAACCTTTGCACCAACAAAAGAGAAGGTTGTTCCAATAATGAGCTAGTATCTGACTCTCTCTGAGGAGCGCGCCATAACGGTCACGCCATAGCGTCCACGTCTCTGGTCATTCTTTCTCTCTTTACTCCTTTATTCGATAATTAAATGCCATAGGTGAATAGGAGACCGCCTATTCCTTTCTTTCAAACTTTTTTGTTCTTCCGCCCCCAAAATTTTTAACATTTGATTTTGCCTGATTATCCCTGTTTATTCTTTTATTTTTAAATTTTGCCCTGCCGCGAACAGAAAAGCAAAATTTCTCAGATGAGAGAATTGCCTTTAAACAGTATAATTTTTAAATTATTTGCTCTCTAATCCTTTTTTGTTTATATAAATATGCTCATATTCATTTCTAAAATTCATTTCATTTTTAGAAAGCCACAGAAATGCTTGAAAATAACCTGAAAAATAATTCTGAAGAAAATGGACAAAATAAAGAAGAGGAAAAGTCTGACAAAATCAAGCCAAATTTGGGGAATGGTTGTGATTTGGAAAATTATCAATGGACCCAAACACTTGGAGAATTGGAAATTCGAGTTGTTTTTAAGGGAATTGGATTTCCACTTAAAGTTGGTTTTTTTAATTTTTTTATTTTTTTTTGTTGAACCTCGCTATAAGTTAGCCAACTTTTTTTTTAAATTTCCTCTTAATTTTTATATAATTTTTAAAAATATCGTCAATGGCCTAATACAATCTTTCCAGTACGGAGTATAGGGCATTTGGTAATACCAAGACTGGTCCCCCTTTTTTTTGTTCCCCTGACCATTTTGAGCTTTTTTGCTTGACATATATTTTTTGGCTTTGGTCATTCTTTTATTTTTCAATTTGACTGTGTAGGCTTCTACTACTTCATTATTTTCTATTTCGGATGCGCTTGCATTTACTTTATATCATTTTCCTCTATAACCCGTAAAACTTTTTCTTCCTTTCCTTGCGTTTGACCATTTTGTATAAGTTGTCCACAAAATACTAGGCAAAAAACAGGTCTCGGATAACCGATAGTTAACAAAATTATTTTTTTATTTTTAAAGGCAAAAGACGTTGTTGTTGATGTTGGACGTAAACATTTAAAAATTGGACTTAAAGGAAAACAACCATTAGTTGATGGTGAATTGGCTGAAGAAATTAAACTTGAATCGCTCAACTGGATTATTGAAGACAAGAAAAATGTTGTTTTGAATGTTGATAAGGTTTAGTTTGATTTATTTTTTAAAAATTAATTTTGGGGTTCCCTATTTTTCTGAAAAGGGTATTTTAATGTGGGTTTTTTAAGTGCTCTGTCAATTTTTCTATTGTTTGTGTTGAAATTGTAAAATGTTTTGGTTCAGTTTTGCCGACTTTTTCGTACACCGTGCCAAAAATTTTTTTTTAATTTTTCTCTCCTAAATTTATTTTTTTTATATTTTTTATTATGTAGCTACATAAATAGGAGTTTAGATTTTTTTAAGAAAATTTTTTTTGTTTATTTTTTGACATGCGGAGAATTTTTTTCGGACACTTTTTGCGGACATTTTTAAAAAATTTTTGATTTATTAGCATATTTTGATTTTATAATTTTTTAATTTAAGGTAAATGGTATGCATTGGTGGAACAAACTTTTACTTACTGACCCTGAGATTGATACTCAAAAAGTTCAGCCAGAAAATTCAAAACTTTCGGTTTGTTTGTTTTTTAATAATTTTTTTTCCGTTTAACTAAATTGGGGTAATTATATGGGGTGAGGGGTGTATTTTTGTATGAATTTTGGGTGTCCCCTTTTTATAGGCCAAAATTTTGAAAAAAAAATTTCATTTTTTGTTTGTAAATGTTGTCACATTTTTTGCTTTATTTTCCTTTTTTTCATAAAATTTCTTCGATTTTCTTCATGTTGTAGTGGGATAACTAGAAATTTTATATTGTAAAAGGGTTGTAAGTTTGAATCCAATTAATTCCAAATTATTTTTATTTTAATTATTTTTTAATATTTTAAGTTTCTGAAATTTTCTTCTTTAAAAAAAAATTTTTTTTGGTCATTTTTTCTTTTTTTTTCCCAAAGTTTCATCTCTATTATTAGTGAAATTTTTAATTTTGTGTTCTTCCTTTTTTTTTCTTTTTATTTCTTTTTTTTTGTGATTTATTTATGGGAAAATAGGGGCTAAATAAAAAAAGCAACACGAAAATCAATGTTATTTCAAAAAAATTTTTTGTTGTAAAATTTTTTTAAATTAACTTTTCTTTGTCAACAACTTTTCCTTGCCCCTTGTAGTTTTCGATTTATTAATTTTTTTTTTCTTCATGGTGTAGTTGGATAATTTTAAATTTTACAATATAAAGGGACAAAGGTTCGAATCCTACTACTTTAGAATTAATTTTTCTTTTGTTTATTTTTGAGAATATTTTATTTTTAAAGGTTTCTCTGTTAAAAAAAATTTTTTTAGCCATTTTTTGTTTATTTTTTGTGTTCTTTTTTAAGTTTATTTGGGGTAGACTATAAAAATAATTATAAAAAAAGACAAAAAAGGGGGGAAGGAATTTACTCATTTTTGTTAATTTTTTATAATTTTCTTAATTAAAAAATTTTTTTCTAAAGGATTTGGATGGTGAAACTCGTTCAATGGTCGAGAAAATGATGTATGATCAACGTCAAAAAGAACTTGGATTACCAACTTCTGAGGAAAAGAAGAAGCATGAAATTCTTAAAAAGTGGGATTTTTTTATTTCAAAAAAAAATTTTTTTTGGAAAGGGTTTCCGTCAAAGTTGAATTAACCAAAATTTGAAAATTATTAAAAAATCATGGGAAATTTTTTTTGTGGAAAAACATTTGTGAATTTCGTAGTTGAGAATTGGTTTTTTTTTTGTTAGAATTAGAAACCGGATTGAGAAGTATGAGATAGTATGACGTATCTCGTAAATAAATTTTAGATTGTTCAAAATTTGAGATTTGTTCAAAATTTGTTTTCTTGTTTCGGTTGTTGAAACATTAAAAATTTTTTTCGGTACTCCCAGTATTTTGAAAAATTTATTTGCTTAACACACTAGTTTATAACTCGTCAGAAAATCGGATTTTTGAGATTGTTTGAAAAATTTTTTTTTCGAGACATGGAGGGGGAGGGGGGGTTTCCTATTTTTGTGATTTGGTTACAAAAAATTAAAATATTTGCTTTAATTTAATAATTTTTATTTTTTTTTTAGATTTATGGACCAACATCCGGAAATGGACTTTTCGAATGCTAAGTTTACTTAAAAATTGAATCGAAAAAAATGTGTGGAAGAGAGAAATTTTAAGTTTAAGAAAAATAAATAATTTTTTTTTGAAATTATTTAATGATTTATGGCTCTCTCAGTTATATTTATTTGATTTTTTTTTGCTTTTTAATTTTTAAAAAGTAGGGGATTGAACTTTTTGGATGATTTTTCTGGGTTAAAAAATTTTTGAAATTTTTTTCTAAATTTTATTTTTTTGAAATTTTTGGAAATGCTTGATTTTGTTTTCAGTTCAATCCCTATTTAAAAAAAAATATTTTATCTTCGTCCTATTTTTCCGTCAGTTTTTTTAACTGATTTATTTTTCAAGCTTTTAAAAATTAATTAAAATAAATTTTTTTGAATTTTTTAGTCAACAACTTTATTGTATTTAAGTACTTTTGGTGACATCAAAAAAATTTTTTAAAAAAACTACAAAAAAATTTTGACAGAAAAAAATAAAAAAATCAACAAAAAAATCAACAAAAAAGTTAAAAAAACATCAAAAAAAATTTTTTTGACTTCTAAAATTTTTTTACAAAAAACTATTTTCCTCGTGACCTTCCAAAAATGGAAAAAATAACGTCCCTTCCTTCATTGTCCCCAAACAACAAAACAACAACCAACCCTTCTCAACTTCTAGTAGACCAGGACGATTTGGATAAATTGTCCAATCAATTAAAATTGTTAAAAATTGATGATTCGACAATCAACAAAATTTTACAAAAATTTAAACCGATCAAAAAAGAAGTTAAAAGTGAGGTAAAAAAATAAATGAAATTTTGTTTTATTGACAAGGAACTCCCTTTTTTCTTCTGATTTTTGAAAAATTTAATTTTTTCTCTTTAATAAATTTCTTAAAATTAATTATAATATTTTTTGGGTATTTTCTATTTTTCTAATCGGATTTTAAATTGAAGACAAAAAAATTTACAGCTTGGCTAAACACAGGAAAATATCATTGTTTAGCAAAGCTGTAAAAAATTTTAATTTTGTTTAATTTTTTCTCTTTAAAAAATTTTTCTAGCCACAGGAATGTGAAGCTTTCGAACCTCAACAACAACAACAACCCTTTGTTGGGTATGATGGATTGTTTGAATTGGCTATTTCTCAAGTCATCAACTGTGGATATGGGCATGTTCTCCCTTTCAACTTTTTTGGAACCAAAAAGTTGGATAATTAAAATTGACCTTAAAAAATCTAAAAAAAAATTGGAAAATTTTTTAGAAGTTGTTCTAGAAAATTCAAAAAAAATTTTTTTTGAATTAATTTTTAAAGGCTTGAAAATTAAATCAGTTAATTATAAAAACATTCCAACCCCTTTTTATTCGCGTTTCATGACCGCCGTTTCTCTATTTCAATACCTTTAGGGTTTTTTAATTTTTATTTAATTTTTAAAAATTAAAAATATTTTTTTTTAATAATTTTTCTGCGCCTAATTTTTGGCACCGCAGGCGAAAATTCTAAGAATTTTGAAGGCCGTAGGCCAAAAAATTTCACTTTTTTGCCCAATGTCTTCCCCAATTTCATTTTCAATCCAAAATGTTGATTTAAAAGAACATACTTTTAAAAAAGTACGAATCGTAACCCTGGTTTAAAAATTGCTAAAAAAATTTTTTTCTTTTTTTTTAAAGTTTAAAATCCTTAAACTTATTATGTATTTGTAAAATAATATTTTAAAAATTTTTTCTAATTTTAATTAAAGAAGAATTTTTAAAAATAAAAATTCTGCAACAAATTTAATTTTAATTAAACAACAAAAAATATTTAAAATGAGAAGCACAAATATAAACAAACAATTAAAGCTTGCTAAAATTAATTTTGCTGTTAAACAAACTGATCTTTTTAAAAAGATGGCGTCTAAAAAAGGAGAAGAAAATAATGATCAATTTTTAGAAAAAATGTTAAAGGTTCAAGAAAAATGTACTGAACATGTCTTTTCAGGTGCTTAATTTTTACTGAAAGTTAATTTTTCTGTAAAAAAATTTTTTTGAGAAAAAAATTTTGAGAAAAAATTTTTGTAGAATATTTTTTTGGAGGCCGAAAAAATTTTTTTTAATTTTTGAAAATTTTTTGATAATAATTTAGACACACGACGACCTTTAAAAAGAAAACGTAATCAAGCAGAGGTTTTAGCACCTCAAGAGAATTTTGATTTCAATCGTGAAGCTAGTGTTGCTTTCACTCCTGAACCTCAAATGAACCTGAACTTTAGTGCAGCTTGTAAGAATTTACAATTAAATTTTAAAAATTGTAAATTACAATCGGAAATTGAAAATAATTTTTAAGAAAGTTTGGGGAAAATATTGATTGACCCAAAAAATTATTTTTATTTTATTGGCTTAGGAGAATATAAATGAGAGTTTAATAAGTTAAAATACACGTAAAATTAGCTCCCATAAATTATTGTAATTCTTTTTTTTATTACTGGTATATAACAAAATTAGATTTTAAAGTTATAAATAGAAAAATAAAAGAAATAGCAAAAATTTGTAAATAATTGTAATTAATTTTGTTTTAAATTTTAGTGAATGATTTAGCAAATCGTGCACCAACTAGAACTGGTCGCACGGGGGGTAACAAATTATTAATAATTTAAAACATTTTTCATAAAAACATTTTTAATATTCAGAATTTTCCGGAAAAACATTTTTAATATTCAGAATTTTCCGGAAAAACATTTTTAATATTTATAATTTTCCGGAAAAACATTTTTAATATTTATAATTTTCCGGAAAAACATTTTTAATATTTATAATTTTCCGGAAAAACATTTTTAATATTTATAATTTTCCGGAAAAACATTTTTAATATTTATAATTTTCCGGAAAAACATTTTTAATATTTATAATTTTCCGGAAAAACATTTTTAATATTTATAATTTTCCGGAAAAACATTTTTAATATTTATAATTTTCCGGAAAAACATTTTTAATATTTATAATTTTCCGGAAAAACATTTTTAATATTTATAATTTTCCGGAAAAACATTTTTAATATTTATAATTTTCCGGAAAAACATTTTTAATATTTATAATTTTCCGGAAAAACATTTTTAATATTTATAATTTTCCGGAAAAACATTTTTAATATTTATAATTTTCCGGAAAAACATTTTTAATATTTATAATTTTCCGGAAAAACATTTTTAATATTTATAATTTTCCGGAAAAACATTTTTAATATTTATAATTTTCCGGAAAAACATTTTTAATATTTATAATTTTCCGGAAAAACATTTTTAATATTTATAATTTTCCGGAAAAACATTTTTAATATTTATAATTTTCCGGAAAAACATTTTTAATATTTATAATTTTCCGGAAAAACATTTTTAATATTTATAATTTTCCGGAAAAACATTTTTAATATTTATAATTTTCCGGAAAAACATTTTTAATATTTATAATTTTCCGGAAAAACATTTTTAATATTTATAATTTTCCGGAAAAACATTTTTAATATATACATAAAATTTTTTGATATTAATTTAAGACGATAGTGATCCAAAAAGAAAGAAGAATGGATCAAGAAAAGATAAAACAAATGGAGATGGTGATTTTGAAGTTACGGAGACTACGGAAAATGAAAAGCGCTTGAAAAAAAAGAAGAAAACAACTGGTAAGAGAAAACATTTCTAATGTTCAGAATCCAGAAATCTTATATATATTATGAATCCGCTAAATTTTGTTATAAACTAATTTTTAAGGTGATATGAGTAACGATGGTCCATCGTCGTTTAATAAAGAAAATTAATCTTTGTAAGTTTAACTTTTGGATTGACTTTTGACTAAAAATTTGTTGAAAAATTTTTTTCAAATTTTTTGGGTATTTGATCATTTAAAAAATTTTTTTTTAATAATTTCCAATTTTTGTTTAAATTTTAGGAAGAAGTAAGCCGAGGAGAAAATTTTTGTTTTGTTTTAATTTGCTGTTGAAGTTAAATTGTTGTTCCTATTTTAATTTTTAAATACATTCTCACTGTTAAGAAAAATTTTTTGAACTTTATTGCCTCGCCCCTTTTTTTTTAAAAAAATCCAAGGGAAGGATTTTCAGCAAACTTTTGTCAATCAAAAGTTATTTATATTACTCATGGCCGGAAAACATTAAAACACTTTCCGGTAAAACATTAATACAAAACATTTCTGGACAAAATAAAAAACATTTTCTTTGAAAACAAAACATTAAAACATTTTCCATCAAAACATAATACAAAACATTTTCTTTCAAAAAAACACAAAATATTTTCTATCAAAACAATACAAAACATATTTGGAAAAACAAAATAAAAAACATTTTTCTTTCAAAACAAAACACAAAACATATTTGGGTAAACATCAATAGAAAACATTTTCCGGACAAAATACAGAACATTTTCTTTCAAAACAAAACACAAAACATATTTGGGTAAACATCAATAGAAAACATTTTCCGGACAAAATACAGAACATTTTCTTTCAAAACAAAACACAAAACATATTTGGGTAAACATCAATAGAAAACATTTTCCGGACAAAATACAGAACATTTTCTTTCAAAACAAAACACAAAACATATTTGGGTAAACATCAATAGAAAACATTTTCCGGACAAAATTAATTCTAAACATTTTTCGAACAACATTTTTATAAAACGATATGTATTTGTTTAAAAAATTCAATAAAACTGGGGGCGAGGGCATTTTTTAATCTTGGGAGTTAATTTGTGTAATAATCTTTTAAATCAATTTGGTTCTTAAATAAATAAATGAAATTCCATGCTGTGTTTTTTAATTAGTTTTCAACCAGTTTTTGGCTGATTAATTTTTTTAGATTTTCAAAAATTTTGTTTGGATTTTTTAAATTAATTTTGGTGACAACAAAAGAAAACATAAAAAAACACCCAAAAATGTTAACTCCATCCTTCCAATTGGAACAAAACGACATTTTTTTGTTTGTTAAAATTAAAGCTCCCTATTGCAAAATTGTGGATGCTGAAGTAATTTATGGGGACAGAGAATTTGTTTTTAATGCTTCTCCCTATTTTTTGCGGTTATTTTTGACTGGAGATGTTGTTGATGATGAGACGGGGACTGTAGAATATAACAGTGAAAATGGTGAGGGAATTTTGGATTTATTTGGAAAAAATAATTAGAAGAGCCCCCAGTGGACCCCATTGTAAGATAGACCCTAAGGGGCTAAAGACCCTAAGGGCTGAATCGAGCCTTATAATGAGGTGTCTATTAAATAGAGGGATAATCGTTCAGACAACTCCCCCAACCAAGTGGCCAACTAAAAGTGAAAACGCCGTCTAATTGATAGAGCTGTTTCCCAACGGGGGAGGGGGGGGCCAAATGATAACTTTTCGGGAAGGCAACGCCACTGAGGGGGATGGGGACGGAGAACAACCTACTTTAGGGGCAACCCTACTAATTGAGGTGTTCTGATTTTGGGGTATATGTATTTTAGTTTGTAGTCTGACCAGCTATTTTAACCCACTCATATTTTTTAGGAGAATTCACTATTTGTATACCAAAAAAATCTAAAGGCGAATTTTTCCCTCGGTTGGAAATGTTGAGTGAATTAATTAAACCACAACAACAAACATTACCTACAGCAAAATCCCCTATTGAAATAATTAATTCGAGAAAAAATAAAATAAATGAAGTTGAGGGTTATTCACAAAGTTCAGAAGAGGAGGAAGGAGAAGATTCTTTAATTAATGATGGTCGGTTGTTTTAATAAATTTATATTTTAGTGGAACATGTTTCGCAACATATAAACATTTGTTTTTATATTTTTGCTTGTTTATGCGAAACATGTAATTTAGCAAAACATTTTACGGAACACGTTTTTACTATGTTTAACCGGAGAACATTTTACTAAAAACATGTTTTGAATAAACACAAAAACATTTTCTTCTAAACACTTGTTTTTCTAAGCACAGAAAACATGTTTTTTAAACAAAACATTTTCCGGAAAACATTTTACTAATTTATTTCTTTTCTTTATTCAACCGAAAACATTTTACTAAAAACAATATTTTAAACAATTGTATTTTCCGCAAACTTGTTTTTCAAACAAATGTTTTAGCCTGTAGATATTTTAACAAACATATTCTGAACATTTGTTGTGTTGTTTTGATTTTCTATCAATTAATTATTTTTTCAAGAATCCCTTTTTGCCAAACAAACACTGTGTTGTCCAGAAACCACCAATTTAACTGAGAATAGTCAATTTGGTTATGGTTTTGGTTGGGTACGTACTGATGTTTTGGGTAAATTCAAAGAAGAAATTGTCGATTTAATTGATTTGGATGATCCGGAAAATGTTTTAATTGAAGAAAGAAGTCAAAAATTAAAACAATTTGATGAAAAACATTTTTCTGAACAATATTATTTGTAAATTTTCTTTATTTTTAAAGAAAAAAATAATTTTTTAAGGGCAGATTTATTTTCTCAAGAACAATACCAACTCGATGCTATGGAATTTTGTTTTGATAAAAATTGTGTAAAATTAACTGAAGAAGATTTTACAGATTTGAAGGATTTGAGAATAAGAAAGTTGGAAAACTTTTCCAAGGAAATTAATGAAAAGGTGGGAGAGATAATTATAAACATTTTTGCAAGTGTTTTCCGTAAACTTGTGTTTTTGTGTTTATTCCATTAAAACATGTTTATATATAAAACACCTAAACACTTTAAAAACATGGTTTCCGGAAAATACAGTCATTAACAAATGTTTTAGAAATTTTTTGTTTATTTCAGAAAAACATTCAAAACAACATGTTTTCTTTATAAATTACCTTAAGAAAAACAAAACTTGTATTTTCCGGAAAATAATTATGAACATGTTTGTATTTTAAAAGAATGTTTTCCTTTTGTTTCTTCCTTAAAAACATGTTTAAACATTTTCCGGAAAGTAAAACACATGTTTTGTATTTTACTTTAATTTTTATCTAAACATTCTTTTATTAAAAACACTGATTTTTCAGATTGCTCTATCTTTGGTTGACATTATTTTTGGTTTTGCTTATGATTTTAGAACAACATTGGTTTTTAATTCATTAAAAAACAAAATTTCTTCAAAATTTAGGGAGAACATTCAGTAGAATCTGGTTGGACAATTTCTAAATTATCCCCTTCATTAACTTTTCTTGTTCAATGGTCAAATATACAAGAAGCAATATCTTCAACTATTAGACATTCTTTAGTGTTACCAATGATTAGAAATTGGGAATTGAGTTTGAAGGTTATGCAAGATGTTAGGACAATTATAGAAAATGGTAATAATTGTTTTTATAGAAACATTGATGTTTAAAACAAAACTTGAACAATTAATGTTTTTGTAGTATAATTTAGATAAACACATGTTTTTCCGGAAAATACAATGTTTCTGGTAAATGTAGTTCTAAACAATATTTTAAATGTTTTGGAAAAATACAAATAAACGTGTTTTGTTCGAATTTATTTGTTTTGTATTTTTTCTCACCATGTTTGTTTTCCGGAAAACATGTGTTTTTGCAAGTTCTTTGCAACACGTGTTCTTCCGGAAAATACATTTGTTTCTGGAAAATTTAAGTTTTGAACACAATTTTAAATGTTTAGGGAAAATACGAATAAACATGTTTTGTTCGAATTTATTTGTATTTTTTTTTCTCAACATGTTTGTTTTCCGGAAAACATGTGTTTTTGAAAGTTTTACAGAGAAAAACACAAAATGTTTCTAAACATTTTACAATGTTTTTAATTTTCAAAACATACTAAATGTTTATGGAAAAATACAAATAAACTTGTGTTTTAATTACAACAAACTTGTTTCACAAACATTTTTATTCTATAATGTTTTTTTAAATTTTTTTCTCAGGCTGTTCATCAATTTTACATGTTCTTTTAACATGCAGGCGTATTTTTAATAAAAGTGGTGGTGAATTTCGATATTTATTAAATCAACTTTTTATTGACGATTTATGTCTTTGGATTCAATCTGTTGATGAAGAATTAATTTTAAATTTAAATAAAGAATTTAAAAATTCTGTGAATTCTATGGAAAAATCAAATATTTTGGAATTAGATTTGGAATTTATCGAAGCTCAGGCAAAATTAAAAATGTTAAAACCGTTGGATTCTGATGATGATGAATAAAACAGTAAAAACAAAATAAAAATACATTTATGAATTTATTATTTTGTGTTTTCCCTATTTTTGTTTTTCTGAGGAATAAACATTGTTCGGGTAAGAACTAAATGTTTTCCGGAAAAACAGAGGTGTTTAAGTTTATTTAATATGTTTTCCGGAAAGAATGTTTTTAGAAATAAAAACAATGATAAATAAAATTAAGTTTTCCGGAAGGTTTAAGAACGATCTCAAATGTTTTCCGGAAAAATAAACATGTTTATTTAATATGTTTTCCGGAAAAACAAAGAAATTATAAATAAAATAAAGTTTTCCGGAAGGTTTAAGAACGATCTTAAATGTTTTCCGGAAAAATAAACATGTTTATTTAATGTTTTCCGGAAAGAATGTTTTAAAACATAAGGAAATGATAAATAAAATTAAGTTTTCCGGAATGTTTAAGAACGATCTTAAATGTTTTAGGAAAAACGGGATGTTTTTATTTGTTTTTAATACAAAGTTGTTTTTAAAAATGTTTTGTTTGTTTGATCAAGTTATAATCAATTAAACTCATTAGGGAAATGGTTTTCTTTGTAATAAAATTTGAATATGCATACACTATGTTTTTTAAAGTTTAAAGTTCAAAAGAGCAAAAATGTCGGAAAAAATTAGTATATGTATAATGAAAGGAAATTGCATTCTTTCATTCATTCTCTCTTTTAAACAAAATTTATTAACAAAATTAACTACCTCCTCTATTTTTGTAAACAATCTTGACTTGTTTATTTAAATTAGAGATGTTTTTGATGTTTTTAATGTTTTGTTCGATATTTTCAAAATGTTTTTTGTTTCTATAAACATTTCTTATCCTAAAATTATTTAGTTAATTATTTTTCTTTTAATCATTTATCTTCAATTATTTTTCAAAATCAAAAAATTATCAAAAAAAATATAGGTATTCTAATAGCCTTATTTCTCTTATAATCCCTCGTTCTTTCATATCTTTATTAAACCTCCATTATGTTTTTTACCCTAATTTATTAATGAAAATTTTTTAATCAATTTATCATCATACAGACGTTTTTATAAGTATTTTTCGAATTTATTCAATCTTTATTGACCTATTATGGACCTTCAAACGGTATGTTTAAAAAATAAAAGCTCTAGCTAAAAATATAGTCTGATTTGTTTGTGTATGGGAATATTTTTGATGTTTGGAATGTTTTGATTTATGTTTATGTGAATGTTTGTGGCTTTGTTGCTTTGGTAGGAATGTTTGGGAAAATGTTTGGATGATGTTTTGTTTATTTCAGAGGAAATGTTTTGGAAGAAATTTTTGGGAAAACATTTCGGATGTTTTGTTTATTCCGTAGTTTTTAGAAAATGTTTGTGGATGTTTTGTGTTTTGTTTGTTTTAATGATTTTTATATAGATGTTTTGGAGAAATGTTTTGTTTAGATTTATGTAAATGTTGTGTAGTTTTTGTTGCTCTTTTCTTTGGAATAAAAAAACAATTTATCGAACAGCAAGAAAAGGTGGCTGGCGTCCTAGTTTATACATGCACACCTCCTTCCCTCGTTTAATTGCTGATGTTTGACCCTGTCTCTGGACAAAATTTTTAACTGAAACTTTTGTTTAATTTTCGTTGAATAAATGAAAAATGAAACAAAAAATGTCCAAAATTTACCCAAGGAATTAATTTATGAATTAATCCGTTTCATTCCCTTTAATTTAAAATGGGATAATACCCTAATATCCAAATTTTTTAATTTTTTAATTATTAAATTTCAACGAAAATGGAGAATTTATATAAATAAGGTATATGATTTTGAGAGTGTGTAAATGTGGATTTCTTGAAAAATTTAAAAAAAAAATTTTTTAACCAAAAATTAATAAAAAAAAATAATGTTTTTTAGCTGCGTACTTCGGTTGCTCAAGAATTTAATGGGATGATTGTTAATCTTAAAGAAATTGAAAACCCTGGTTCTCATGTTGGTGTTAATGAGGTTGATAATCTCAACGGCCAACTTGGCGGTTAGTTTTTTTTTAAATTTTTTGATTTTAAATAAAAAATCATGTATTTTTTTAGTGGTTTTCGGTCAACTTAACATAATCGAGAAACTCATTCCTTCTCATAGTGCTGCAATTAAGGTTAATTATAAAATGTCAATTCAAAAATAATAAAATGATTTAAGTTTTTTATCGATAAGAAAACTTGGTCTGCTGGAGGGACGCATGTGGGCGACTTTGACACGAAGCAGAAGAATGTTATCGAGGTGTTGGAGTTTATCAAGAATAAAGTTGTTGGGAATTTGGGTGTGGGGGAATTGAATGCGTTGGATGTCTACATAGACTGTTAGTTAAAAATAATCCCCCCAAGTATTTATTTTAGGCTTAGATCAAGGCGTCTCTGAGATTCTTGAGTACTACAACCGAAAGTGTGCGCAAGATTGATGAGGTTTTTATGAGGAAAACAAGCTTTCTGGAAGATGAGATGAGAGTCTGGTTTCTTTTCGTATTTGAATTGACTCTTGGTAATATACACTTTCTCAAGTCTATATTCCTTTAAAATTTTTTGTTAAACTTCTCAAGGCTCTAATTGAGAGCTGGATTCTATATTTGTATTTTGTAAATCCACTTTATTTGGCATTTTGTATTTTTTCCACTTTGACATTAAATCCTTCAAAATCCTTTCATATTGTCTTTTTCGATTTACTAATTTCAAAAAACAAACCTAAATTTCCAAACCGGTACACCTCAATTGAGTCCGCACGATTGAGTCCCCACGATTGAGTCCGCACGATTGAGTCCCCACGATTGAGTCCCGGCACAATTGAGTCCCCACGATTGAGTCCGCACGATTGAGTCCCCCTTGTATATACCTCAATTGAGTCCCCGTGGATTTAATAAGTTAAAATTTCCATATCCGGCATGCGGGATTATTTCAAAAATGTTGTGGGGCGTAGTTAGTTGACAGTATCAGCTTGCAATACATGTTTCCTTACTTCAGCATTGAGATTAAACAAGTTTTTTTAATTTTTTTGAATTTTTAAAAATTTTTTGAAATTTCTAATTTTTTATAAATAAATGTCGGCAAATTGGTTCTGAGATCCTACAGTTGGTGTGCACCCTTGTTATTAGCTTTAATCCCTCCAAATCCTAGGATATTTTTATCTTTTTTTTCATTTTTTCTAAATTTTAGTTCTTCAATTTTCTTTACAAATCTATACGCTTCTCAACATGTCCAAATGGGCACTACGGGTACAACGGCCATCAATGTGGAAGAGCAAAGCTTCAGCGCGGAACATCTGCCGGATAGCATTGATGACTCGCAGCGGGACATCATCGTCGAGAAATATGAGCTAGCCGAAGACGAACCAGTGGGGGCGTCGATTCGCGCCGTGAACTTCATTAAATTGCAAGGGAGACCATCAGTAACGAGGATAATGTAGTGCTGGGAGAGGAAGAAAAAAATCAAGAAATCCATCCAAATTCTTGATATCTACCTTAATACACCGATATCACCCTTAAAAGTTTAAATTTGCATTAAATCCCTCCATATCCACCGATATACAACTTGATCCCTCGATGTCGAATACAAGTCCCCTGATGTTCACTTTAATCTCTAAAAATCCCCCGATATCCCTCTTAATCCTTTTTAATATAATTAAATCCACGGGGACTCAATTGAGGTATATACAAGGGGGACTCAATCGTGCGGACTCAATCGTGCCGGGACTCAATTGTGCCGGGACTCAATCGTGGGGACTCAATCGTGCGGACTCAATCGTGGGGACTCAATCGTGCGGACTCAGTTGAACTGCTCCGTTTCCAAACCTAAAAATTATTTTCCTTAACTCAATCAAAAGGTGGGCCCGGAAAAATCGATTTTTCCGGTCACTACTAAAAATCCTATAAAAACACACCCTTTGAATATATACAAAATCTGCTAAAAATAAAGTGAGATTTCTTTCATAATGTTTGGTAGCCTTTCTTTCTAAGCTTCTTGTAAATCTAAATATTGCCAAAAAAAAGGCGAAAACCAATTTACTTTTACTCGCCTTATCAAATCTTCCCTATCCTATTCGGTGAGACGCGTGCTGCAAACCCTCGTATTTGTCGCGGGGTTTGCGGCGCGTGTACTTGGTAACATAAACCTCTACCCTTTTTTGGCATTTATTTCGATTTGGCAAGATATGCGGAAACACTCTCTCAGTTGTTTTTTTAAAGCTTGTTGGCGTTATTTTTGTTGATAAATCTTTCCAAAAAATTGATTTTTAATAGCGATTTTGTTTTCAACCTTAAAAATTATTTTTCTCTTTTTTAACATTTTTAAGCATTTATAGGTCTACAAGTTTAATTTATTAGCTTAAAGAACAAAAAAGTCAAAGGGAAAATGGCTCGTCGTGGAAATAACATGGTTTCTTTTTAGTCAATTTAATTAAAATTCCCTCTCTTATTTTTAGTTACCAAACGCCCATTACCACAAACATTGGCAACGTCGAATCAAAACTTGGTTTAATCAACCGGCAAGAAAGCAACGTCGTCGTTTGGCAAGAATTGCAAAAGCTGCCCGTGTTGCTCCTCGCCCAGTTGGGGGCCTTCTTCGTCCAATCGTTCATTGCCCGACTATTCGTTATAATAGCAAGCTTCGATTGGGACGTGGATTTACTTTGGAGGAATTGAAGGCTGCTGGGTTTAGTAAATATGAGGCAAAGTCTTTGGGAATTGCTGTTGATTATAGACGTACAAATCGTTCTGTCGAGTCTATCGAGGTTTTTTTTGTTTTTATAAGGGTCATGAGTTTGTCATGGGTATACTTACTGGTATTTTGATGCCCTCATTCCGGCTTGCTGGCTTGGGCTGGAAGCTGTGATATCGGAAATTAACCTTGTTTTTTAAATAAGGATCATGAGTTTAACATGGGTGCCCTTGTATTTTGATGCTTTATACATTTTAGCTTCCCGGCTTGGGATGGATGCCGTGATTTCTAAAATTGACTTAAATTGACCTCGTCATACTCTTAGGTGACGTGTCATGTATAAATCTGTAGTCAAGAATCTGAAGTGTTTCTGAATGCTAGAACGGCCTCAGATCTCTTAACAAAGTTTTTATATGGCACGTCAACTTTGAGATATGATGAGAGGTAAGATTAGGTCTTTGTCCACACTAGAATTGGCGAATCCGGTTAGTTGGGGTTTGCCTCAGATCCGCCAACCCTTTCCATGTTATAGAATTCTCATGGTTTTTGAACCCTGTGTCTTACAAATTAATTTTTATTTTTTTCAGAGAAACGCCAAGCGTTTGAAAGAATATCGTTCTCGTTTGATTATCTTCCCGAAGAAGTTGAGCAATCCAAAGAAGGGAGATAGCAGTGTATATATTTTTTGAATTTTTGTGGGGTCCGAGCGTGAATCTAATAAACGTGGATTTAAAGGGAATAGAGTTTTCGAGTTTTCTGGGAAATGAATTATCTAATTTTTAAACTAGTTTTGTTAGAGACTGGATATTGGGCGGCTTAAATGTCCTTGGAATTCTACATTTGAGCCACCACAGTCGAAAATTAACGGATCACCAACAATCCTACCTTAGAGTTTCCTGGGAAATTAGAAGTCATCTAAAGCTGTTCTTTGATTCCTTTTTCCAGTCCCATAAGCACACAATGGCATCTTCTACTAGGATCTAAGTTTTCAACATTTTTCAGCCTGAAGAACTCAAAATGGCAAGCCAAGTTACTGGAAAAGTTGTTATGCCACATAAAGAACAGAAGCGTCGTTTGAAAGCACAGCCAATAACTGAAGAAATGAAAAACTTCAAAGTTTATTGCCATTTGCGTCGTGTACGTGCTGATGCTCGAATGAAGGGAAAGCGTGACAAGAAGGCAAAAGAAGCTGCCGATGAAGGACTTGGAAAGGGTGGACGTTAATCAAGTTGTTTTGAGGTTTTTGAGAGGTTTTTGAGGAGATTTATAGTTTGTGGGTGATCAGGAAAGAAGAGGGGGAAGGGTGGATGTAAAGGGAGGAGGGAAGAAATGTTATTTTTTTGGGGTCCTGATTCGAGTTGATATACATTTTAGTTTGTCCGCAAATGTTTTCTTTCCAAATGGAAGAAAAAAAATTTTTTTTCTAAAAAACTTCCCCTCCTTCCTCTTTCACCTTCCTTCTCTTTTATTGACTTTTATGTTGCTGTTTTGGGATATTTTATTCTAAAATGTTATAATTGTTAAACCATTCTTCGTGTTTTGTTGCGTTGATAAAATTTGAAAAATTAAATTTTTATTTTTTTATTTTGTTTGAAAATTGTTTTTAGAACAATTTTATATTTTTTCTAAATTTTTTATACAAAATTTCTTTTCATTAAAGTTTTAAAAAAGAAAAAAAATAATCAAGAATGCCGTTAGCTGTTGATCTTCTCCATCCTGACCCAGTGAAGGAACAGCAGAAACACAAACTTAAGCGTCTTGTTCAACATCCAAATTCTTTTGTAAGAAAGAGAAGTTTTTTTTTTAATTTTATTTAATATGCGGGAGATAAGGTCTTTAAGACTGGGGGGTTTGGACCGATAACGTTTAATTTTTTTTGAAAATGGCTAACCTTAAGTTTGAAGACATGTGTTTTTGATACTCGTTTATCTTTTTGTTTTTTTTTTCAACGACTTTTGGGGCTTTTTAGTATTTTAGCGTTTATACGCATTAATTAGCGTCTTCCCTTCCTCTATTTTTGTTTTTGTTAAATAATTTTGTTTTTTTTAAATAAAGTTTATGGATGTTAAGTGTCCTGGATGTTATAAAATTACGACCGTTTTTTCGCATGCCCAATCTGTTGTGGTAAATTTTTGAAATTCTTTAGATTTAAATTTTTTATTTTTTTCTAGGTCTGTGTTGGTTGTAGTACAGTGCTTTGCCAGCCTACAGGTTTTTTTGTAAAATTAAAAAAAAATATTTTTTTTTTTTTAAAAAGGTGGAAAGGCCCGTTTAGTTGAAGGATGCTCTTTCCGCAAAAAGGGACACTAAAATGCTTTTTGAAAGATGGGAGGATGTGAAGAGGTTTTTTTAAAGAGGGAAATGTGTTGAGATTTTTGTTAAGTTTATTTTTTGGATATGTTGATTTTTAAATTGTTGAGATAAAAAATATTTTTGAAAATTTTTGTTTTTTGCAATTTCGTAAATTTTCGAATTAATCATATTTTTGTTAATTTTACTGTTGTGTTAGTCCTCGCTTTCAAGGGTGCCTTTAAATCTAAAAAATTTTCTCGTATAGCGAGTAGGATCTTAAATTGGTGGTTTCATTGTTAAGGTTATTTTTGACCAATATCTATTATTGGATGGATCTCACAGCGACGGTTTTGACTGCATTAGCGATTTGAAAACCTTAATAATTTTAAGCTTGTACACTTGCATAGAGATCTTGCTAGTCTTTGCCGACATTTTTTGCTGATAATTTTGGTAGACAATTTTTGAGGACAAATTTTATTCTATAGAATCCGAGCTCCTCTACTTGTAATGAAACTAAACAAGAAATGTCCGCAAATATTTGTCCGCAAAATTTTAACAAAACACCTTCTTTACAAAGACTCGAAAACATCATTTTTTTTATTTTTAGGATTTTTTAAAAATTACTTTACTGGTATTATTAACTTATTTTCTTTGTTATTAAAAATGATTAGCAGATCTCAATTAATTTTATTCAAAAATTTATTTAAACAAAAACAACAACTTCAACACAAGTTTTCAAGTCAATTAAAATTTAATAAAGATGTATTAAACAAAAGAGGAATAAATTCAACAAATAATTCAAAAATTAATTTTGATGATGCTAAATTAATATTTACAAAAGATTCAAAATTTGCTTCCATTGAATTGTTTCAAAAAGGTTTTTTTTATTTTTTTTTGCTTTTTAATTTGTGGGATTCTGGATAGGATTTTGGAGTGTTTTCAAAATTTTTTTTAGGATTTTCAGTTTAAGTCGAAAGACCGGAATTCAGCTCCAATCCCTAGGGATTGGATTTGTGGGATTTGGGAGGGGACGGGTTATCTGTTACCCTAAGGATAGGAGCAAGAACTTTGGCCTTTAGACACGAACTGAAAATCTGAAAAAAATTTTGAAAACCCTTTCCGAAATACGACCCCACTTTTCTTAACTCGTTCCTTATTGGAGATTGACTTGCTTTTCAGGGTGGGTATTCTTTCCCACTTCTTCCATTAATTACCTTGCTTTTTGTACTTTGCAAGGTTTAGTCGAATTTTTCTTAAAATTTCGTCTAAAGTTCTTCAGAGGGTTGTTGGTGAATTAATTTTCGCATGACGGCTCAAATGTCTTTAAATTTCCTCATTACAACTGCCACAGGCGAAACTTAACCGGTCGCCAGCAACGCTATTTTATAAATTTTTTTCAATTTTCCTTTTGGGTTCACTCCCCCTTTCCACCCTAAAAATTTTTTTTTTCCATTTTTCAGGTTCAACTAATTCAAAAAATGAGAAAAATACTTTTCGAATACCTTTGGTTTGGTTACGCGATCATTGCCGTAATTCAAATTCTTATAATTGGGATACAAATCAACGAAAGGCTAATTGTACAGATTTGTTTGGGAAAGCTGTTTTGGCTGAAGATTGGTTTTTCTTTCTTTCAAAAATTTTTTAAAAATTAATTTCCTTTTAGTTATCCAATCCATTTTGATGTTCAAACACAAAAATTAAAAATTAATTGGGCTGATGGAGAAGAAAGTGTTTTTGTTGTTAATGAATTGCTTAAATGGGGATTGTTTTCTGAAAAGGTTTTTCTTCTTTAATTTTTTTAAATAGTTGATGGGTAGGTTTGTGAAAAAAAGTTTTGGGTCATGTTTCGGAAATTTCCTTGTTTTTTGGGTTAAAAAAGGACTCGTTTAGCCCGAATACTAGAATTACTACCAAAACTGTGGGAAATGGCTGAAAAGGGAGCATTGTTAGAGGATTTTAAGGGGTTAAGGGCTTTAAAGAACTTTAAGGGCTCTCGCCCATACACAACAACCTCCGACTTTCTATTTATTGTTAGAAGTGATGTTTCGTTTTTATGCAGAATTTACTAAGATTTTTAATTTATTTTTTGCCAGCAATACACACAAGAATGTATTGATGTTGATTTGGATGATGATGATGGAGTGGGTAAAAGTTCATGTCCTTCGAGAACTTTGTGGAGAGGAGAAAGTTTAAAAGAGGTTCCGTCGCTTTCTAGGTTTTTATCTTTCAATTAAAAAATGTGGGAATTCGGGTAATCCTAGTTCTGGACTTTTTTGATTTTTCGGAATCAGTGACTTGTCGGGGTTTTTTGGTAACGGAATCGGTCCTCGGCCTCCAATATTTTTTTTAATCCTCGGGACTGATAAAGAAATCCTAGAAATGGATTTGACCAGTCTTTTTTAACCATGATGATTTTTGAAATTCACTATATTCGAGATTGGAGCGTCTTATCTCACCAAAAGCTTGACTCACCAAACCCCCAAAAGCCATTAACTCACCAAACCGTGGAAAAAAGCTTGTTTCACCAAACTCCCAAAAGCCATTAACTCACCAAACCGTGGAAAAAAGCTTGTTTCACCAAACTCCCAAAAGCTGTTGAATCACCAAACAGTGGAAAAAAGCTTGAATTACCAAACCCCCAAAATCCCTTGAAATACCAAATGTGAAATACCAACCACGGGGGAAGTTGTCCCGTCAGCGGGGGATGTTGTTCCCGCGACGGGGGATGTTGTTCCAACGACGGGGAAGGTTGTCCCCGCGACGGGGAAGGTTGTTCCCTCGACGGGGAAGGTTGTTCCCGCGACGGGGGATGTTGTTCCCGCGACGGGGGATGACATTCCAATGACGGGAACAATTTTTTTTTCAGCGAAGATATAGTTTAGCCATATGTATCTCCTATTGTTGTGATAAAACCCATTGTCGTTAAGTGTACATAGATAAATAACCAAACGAAATTGTAGTTTGGTATTTATTTGGTAATTCAAGCTTTTTTCCACTGTTTGGTGATTTAACATCTTTTAGGGGTTTGGTGAAACAAGCTTTTTTCCACGGTTTGGTGAGTTAATGGCTTTTGGGGGTTTGGTGAGTTAAGCTTTTGGTGAGTCAAGCTTTTGGTGGGTCAAGCTTTTGGTGAGTCAAGCTTTGGTGAGTCAAGCTTTTGGTGAGACAAGATCATACCTTCGAGATCAATCGACTAATCCGGAACCAATTCTTTCTCTTTGCGTTTACTTCAAAAATTTTTAGAAATTTTCAGAAGCCTTCAATATTTTTTTAAAATTCCCAGTCCTTCCAACTTAAAATTTTTTTTAAAAATCATCAAATATTTCCTCTATTTTTCAGCATAAATTTTGACTTCTCAACCTTTGCTCGTCTTTTTATTCGTTTTGGAGTTGTTTGTGTAACTGGGGTAGAAGCACATGACAGAGGGAAAGCAACACAAAAATTGTGTGAAAAAATAGCCCCAATGCACAATACTTTTTTTGGTGATTTTTGGCATTTTGGGACAGATAATGAACTTGGAATGGCTACTTTTGATGACACGGCATATGGGAGTGAGGAAATTGGACCTCATTCTGATGGAACTTATTTTGATCAACCACCAGGAATACAAGTTTATTTCTTTAATTTTGAAGGGGTTTTTGGGTACTTTTTTAATACCATAACTCTAAAATCAGACCCGTAGCCAGGAAATATATTGAAGGTGGGGGCATCCCTCCTGGGAAAAAATTTGGTACTCTTGTGTTATCTCCCCCCATTTTATTTTTCTTCCCCTTTCATTTTTATTTCTTAAAAAATGCACATGGGTCAAATTGAATCTATGCTTTGAGTTACCATGTTTTGAAATTAGAGATCCAATCCCAACGTTGGTGCATGTACCAGTACTTCTATTTACAATACGCTCACTGTATTACCAGAATATTTTAAGGGAATAGAGGGCCCTATTCATCCAGAGTTACTTTAAACAAGCACAATAATGGACAATGGTCCTTAAAAAACCAGAGTTGGGGTACTTATTTAGTCCCCCCCCCAGTCAGTTTTTTCGAAAATTATGTAAAAATGGTCAGTCTGAACAACAATTGTAGAACCCATCGAGCTGTGTCGAATGACACCAAAATCAGCACCAAAATCACTAAATAAGTACCCAGAGTTGGTACCTATCGCCATAATTCTTTAACAGTATCTTAATCGGATTCATGTGTGATTTTTATGGAGAAAGGAAAAGAAAGGAGAAGAAAAATAAAATGGGGGGAGATAACACAAGAGTACCAAAAATTTTCCCTCCTGGCCGAAATACTAAATTTCCTACACCGTTTTTGGAATTACCTTCTTGAAGCTATGTTGGCAAGAAGTCCGCAAAAGAAGATTTTTTATCCGCAAGTTGTAGACTCCGCCTTGTAAGACTGAATTTAGATGGAAAGGTGTTATGGGAAGTTAGACGTCGTATTGGAGAACTTAAAGAAACGCTAAAACTTGCGGATAACAATTTGCGGACTTTGCCGACAAATTAATAAAAAAGTATCCAAAATTTTTTTTAATTTAAAGGTTTTCCATTGTCTAAAACCAGCATTAAAAGGCGGCCAAACAATATTGGTTGATGGATTTTCTGCCGCAGAAATATTAAAATTTGAGAATTTAAATCATTTTCATATTTTGGCCAATTTTGCTTTAGAGCATCATTATGTGGATAAAGAGAATTTGCATGCAAGATGTGTTAGAGAGCCAGTAATTAAATTGTTTCCAAGAGTTGAAAAAGTGGTGCAAATTAGATACAAGTTTGTGTTTTTGTAAATTTTTTTTAATTTATTCAAAAACTTTTTTAATTCAATTTGCGGACAAAAAGTTGCGGACTTTAAATTTTTTAACTTAAAATTTTTTTCGCATTTTCTAGTTATTATATTTAATAATCCTTCAAGAATTTTCATTTTTAATTAAAATAAAAATAGTTTTCCCTGAAGGGGTTCGAACCGTCGACCCCCTATATAGTAAATCTAAACATTTTCCCACTACACCAATGACTTTAATTACCTAAATTTTTTCTTCTTTAGTCCATATGATCGAGCTCCAATGAAAACCTTGCGAATAAATAAAGAGGAAAGATTGAATGAAGAAATGGAGGAAAATGTTTCAAAATCATTAGGTTTTCTTTAATCATCTTTAAATTAAAAAAATAATTTAAGGGGGCGAAGGGGCTGAATTTTGAGTTTTTTTAAAAAAAGCTGAATTTTCAGGCTTGAAAAATATTTTGGTCTTTTTTCTAGTTAAGATATTTAATAATCCTTCAAGAATTCCCATTTTTTAACGATTTAAAAATAATTTCCCTCAATGGGGTTCGAACCTTCGACCCCTCCTATGTACAATCTAGACATTTTCCCACTACACCAAAGTTGAGGATTTTCTTTAAATTGGATTTCTTGGACCCTCCCCCCTCTCTAAACATTGTGGACATCCAAAAAAGATGTTTTAATTTTTTCTCAATTTTTAGAAGAAACTGTTTTATTCTACGAAGCATATCAACGCTTTGCTCGAATTTTAAATGAACCTGGACAACAAGTACAAATTATGTTAAAACCTGGAAATGTTCTTTTTATTGATAATTTTCGAATTCTACATGGGAGAAAGGCTTTTCAGGTTTTTTTCTTAATTTTTAATTTTTCCAATTAAAAACTTTTTTACAGGGAGAACGTGCAATGTGTGGTTGTTATTTATCTAGAGATTGTTTTCTTGCAAAAGCTAGGCCTTTACTTTCGCCTGAATTTTATCAAAATGTTTAAAAGTTGTATTTTTTAATTTATTTATTTATACTGAAATTGCTCATTAACAAAATTTTCTAAATAAAATTAACTTAATTGCCATAAATAATGTACAAAAATATTTTTAAAAATTTCGGTTCATTAGATCCTGAAATGTTTTAAGAGTCAGGAATGTCTTATGTAGTATCTTCCCTAGGGTCCAAAATTGAAATGAGGCCATGCACTCCAGAGGCTCAGTTTCAAATAGCCTGGGGGCTCAAAATTGTATTTTGCCTCAGGGCATTTCCTATTCAACATTTTGCACATTAGAGTCTAGTTTGTGATATTAGAGTCTCTGAGTATATCTACTTAGTTCTCTGCCTCCCCTTGAGTAATCCCCGTCTTCTACTTTCCCTCATTTGTCTATGATGATGCAAAAAAGCGGCAGTAGCTGCAGGTGTTGAAGTATTTAAATTGCTGCTGTGCCTCCTTCTATTCCCCCACCATTTACAATTAATTATTCTCATATAAGTCATTCGAAAACGAGCATTACATAAAGCATAACATAATGGGTTGATTGTTGAATTTATATATGAAAGGACTTGAAAAAAATAAATTTTTATGATTAATATTTGCAAAATTAAAATGATTGCACCCAGGCGGGTTCGAACCCGCACCCCCACCTAACAAAATCTAAACATTTTCCCACTACACCAAAGTGTCGTTTTATTTATGTAGTTCAAGGACAAAATGGAACTAAAGACAGAATGGTACCTAACAAAATAGTACATGATCATAATGGTACACTGACAAAATGGTGCCTAGACAAAAGGGTACATGCGACAAAATGGTACACTGATAAAACGGCACCTGGACAATTGCCGTTACCTGACCCAATCTCGTACACCCTGTAGATACCTAACTCCTTTTTAATTTAACTCAAGTCTTCGTAATTTTAAAATTAAATTTAAAATCAACTAACAATAGCTAATAGTAAATAACGAAATTGGCACAGAATTTGGATAAAACGCTTCCAAACAGACAATAACTAAAATAGAAAAATTATTTTTTATCAATTAATTACTTTAAATTTACCATGATAAGGAGTACAGGTAATAATAAAGGCACAAAGGATAGCTTAAATTAAGTAATACAGTATTCAATACAGTATCTAATTTACCGGAAAGTGTTTTGGCTGCCTTACTTTCTTGTTTTCTTTCATTTCGACGACGCTCTTTTTCGCTCTGTCTCATCTTCAAAAGAAATTTAGTGGAGGATTTCAAGGAGAAGACGGTTGGACCTTATTATAAGATACACCCTTGGGGCTAAAACGAAATTTAGAGACAAAATGGTACCCGAACATAAGGGTACCCGGAAAAAAGGGTACACCGACAAAAGGATATTTATGGCTTATCTTATAATGAGGTTTCTACTGTATTAATTTACTTGTTCTTCCCTAATCATTTGTATTTCACTTTTACGCATTAAAACACCATTAGGTTGTTGTTGTTGAGTAAATGATGAAGAAAAATTATTATTATTGTTGTTTAAACGAAGAGAACCTCCCCTTCCCCCAGGGGCGCTCTTTACAAGTCTAAGACGACGTTGTTCTTCCAAACTTGGAGATTCCTTCATTTCTTTCAAGTCCTCCTTTTCAACAAATTTACGTTCTACAGAATTTCGAGTACTTAGGGACTCTACTTCTGCTTGAGATGAGAGGCGGACAGAAGGTCGTTGGCTTGTTATTATTCCCCCACCTTTATTGTTGCCTTCATTTCCTTCTGGATATTCAATTATTACGATGGAATTGTAACTAAAAATAATAAAAATATTTTTAAATAACTAAAGTCTTCAGAAAAAAAGATTTCATTCAACGGGATTCGAACCATCGACCCCCTCCCTCCCAAAGTCTACAGCCTTCACCACTACACCAAGGTGGACATACAGCCTCTTCCATTAAATAAAGTTGAGGAGACAATTGTGAACACCGACATTTGAGAACACGACATTTGAAACCCCTCGAGGTAATTTAAAAAACCCCTCACGTATGAACAGAAGATGGACGTGAAGTCCTTTCCAACTCCACTATAGGCATTTTCCCACTACCAATACTTCTAAAACTTCCAACAGGTATTGTTGAAGAACTTCCTTTAGGGTATTGAAATTGTAAAAGTTGTTGACTTTTCTTTCTTTCCTCCTCAATTAAAGCTTCTCTACGTTCTGCTGCTTTTGCAACAATTATACTTTCCCAATTTTCGTGTTGTCTAAAAATAGGGGGGTGAATTTTCGGTAAAAGGCCGTTAACTGTTTCTGACTCGAGGCCATTTTTGGGCCATAACTTTTTGGATTCTTAACCGATTTGAATAATTTTTATATCAATCGAAAGCTCTTAATTTGAGGATTATTTTAGCAAGCAGGAGTGTTTTGATCGGATCATTCTATTAAAAGTTATAGCCGAATAAAGAGCAAAAAACACGATTGCGCACATTATTCGATCTAAATTTTTGTAGGGTGATCGGATCAAATCAATCCTGCTTGATAAAATAATCCACACATTCAGAGCTTTCGATTAGTGTAAAAATTATTCAGAAAGATTGAGTAGCAAAAAAGTTTTGACGGGAAAAAGGAGACTGAATCGTCAGCAAAAAATAGTCCGCAAAAAATTTTTTGTCCGCAATAATTTTTGCGGACAAATTTTTTGCGGACATTTTATTTTACCTAAACTCTCCTCCATCCCCACAAGAATTATTAGCCAATTCAATAGCTGTTTGTTCTGCCATAATAGAATCTAAATTTGAAGTAGTCAATCCACAAGTTTCTTCTTCTTCCCCTCCAATCCCCCCATCATCCCCTCCCAACACGCCAACAGAATCTTCTGTGGATATACATTCTGAAGAGGATTGGGTTGTTACATTACGTCCTGTACAGAATTTTAGAAGGGAGAAGCGTTCTCTTTTTCTGAAAAAAATAATTTAAAAAAAAAATTTAAAAAGCGAGGGAGCCCTCAACGTTGCTTAACTTAACAGAACGGACGGCTACGCACACTAAAAAGACCTTGCATGCAACAACAACGGTTATGGTTAAATACTTATACAAATATAGTCTTTTTTGCTTATATTTCTCAAGTTAAGCAACATTGAGGGGTCTTAGAAATTTTTAAAAATTTTGAAAAATTTTAAAAATTTTTTAACAAGTTTATCAACTCATTTTTATTATTTTTATATTAAAAACACCCATTTTGATTTTTAAAAATTTCTAAAAAATTTTTACAGGGTGAGAGATAGAGGCTTCTCTAGAGGAGCAGCCCAACTTACCGCAGAGCTAAAGCTTCGTTCAAAATTGTCGAATCCGGGAAAACAAGGTATGGTTCGATGCATTTCGACGAGCTGAATCGAATCATACCAGGGCGTCTTGGATTCTACATTTTTAACAAAGTTATAGCTCTGCGGTAAGTTGGGGTATACCCCTTCTCTATAGACAACGACTATGGAAAGGAAAGAGAGGCAAAAAAAATTTTTTTATTTTTTTTTAAATTTTTTTTTAATTTTTAAAATTTTCCCCTCACTTTTTAACACAATTTCCATCATATAAATTTGCTGATTGTTGTTTATTATTCCCAATTAAAATATCCAAAAAATTAATTTTTGTTGAAGTGTGTGATTTTAATGAAGAATTTAAATTGTTGTTGGGAATTAAAGTTGATATTTCTGATAGGGAAGTTGTTGGGGGTGGTGGGGGTGGTTGTAGACCTCTAATCTGTTTAAATTTTTGAATTTATTTTTTTATAAAATTAATTAAAATAAAAATTAAAGGAAAAGAAGCAAATACGGACAACTAGACAGTGAACAAAAATCAAAAAAAAAAATTAAAATTTTGAAAAATAAAAATAAAGTGAACAAGAATAATAAAGAAAATAAAGAAAAATTAATAAATAAAAATAAAAAAATTAAAAAAAAAATAAATAAAAAAACAAAAAAAATTCTTATCCAAAAAATTAAAGGTCTGGAACAAACTAGAGAACCATCTAACTTCAATCGGCCATAACTTTCCTATTCCTGAACCAATCAGAATAAACTTTATACCATTTGATAGCTATCGATAGCCGCTATCTTTTCTTTAACAGGATGGATCCTGTCTGAAACTCATAAGAAAAGTTACAGCACGATAAGTGCAAATATTTAGTGTTTTTCGCATTTATAGTGACATAACTTTTTGGTGAGTGATCAGACCAGATCCATCCTGTTGGAAAAAAGATAGTGGCTATTGATAGCTTTCGAATGATATAAAATTTATTCGGATTGGATCAAAACTAAAAAAGTTATAGTCGAAAAGAAGAAGGGAGTCTGTGTCTATATTCGGTGTTGCGACAATTGAGGATACGCACTTGAGGATATGACAAATGAGGACGACAATTGAGGATCTGACATATGAGGACGACAAATGAGGACGACATATGAGGATATGCCAAATGAGGACGACAATTGAGGATTAAAATAATAATAGAAAACGGTGATCCTTGACCTTTTGAAATTCAAAAATGTTCGCCTGCGGCGCTGGAAAGAGAAGAATTCTTCATTATTGGTCTTCCAAGTGGGGGTCTTCCGAGTTTTATGGATCTTTCAAGTCTTTTTTATCTTCCATTTTTATCCTCATTTGTCGTCCTCATATGTCAGATCCTCAATTGTCGTCCTCAAATGTCCTCATTTGTCATATCCTCAAGTGCGTATCCTCAATTGTCGTACCGCCCTATATTCACCTCTTAAGTGTATATTTTTTCCCCGAATCAACAGCAAAAATAAATTTTTTAAAATTAAAATAAATAAAATTTTAAACAGCACGCAGAAAGGATAGAAAACAAAAAAATTTTAAATTTAATTTAAATACCAATGGAGCTAATGGAAGTAGCAAGGATTGAAGTGCTGGGGTGTTTGCCAATTTGGAGGAGGATGGAAAAAGCTGTGAATTTTGTATTTTTTTCTTACTTAATTTAATTTTAAATATTAGGAATGATTTGAAAATAATTTTGAAAAAATTTCAAAAAATTTTTTAGAGGAAAAAAAAATTTTTTTAACACGCCAAGTAATTAATTAGGCATTTTTTTAATTTTTAAATTGCAGAAAAAAAAGCACAAAGGGTAAAATTGCAAAAATCAAAAAAAAATTGTTAGGAAGAGATATGAGAAGAATAAAAAAATTAATTAATAAAACAAAATTTACTTGTTGTTGTCCAGCCTGTAATTTCCTCAACTCCTTTCGGCGCCTGCGTGTTTCCAAATAAACTGAAAGAAAAAAATGTGTTTTTAAATGAATTAACACAAATAAAACTAAATTTTCCGGAAAACACAAAACATTGTATTTTATTAAATAATTATAAAATTTCCGGAAAGGTTATATTCCGGAATTTATATTTTTAAATATAAGCATGTTTCCGGAAAAAGTATATTTTCCGGAAAAAGTATAGTTTCCGGAAAAAGTATATTTTCCGGAAAAAGTATATTTTCCGGAAAAAGTATATTTTCCGGAAAAAGTATATTTTCCGGAAAAAGTATATTTTCCGGAAAAAGTATATTTTCCGGAAAAAGTATATTTTCCGGAAAAAGTATATTTTCCGGAAAAAATATAATTTCCGGAAAAATATAATTAAATACCTTTATAGTAAAGAACAATCATTAGAGTTACTGGAATGTAAAAAGCTGCCGCAGACGTGAACTAAATTGAATTCTAAATATTTTTAAAAAATTAAAGAAAAATATTACCAAGGTTGCTAATTGATTTTGCCAAGTTCTAGTATCACCCAATACCAAAAACTGAAAAATAAAATTTTTTTATTTTTTTTTATTTAAAATTACCTGAACAACACATAAAGAACTTTCTTCAACAATAAAACGGCCTTCCATATATGGCCATAAAACTATCCAGGGAGGCCATAATAAAAGGGATATTGTATAGGTACACGAAATCATAATTAAAGCTTTTCTTGTTGTTCTCCTAAATTAATATATTTTTCGGATGTTTGGAATAATTTCCGGCAATATTACATACATTTCCTGAAGTTATAATGTTTCCGGAAAGTTATTTAAATAATAAAATGATAGTTATATATTTTCCGGAAAATTTATTTTCTTAGAAACAATAATTTCCGGAAATACTAATACATATTTTTTCGGAAAGTTATTTAAATAATTTTCCGGAAGTTATAATGTTTCCGGAAAGTTATTTAAATAATAAAATTATAGTTATATATTTTCCGGAAAGTTTAGTTTTTTAAATAACAGTGGTATAATAATATTTATAGTTTCCGGAAGGGGAATAATTTCTATTTTCTAAGCTTCCGGAAAAAGTTTATAATTTACTTTGGTCTGTAAGTAAGAGGACGAGTAACAGAAAAGTATCTATCAAAGCTAATTAACAACAAATTGAGAGCTGAAGCATTGCACATTAAATAATCGATGCAGAGCCAAACTAAAATTTTTTAATTTTTTTAAATTAAATTTATTTTTAATTTTACATTGGCAAAGAGAATATCCAAACGTCCAAGTCTCGTTTGCCTTTAAATTTAAAATTTTTTTTGGAAATTTTTAAAAATTAAATTACCGTATACAAGGTCATAAGAGGGATGGAAATAAGCTTAAAAATTAAAAAAAAATTTTTTTTCACTTAAAAAAATTTTTTTAATCACCCCAATAGTAAGGTCAGCTACAGCTAGCGAGAAAAGAAAATAATTGGAAATTGTTTGTAATTTTTTATCCACACATATTGAAAGCTGTAAAATTCAGAATTTAACTGAAAAATTAAAAAAATAATTTTTCTACCATAACTAGAGCATTCCCAATCGTTGTAGCCAACGAGAAGAATACCCCAATAATTACAATAAATACAATCCACCCCATTTCTCTCAAACTTTTGGCAATTTTTCTTTCATTTTTTGATGTTTCTTTTAAATTTTTGGTTGAAGATGAGGGTAATATTGTTGTTGTTTTTGTTGAGGTTGTTGGAGGGGTATTTGTTATTGAAATTTTTGTGTTAGGCAGGGAAGTAGAAGCACTCCCGTGAAGGACAGCGTTTACAAGAGGGCGAACTTTAATTTTTTTTAAATAAAAAAAATATTATTTTTTTACCAATAATTTTTCTCCTTTTGGAAGATTTCCCTTCTTCACTTCTTTCAATGTTTCGTTGTCCGTAACGAAAGTTTCTGGTGGTTGTTCCAACATGCCCTGACTGTTTTTAAAAATAAATAGGTTTTCCGGAAATAAATAATATTAAGTCTGTAATAAACAGAAGTAATAAAATTCCGGATAGAAAATAATTTCCGGAAGGCTTAGAATAAAATTCAGAATTTTCCGGATAGAATATAACTATAGTAATATTCGCATATATTTCCGGAAAGTTTAAAATAAATTCCGGATAGAAACCGGAAGGGTTAAAAAGGCTTAGAATAGTTTCCGGAAAATAATTTCCGGATAAAATATAATTTCCGGAATTTAAAAATAATTTCCGGAAAGTTTGGAATAATTAATTCCTGATAGAATTGTATAACTATGGTAATATCCCGGATAAAAATAAAATCCGGAAAAAGTTTAAAATAAATTCCGGAAAAAATTAAAGCTATTCCGGAAAGAAAATAATTTCCGGAAAATACATCGTTTTACCGCTAGTCGTTGAAAGAATAAAGTAATGTCTTCTCTAGGCATTTCAGCAACTGAAGCAATACTTTTACTACTACTTTCTTCTGGCCATTCAGAAAAATGTTGTTCTTTAGGAGTAACTGAAGCATAAAATGAGCAAAAAATAAATAAAGTGAAGAAAAATTTAAAAGGAAGGCTTTTTGACATTTTTGGATTTTTTAAAGGCAGAAAATTAATTTTTTGGGAAAAATTTTAAATTTTTCCTTAAATTTACATTCTAAAAATAAAATTTTAAATTAATTAGTAAGTAGATTTCTTTAAAAATTATTTTTTTATTTTTTTTTAGATTTGCGTGCCAAAAAGCACTGAAAATTATTTTTGAAGTACACTACTACTTAATATACACTATATAATTTTGTGACCAAAAAAGTGAAAAAAAAAAGTATAAAAATTATTATGTAGTTGAGAGAAGCGTCACCAACCCCATTTTCTGTCTATTTTTGTTTTTTAAGAAAAAAATTTTTTTCTGAATTTTTATTTAAAATATAAGGTACGGACACCTTATTTAGGCCATAACTTTATTAAAACTGAAGATAATGAGATCAAATAAAATTTACGTGATAGGAGAATTAAATAAGGAACAAAAATGTACAAGCAAGGATTAAAAAAAAATTTTGGAAGTGCTCATATTTGCTTGGATACAAAGATACAA
The DNA here is from genome assembly GCA_963681835.1 of Meloidogyne enterolobii. Classification (NCBI taxonomy): domain Eukaryota; kingdom Metazoa; phylum Nematoda; class Chromadorea; order Rhabditida; family Meloidogynidae; genus Meloidogyne; species Meloidogyne enterolobii. Next base: position 411,512 of record CAVMJV010000086.1, on the reverse strand, counting down.
AAAATAAATATTTTTTTAAAATTTATTAAAATTGTCTAATTTTCAATTAAAAATTGATAAAAAAAAATTTTCTAATTAAAAAATTATTTTTCATTAATTTTCTGCTTCTTTTAAAATCAAAAAAAAATTTTCTTGAAGGATTTAAAAAATATTTTTTTTCTAAAATATTTTTTTTGTTTATTTTGAGGGCCAAATGGAGTGGAAGAGACTTTTCTCCTACTAATGAAAATTAGGGAAAAAAAGAAAATTTAAAAACGTAATTATTATTAAAATAAAAATATATATTTAAATATACTTTTTTGTATTGTGTGGGCGAAAAGAAGAAAAAAAACTTTTTTAAATGGCGTGTTGGTAAAGCTAAATTAGAACACGGGTAAATGAACTTGTAAAGACGTTAAAACCTGAATAAGTTTTTAGAAAAGGAAATTTAGTGAAGAAAATTAAAGTTTCCGGTTATTCTGATTTTTCAAATTTATTGTCAGAATTTGTAAAAATAATATTAATTAAAATCACAATTGTAATTCTGAAAAATAAAATTATTTCAGAATTTGTAAAAACCAAAATTCTGATAATAATAAATAAGGAGAAAAATATAACCGGAAATATAACCGGAAATTAGAACCGGAAAATAATTTTTACAATTGTAATTTGAATTTGTAAAATTAATAACCGGAAGAAAACCGGAAAAGAATAAATGAATATATAAAATAACCGGAATAATTATAATAATATAACCGGAAAAGAAAATAACCGGAAAAGAATATAACAGGAAAGGAATACATATAACAGGAAGCAATAAATATATAAAATAACCGGAATAACTATAATAATTTAACCGGAAAAGAAAATAACCGAAAAATAAGTTTTACAATTGTAATTTTTTAAAAAATAAACTTTTTTTTTAATTTGTAAAAACATTTCAAATTTATTTAAAGTTTATTTTTAATAAATACAATAATAAAATTTATTAACAGCCTGAAATAATAAAAAAGGGTTGTTTAAGAGTTTAATAAAAATAATTGTCAACTGCTTATAATAATTTAGGTGATGACAAGTACTTCTTTAACCCTAAACAAACTCTTCTTCCCCTCAATCATTTTTTTTAAATTTTTTTCTTTAAAAATTTCTTTTTCAATCGAATTTCTTTTTTAAGCAAAGATAAGAGTTGGAAGGGGATGGGGATATGTAAAAAGGAGGTGGGGGTTGGAGGAAGGGGTTAACGCCAAATGTCAAAAGAATTAGTGCCCGCCGGCGGGAATTGGCAAAATATAGAGGAAAATAAAAAAGAAAGCTTAAGTAGAAAGACCACAAAACTAAAAGAAGCAACTGTCGCCTTAAATAAAAACACACAAAAATGAATTTTCCTGAAAGTTGTGTGTAGAAAAAACATTAACGAGTTAATAATGTATAGAAATATTTATGTAAAAACAGTAAAAAAATAAATTGTGAACTATTTTTGTATGAAAATTTTAGGAGGGTAACGGTTATAGGGAAACTACATATAGGGGGAATAAAATGATTTTTAGCAAAAACTTGGGGAATAACACAAACTTGTCAGAATTTGTAAAAATATTAGTGAAGCAATTATAATTATTTTAAGGTTATTTTTACAAATTCTGAAAAAATTCTGAAACAAAAATTACAATTGTAAAACTTATCCATTTATTAATTTACTACAAATTCTGAAATTAATTTATTTTTATTTTACAATTGTAATTCTTAAAAATAAACGTCAGAATTTGTAAAAACTTGGAGGCAAAGTTGGAAAAAGCAAAATTTGTAATTCTTTTCCGGAAAGGAATTATAATTTGTAAACTTTTTCCGGAAAGAAAATAAACAGCAATAAACTTTTTCCGGAAAAACAACAACTGTAGTTTGTAAACTTTTCCGGAAAGTTTACAAAACAAAAATAAACTTGCTCCGGAATTTGTAAAAAAAACTTTAATTTTACAAGAAACATTTTTAAATTCTGAAATTAAATATTCTCACAATTCTTAAGTTTATTTTTTGTAAATATAATAAAGTAGAAACAAAGTTTTTCTTTTTTAATTTTATTTTTTCTATGGGAAGGCAAACAAAAGAAAATTAATAAAAAAAAGAATTTTGAATTAATAAAATCCAAAGAATTTTTTTTTGAAAATTTTTTTATTATTTATTTTATTGTTTCGAATAGATGCTTAATTTTAGCCAGGAAATTTATGCTCTAATGAAAATGAAGGTGTAACCAAAAAAAACTTTTTTTTCTAGGAAATACAAAATTAGGGGAAAATAAAAAAATTAGGGAGAAAGAAAAAATTTTTTTTAACTGCCAAAATTTTTGGGGGAAAATTTCCTTCTAAAATTAAATTATACATATATTTATTTTCCCTAACAAAAAAAGGTGTTTAAAGGAAGTTAAAAAATAAAGGATTATTGTTACACAAATAATAAAGAGAAAGTATTTAAATTTTAAAAGGAAAAAAATAAGAAAAAAATTTTGGGGGAAAATTGGAAGCTAAAGCAAGCAAATAATGGTAAAAAAAGAATGGCTGAGGGAACAAAAGAAAAAAAGTTAAGGCGACAAAATGGGGGCAGATTTTGGGAGGGGAAAGGTCTTAAAAAGCACAAAAAATGAATTTAACCAATAAAAAAATTTTTTTAATTTTTAACATAATTAAATTTATTTCAAATAATTTTAGAAAAAATTTTGAAAAAAATAAAAATAATTTTAAATTTCATTAAGTGCCCTTATAAATATTTAAAATAAAATTTGTTGTTTTTATTTCAAGAGGAAAACAAAGATTTTTATTTAAAACAATTGAAAACAATTAATAAAGGATTGTAAATTAAAAGAAAATTCTGAAAAAAATAAACTTATCATACACAATCGGAAAATAAGTTTTACAATTGTAATTCTTAAAAATAAACGTCAGAATTTGTAAAAACTTGAAAGAGGGCAAGTTGGGAAAAGTACAATTTGTAATTCTTTTCAGGAAAGGAATTATAATTTATAAACTTTTCCGGAAAGAAAAAACAGCAATAAACTCTTTCAGGAAAAACAGCAAATTTATAAACCTTTCCGGAAAGGAAAGAAATAACAATAAACTTTTTCCGGAAAAACAGCAATTGTAATATATAAACTTTTCCGGAAAAACAGCAATTGTAATATATAAACTTTTCCGGAAAAACACATTTCCGGAAAGGAACAGCAATAAACTTTTTCCGGAAAAACAACAAAAATAATGTATAAACTTTTCCGGAAACTCTTACAAAATACAATTCCGGAAATAATATAATAAGTGTAATATTTAATAATATCTCTAGCTTCTCCCTCTCTCCCCTTAAGCATTTAAAATATTATAAACAATTGCTGTTTTACTTTAAAAGATAAACAATAAGCTATATTTTTATTTAACACATTTACTAGCAGAAAAAAATTTTTTCGAGTGTAGCAAAAGAAAATTAATGAATTTTTCTTTTAATGAATTATTTTTTAAGTGACAATAAAAAAACTAAAATGTTTAAAGTACATAAACACACATACTTTAAATATTTATTTTTTTTGCTTCAAGTTTTATTTATTATTTGATTAAAGAGGAAATACACAATTTATAAGCCCAAAAATATATAAAAATTCTTTGTTGGAAAACTTGCCTAAAACAATTATAGCACATTAAAAGGTAATAAATTAGCAAAAAATATACCTAACTAAAAATAAAATGAAAGTAAAAAAACAAATGTGTTTTTGTAAATAAATTTTATTTTTTTTCTAATATAAAATCTATAAAAACAATAAATTAATTTAATAAAAAAATTTTCTATACAAAACTAATATACAGAAAAAAGTTTCTTCATTATGCCTTTAAAATTATAAGAAATTAATTTACAATTTGTAAATGATTTAAGAATAAACTTTAATTAATTTTTACAATTTGTAAATTAAAAAATAAACTTTAAATTATAATTTACAATTTGTAAAATTAAAGAAATAAACTTTAATTAAATTTTACAATTTGTAAACTAAACTTTAATTAATTTTTACAAATTGTAAAATCAAACTTCAATTGATTTACAATTTGTAATATTAAACTTTATTTAAATTACAAATTGTAAAATTAACTTTAATTAAAATTACAAATTGTAAAATTAAACTTTAACTAATTTTTACAAATTGTAAAATTAAACTTTAACTAATTTACAATTTGTAAATTTAACCTTATTTAATAAATAAACTTTAAAACTTGAAACTTTTACAAATTGTAATCTTAAATTAAACTTTAATTGAAAAAACTTTTTGAGCAGAAACAAGTTTATTTTTAAATATCATTCGGTATTGCTTCATTCTTACCTTGCTTCATATTTATTATATTTAATTAAGAATTGTAATTTTCTTTTTTATATTGTAAAAATTGGGAATATTTTCTTTTTTCCATCATTTTTAACATTATTTAAACGTTTAAGTTGTAAATGTCTTTCATATAAAACTTTAGCTTTCATCATTTGTTTAGACAAAAATTGGGCATATTCTAAATTTGTACATAATAAAGTTAAAGCTGGTAATTGTTGTTGTTGTTTATTATTAATTTGATAATTAAATGAAGAATTTTGTTGTTGTTGTGTAGAAGAATTATTATAGAAAATATCTGTAAAAAATTTAAAAATTAAAATTTAAAAAAATAAAAAAAAATTTTTCAAAAAAAATTTTTTTTTTAATTTTTCAAAAAAATTTTTTGAAAAAAAAAATTTCGAAAATTTTTCAAAAATTTCTCACAATTTTTTTAATTAAAATTATTTTTTAATTTTCAAAAAAAATTTTTTTCTTACCAATTCCAACAGGTCTACAATTTGTTGTTGTAGTAGTAGTTGTTGTTTTTAAATTTGAAGAAGATGAAGATCTTTTATATTTATTTAAATTATTATTTGAAGAGGAAATTTGAACATTTTTTAAATGTTCAAAAAGTATTCTGTGGGTAACAATTGTTTTTTCTTCAAAATTTAAATTTTCTTGTCCTCCTCCTTCAACAATATTTCTACAAATATAACTTTGAGAGGGAACAATTAATGCACGATGACGAATAATCCATCCTTCTGGGGTAAAACGTTCATAGAAAGGAACGATACACAGAAGACGGCTATAAAAAATATAAAAATAAAATTATATGAATATTAATATATTGTAATTGTAAAATTGTAAAACTTAAAGAATTGTAAAAAGAAAAAGTTTTAAGAGAATATTAGAAAAAATACAAACTTAAAAAGGGGAAATAGTAAAAACTTGATGAATTATGAAAAACTTGAAAAAAAATTATGAAAACTTGAAACAAACTTAATTGTAATTGTAAAACTTGAAAACTTGGAGAATTGTAAAAAAATGTTTTAAGAAATATTTTAAGGAAATTGTAAAAACGAAGAATAAGTTTTAAAGATGTTTTACAAACTTAATTGTAAAAAAGGTTGTAAAAAATAATCGAAAATACAAAATGGGGGAAATATAAAATAAGTTGTGAATAAAAATACAAACTTAAGTCAATTGTAAAAAAATTATTTAAAAAATATTATTAGAGAAAATACAAACTTATCGTCATTTAAAGCATATGTTCCTGTAATTCGTAATAAATCCTAAAATAATATTTGAGTATTTTTATTTATATGATTATCTAAGTACTTGTTGTGCTTCAGCCAATTCATTAGAATATAAAGGAAGTAAACCATTCATAGAAGAACAAACACGAGGTAAACGTAAACGTTTTTTAGGGAAATGTGCACGGCGTACTTAAAAGAAGGGGAAAATTTTCTTAAAGAAAAAAAATTTTTTTAAGAACCAAGCGGTGCACCAACAACTTCACGTATAGCAGAAGCTGTTCCTTCTACAAGATCTAATGTTCCTTGCAATGGTTTTGTGAAAGTGTCAACAGCGCCCGTTGTAACACCACGAATGACACCCTATAAAATATATTTAAAAATTTTACAAATCAGAAATTACAAATTGTAAAATTGTGAAAGTAAATTGAAAGATAAATCAAGCCTCAGGTTTGTATTATTTTAAGGAAAGTTAATTAAATGGCGAACGGTTATAATTTCCTGTCTGTGTTGCTGCCACAAGCGAAAATTTACTGGTCGCCAACAACCCCCAATTTACTATAAATAAATAAAAAAAATTTTTTTACCGGTAAAACCCCTTCTTGTCTAGCTGCAACAAATGTATTTTTAGCAATTGCAGTTAATCCTCCATATACACCAACACCAAAACCTTTAAGTCCTCCATAAAGATAGCCTAAAGCATTAGCTTCATGTTCAGGTTTTGAACGTAACATCCAACGACGAAATTGTTCGTGTTGATCTTTTTAGAAAAAAAATTTTTTTTAGAAAATTTTTTCAAAAAATTTTTAAAAATTTTTTGAAAAAATTTTCTTAAAAAACTTACCATCAAAAGTTAAAGCCCCAACTCCTTGTGCCATTGAACTAGCAACTTTAGAAATACTATTAGCAGCTCCATAACCAATACCAAAAGTAAAACCAGCAACATCACCCTCAAATAGTAAGCCCTCAAAACCTTCTTTAAATTCTGTAGCAAATCCACTAGGATTTCCAATTGCATCCATTGCGACAAAAATATTTAATTTTTGTTTTTTAAGTTGGCCTTGAACAAAAATTTATTTTTAAGAATTTACAAATATTTTAGAAATTTTTTTTGAAAAATTTCAAATAATTTTTTTTAATTTTAATAACCCCACCAATATAAAAATCAACAATATTAGCAAATAAATTATTTAAAGTTGTTAAACAGCGATGAGCCCAAAATGGTGCAAGGGTAACTAAAGCATTTTCAAAATTAACAAGTAAAAGTGTTTCAGCATATCTTTCTTTAAGTATCCGTAAACAAGGAGGTAAAGCATTTTTGTCGGTAGTTAAAACTTAAATTAAAAGATTTTGTAAAATTGAAAGAAAAAAAGTTGGAATTGTAAATTTTGTAAAAACAACAGAATTTGTAAAAACTTGTTATATAATATGTAAAACTTATTGTAAAACTTTACCTTTATAATTGTAAAACTATAAAACTTAATTGAAACTTTTTTATGATATGTAAAACTTATTGTAAAACTTATTTACATATTTAAACATGTTTTTACAAATTCTGATAAGTTTTACAAATTGTAAAACTTTAAATTTTACAAATTGTAAAATAAATTATTGTAAAACTATAGAACTTGATTTTCATAAAACTTCAGAATTTGTAAAACTTTTTTTACAATTGTAATTCTGAAATATATATAAATTCAGAATTTGTAAAAAAAAGTTTTACAATTTAATTTTGTAAAACTATTTTTACAATTTGTAAAAACTAATTTTTATTTTACCAGAAAGAGAAATATCTCCAAATTCAAGTTGAAATGCACCAAAATAACAATTTTTAGTCACTTGTTGAGTTTGAATTTTTTCATTTTGTTGTTTTTCTTTCAATTTATTTCTTCTAGTATATTCAACAATATTTTTAATAAAATATACAAGTCTCCAAATTAATTGTTCATCAAGAAGAACACAAGAATTACAAAGTTTAAGACGAAAAGACTTTAAAAAGACATTAAAAAAATTTTTTTTGTCAATTTCTACCTCATATGCATCCAATATATCTGTTGAAGTATAACTCATTTCAAAATTAAGTGCTGGAAAAGGGCCAACCACAGGTTCATCCCGAAGAGCATTAGGATCACAAAAAAATAAATTATGCCTATCGGCCCCAAGAATTTGATTATCAAACTTTAAAATAATTTTTTTAATTAAAAATTAAATAAAATTCTACTTGTATAGACTGTGAAGAACAATTAAAAACATAAGTATTATTTTGATGTTTTAAAATGCCTATACGAACAGAATAAAAACGGGCATAAATTAATTCTTCTTGTTGTTGTAATTCGTCGATAGAATTGTTGTTGAAATTATTTTCACAATTATTTCCAATAAGTGAAATTCCTATTCCAGCAGGTAAATCCAATTGTATGTTAAGATCAATATCAGAAGGATTTGAAATTTTGATTGAATCAAAAGCATTACATCTTAAAATTAAATTTGTACAAAATTAAGTTTAATTAAAGTTTTACAAACACTAAATTTAACAAGAGTTTACAATTTGTAAAGAAAGATTATATTTGTGAAACTTATTTCAGAATTTGTAAAATGTTTTTTACAATTTGTAAAAGAAAGTTGAATTAATTTTGCAAATTGTAAAAATCGTTTTATTAATTTTACAAATTGTAAAACATGTTTTAATAATTTTACAATTTGTAAAAAAATGTTTTTATTAATTTTACAATTTATAAAAAAAGTTTATTTAATTTTACAATTTGTAAAAAATGTTTTTTATTAATTTTTCAATTTGTAAAAAAGTTTTATTGAATTTACAAATTGTAAAAAAAGTCGATTTAATTTTACAAATTGTAAAAAATGTTTTTACTAATTTTACAATTTGTAAAAAAATGTTTTTATTAATTTTACGATTTGTAAAAAAAGTTTATTTAATTTTACAAATTGTAAAAAATGTTTTTATTAATTTCACAAATTGTAAAAAATGTTTTTATTAATTTTACAAATTGTAAAAATGTTTTTATTAAATTTACAATTAGTAAAAGAAAGTTTAATTTAATTCTAAAATTGCAGTTTATTTTACAAATTCTGAAATATATTATCTCTACCTTGACATGTATTTTGTAGAAGTAGAAAGGAAAGAATTTGAGCGTTGTTTTGCACTACCCGAAGCAGAATTCTGATTTTGAATTTTATAGCTTTCCGAAAATGAATTATTATCAGCATTGTTTATTGATGTTTTTGTTGTTGTTTTTGACGTTTTGTAATTCTGATTTCTTGTTTGTTCAATTAAATTTAAAGTTTTATTTGTTGTTGTTGTTTGTAAAAAAAGTTTATTATTAATTTCAATAAAATCTATCAAATCCTCAACAAATGTTTGCGTAATATTTAATTCTGCTAGACTGTCATCTGCTTAAAAATTAAAAGAAAAAAATTTTTTTCTATTATAAAAAAAATAAAAAAATTTTCCATACCCGGTCTTAACCATAAATTCCATTTTTGTTGAGCATTTTCTTCCAATTCAAGCCTTGCAATACGCCAACATTCTAATAATGGCTCCCAACCAAGAGGTGCACGTTCACGATAATTATCTATACTAACAGAAAAATTTGTTTCTAAATGGCGAGAGGTCCAATGCGCATTTAATCCTTAAAAAAATAAATTTAATTAAAAATTAATTATTTTTAAATTTTTACCGAATAAATTAAAACGCAAAAATGGAGCCATACTACCACTAGAATTTGTTGTTGTTGCTGCCGTAGTTTCTTTTAAAATCCAAATACAAAGTTGATTACAATTAAAACGCCATTTTTTAGGAATTATTTGATAAGAATTTTTAGTATTAACAAAATTTGAATCAGACCAAAAAAATGATTGAGTTTGTGATTTTTCCCAAGTAATTAAAGCATTATCAATAATATATTTAATAATAAAAAAATCCTGAAAATAAAAAAATTTTTAAAGAAGAAAATCTCTCTCTCCCTTACCTTCAATGAACTTCTTATAATTAACGCCCCCAAATTTATTTGAATATTTTGTTGTTTTTGTTTTAATAATAAATGTTCTATTCCATCAATAATCGAAGATTTTAATAATGTTTTTTCTTTAATTGATGTTTTGTTGCTATTTGACATTTGAATATTAATTGTTGCATTTGATTCATTTGTAATTTGAGTTAAACTTGATTTTTCACAATTCATTAAACACCAAGATAGAGAAAAGTTCTGAAATTGTGTGAAAAATCAGAATTTGCAAAAAAAGTTTGTTTTATTATAATTACAATTTGTAAAACTTTTTCAAAATTTGTAAAACTTTTTTCAGAATTTGTAAAACTTTTTTACAATTTGTAAAACTTTTTTTCAGAATTTTAAAACTTTTTTACAATTTGTAAAACTTTTTTACAATTTGTAAAACTTTTTTCAGAATTTGTAAAACCTTTTTCAGAATTTAAACTTTTTTACAATTTGTAAAACTTTTTTACAATTTGTAAAACTTTTTTCAGAATTTGTAAAACTTTTTTACAATTTGTAAAACTTTTTTTTCAGAATTTTAAAACTTTTTTACAATTTGTAAAACTTTTTTCAGAATCTGTAAAACATTATTACAATTTGTAAAACATTTTTTTCAGAATTTGTAGGATTGTTTAAGAATTTGTAAAACTTTTTTCAGAATTTGTAAAACTTTTCTACAATTTATCAAACTTTTTTTCAGAATTTGTAAAATTTTCGCAAATTGTAAATTCAATTATATTTACCTGTATTTCACATTGTATATCATAAAGTTCATTATCCTCATAGACATTATATAAAATTACACCACTACAATTTGTAATTAAAGCAAAACTGTCACATTTACTTTCATCTTCTAATATAATTAATTCACAATCTTTTAGTGTAATTTTAAACATTGAAATAATTTTATTTTGATTAATTATATTTGTTGAAGAAGATGAAGTGGATAATAATGAGTTGTTTAATTCTGCTTGAAATGAATTATTCTTAAAATATTTTTGTTGTTTTTGTTGTTGAATTGTTGTTGTTGAACTGCTACGACAATGAATTCCATTTTTTGAAGAAAATTCTAAAAAATTAATTAAATATCATTTGAAAATATTCAATTCTTACCATTAGAATTTAAATTATTAACAAGTAAAAGAAATAATTTAAGCTTTTCAATCCATTCAAAAAGAAGAAAAACACGAGTTTTAATTAGAATAAATGAAAATATATGGCATTCATTATGAGCCATTTGGATATGTAATTCACAAAGCAATTTTTTGCTTTCACTATAAAAAAGAAAAATTATATTTAATTTTACAATTTGTAAAAATAATCAGAAATTGTAAAAATCAGAATTAAACTCGAAATTAATTTCAAGTTTTATAAATCAGAAGTTGTAAACAATCAGAATTTGTAAAACTTGAAATAAATTAAACAGTCGTTAAAATCAGAATTTGTAAAAGAGGTCTTCTTTTTTACAATTCTAAGTTTTAAATAAATTCTGATTTCGAATAATTTAATTTTAAAAACCAGAATTTAAAATAAACATTTTCGAATTCTTACATACATGTTTTTAGTTGCTGAAGTTGAAGCAACATGTTTATTGTAACTTTTTTCATGACGCGCTTTAAGTAATTTTTTGAAAGGCTCTGCTGTATTTGCTAAAAAATACAAAAAATAATTTTTTTAATTCAAAATTTTTTTTACAATTTGTAGAATCTTCCAATGTTGCACTTTTAATAATTATATCAATTTCAGAATGTGAATCAATAAAAGAATTGAATAAAACTTTGACTGAATTTAAAGAAAATGTTGCAAATTTTTCAAAAGAATTTGTTTCAAAAGGTGATGATGGTGTTAATAAATTTAACTAAAAATTTTAAAAAATAAAATTAAAAAATAAATTTTTTTCCCTTACTTGAACCCCTTTTAATTGTAATCTAACACAAAATGTAGCATATTTTTCTAATGGTTCTCCCAAATCAATTTCAGAAAATTCCAATAATTCATTAGGAATAAGTTCAGGTTGTAAAATTAATTGTTCTCCAAAATTGTGGTTAATAGATTCATATAAAAGTTTGTAAAAATCATTGGTACAGTTTATAATTAAATTTTCAAGACGTAGAATTACGAGAGTGTCGGGAACTGAAAAAAAATAATTTTATAAAAACAAGTTTGTTTATAATTCAATCAGAATTTTAAACAAACTTGTTTTAAAAAATCAGAATTATTTAATAAACTTGTTTTACAATTTTTAAATAACTAATTAAATCGAATTAAAAACAATCATAATTAAATCTCAACTTGTTTCAAAACTTGTTTTTAAACCGGAAATCAATCAGAATTTTATAAAAACAAGTTTGTTTATTCTCAGAATTTTAAACAAACTTAAAAAGAAAAAAATCAGAATTTAAAACTTAGAAAAGCTCAAGCTTGCTTAACTTGTTTTAAAACTTGTTTAAAAAACCAGAATTTAATCAAAACCAGAATTTTTAATAAACTTATTTTACAATTCCTAAAATACCCCTTTATTCTTTTTTTTCAATTTGCTCTTACATATTTTAATTATTAATTGATTTTCTTTTAAAAAAATAAAGGCTTAAAGTAGAAAAAAGATATAAGCAAGTGTATTCATTTCCATAAAAATGCATGTAATATATTTTCATTTTAATTCTTTTTCTCTTTTTCATTCTCTTTTTCATTCCCTATTTTTAAAAAACAAGCACAATGGCAAAAATAAAAAAAACATTTGACGTTACTATAACAGTCGAATATTATTTTATATTGCCCTTCAACCTTCCCTTCAAGTATTTAATAATAATATAAACAATTCCCGGAAAACATTTTTATTTAATATTTATTGCTATGGGATACACTTAAAAAAGGCGCTTGAGACAATTACTCTTTTAATATTATTTTAACATTAATTTTTAAGTTTCTTAAGTTTGTGCTTTTAAGTTTGTAAAACATGTTTGTTTAAAATTCTGAGAGAATCAAAACAAGTTGTATTTTAATTCTGACTTAAGTTTGCAAAACAAGTTTATTTTTAATTCTGATAGAAAACCAACTTGTTTTTAATTTAATCAGAATTAAAAACAAACATGTTTTTATAAAATTCTGATTTTATTTTAAAGTTTATTCTCACTTTCAGTTTTCCCCCAACTTGTGCCTTTACCCAAACCATTCAAAAACAAGAAAATTAAAAATGCCCTTTACAACAACAACACCAAAAACAACAATTAATCAAAATAGTGCAAATGAATTATTATTAGTAGCAGGCGGAATAAGCGGAGGACAACAACAACAACAAACTTTAAATTCAAGCCGTAGACAAAGCGCAAATTCAAGAAATCGAACAGCAACAGGCGGTGGAACACCATTCTTTAGTTCATTATTAATGGCACAAGGAAGTAGTGGAAGAGCAACACTGTTTGGAGGACCGTTTAGAGTTGTAAGTAGAAATTTGAAAAAAAAATTCAAAAAAAATTTTTTTTTCAAAAATAAAAATAAAATTCCCCTATATATTTTTATTTCCTGAAAAATAAAGCTCTCTTAAAAACCTTTATTTCCCCTCTTCCATTTTTCAAAAATATACAAACAAAATTGGCCTTCTATTATTATTTTTTTCAATGAGGAAAAATTGGCACTAACCACATCATCCACATATAAATATCCTTTTCAAAAGCTTTTTTTAAAAAATTGAAGGTATTTATTACAAAATATTATCCAAAAAAATTTTTTTTCTTAATCCAAAAATGAGTTCATTTTAAAAAAAAAGTACTAAAAAAAATTTTCAATACACAAAAAACACCGAAAAATCCTTTCGGAAATACACCTAAGAATCCACAAATAAACTCCCAAGAAAATCTCCCCAAAAAAGTCCAAATAAAAAAGAAGAGAAAGAAAAGCATGTTCAACTCAACATCAAAAAAACATTCAAAAAGTTCACTATTCAGCAACGGAAAAAATAATAATAATAATAATGAAAGTGATGAAAAAAGTAGTAGCAGTTTATTAATACCAACACCCTATTATTATAATTTGAACAATAACACAAAAACAGAAGAAATTAATTCTGAAACAATTACAAATTCTGATAATAAAATTACAACAAAAGAAAGAAAAAATCAGAATTATTACAATTACAACTTTTTTACAACTACAACTAGCAACAACAATGCTTCCAATACTATTACAAATAATTCAACAAGACTAAGTTGGATTAGAAGTTCTATATTAAATAAAAAATATCCTTCAATGACAAATAATACAACAATTGGCCTATCTTCTCGATTAAATTTAAAAAAACCAAATAAATTTAATCAAAAATCTCAATCTTTGGATAATAATAATAATAAAAATATAAATAATGATTATAGAGAAAGTAGAAAAAGTATTCGTTCATTACAGGCAAAATTTGCTTCTTCATCTTCTGCTGAAAGAACTGATGATGGCGGTGGAAATTCTGCAATGAGAGGAGGGCTAATAACAAAATTGGATAAATACACGACTGAGGAATTGAAAGAGTATAGACAGGTTAATTAAATAAAATAAACTTGTTCAGATTCTGTAATTACAAATTGTAAAAGAATAGAATAAATAAACTTGATCAGAATTACAAATTGTAAGAAATAAAATAAATAAACTTGTTCAGATATTGTAATTACAAATTGTAAAATAAACTTATTCAGCACTTGAAATTACAATTTGTAAAAATTGAAATAACGAACAGATTTTGTAATTACAAATTGTAAAAGAATAGAATAGATAAACTTGATCAGAATTACAAATTGTAAAATTAAAATAAAGAAAATTACAAATTGTAAAAACACTAGAATAAACTTAATCAGAATTTACAAATTGTAAAATAAAACAAACTTATTGACTAAAAACATGTTTTAAAAGATATTCAACATGTTTGACGCAGACAGAAGCGGTGCTATTGGTATTGAAGAATTGGAGAGTGCAATTACAAATTTAGGAATGGATTCAAAACAAATTGATGTAGAAATGTTAATGAGAGAAGCTGACAAACGTGGAAATCATCAAATAGATTTTGATGAAGTAAGTAAAAAATATTAGAGAAAAATATAAAAATAAATTTTTTTAAGTTTTGTGAAGTTATGAAAACAACAAGCGAAAAAACACAATCATGGAATGAAGTAATAAAAGAATGTTTCAATGTGTTTGATAGAAACGAGTCTGGATTAATTTCTAAAAAGGATTTCGATTTTGTACTGGTAATATTTATTTTACAATTTGTAAACAAAAAAGAAGCCTGAATTTTACAATTTGTAAAACTTGAATCAAAAGAAAATAAACCTGAATCAGAACATAAAAATAAACTTAGATTTTACAATTTGTAAAATTAAAATAATAAACTTGGATTAAAACTTTTACAAGTTGTAAAAGTTAGGTAAAAATAAACTCGAATAAAATCAGAAAAATAAACTTGAATTAAAATATAAAAAAATAAACTTAAAAATCAGAACACTTAAAAAAATTTTAAGCGCGAACTTGGAGATATACAAAATAGCAGACTAATAGATGTTAGTTAATTTTAAATATGTAAAAATTGTTAAAACAAATTTTTTAAAGGAATTATTTATAGAATATGATGTTGATGGAGATGGTTTTATTGATTTTGATGAGGTGAAAATTAAAAAAAAATTCAAAAAAAATTTCAAAAAAAAATTTTCAGTTTTCCTTTTTGGTGCGAAATTATCTTACAGATGAAGATGTTTAAAAAAAAAGACTTAAAAAAATTAAAAATGCTCACATAAAAAAAGAAAAAAATTGTTTTTTATAGTATTAAAAAATAAACCCACCAGCATGTGTAGTCCGAGTAGACAGATTTCTGTAAAGTTGTATTTCCTGGTGTGGATTGTTGCTATTGTTATTATTTTCAACCACAGATTGTAATTTGTGAAATGTGTAGCCAGTGAAATCTTTAATAAAATAATCTTAATAATAAATTTGTTCTGAAGAAATAAAAACATTCAGAATTTGTAATTACAAATTGTAAAAAATAAAACTTAATCTAAAACTAATTCAGAACTTTACAAATTGTAGAAAAAGTTCTGAGAACATAAAATATTGTTAATTGTAGGAATTGTAATTACAAATGGTAGAAAAGTTCTGATGTACTTATACTACATTTTGTAATTACAAATTGTAAAAAGTTTCGAAGACATAAAAACATGTCAGAATTTGTAATTACAAATTGTAAAAAAAATAAACTTTAATTTAAAACTTATTCAGAACTTTACAAATTGTAAAAAAGTTTTGAGAATATAAAAACTTGTTAAGAATTGTAATTACAAATTGTAAAAAAAGTTCTGATTTAATTATTCCACAATTTGTAATTACAAATTGTAAAAAACAAATTAAATTATAACATTTTACCGTTTTTGTTTGATATTCTTTCATTCTTGTTTATATTTTTTGTTTTGCAAAAATTTCCATAATAAACGGAATAATGTTGTATTTTTATATTTATAACATCCAATAAAGGTGAAGCATTTTCATTTAAATTATTATTATTTAATTGTTGTTGTTGCTGTAATCGAAACAAATTTTCTCCCAAATGTTTTTGAAGCAAATTTTTTATTTGTGAAGCTCGACAGAATTTATTGAAAATTAAAATTTTGTCACATTCAAAAAGCACAGATTTATGTGAATTTTCACTTGAAGGGATATAGAGATTTAATCCACTAGTAAATTCAATATCAAGTTTACAACGAAGTTTAAGTAAATTATCAAACAAGTTTTGTTGACCAAATAATTGTTGTTTTGATTGTTTATTAATTTCATTTTCAATAAATAAGCGATCATAAATTTCAGAAAATTGAAGCCAAAAATCTATCAAAGCATAATAATAACGATGTGAATGTATATAATTAACTACAACATCATTAATTATTTTTAGATTTAAATAAATATCAAAATCGTTGTTATTGTTGTTTAAAGAAGAATTAAAATTTCGACGATTCCTTCAAAAAAAAATAAAAAAAATTAATTAAAAAAATTTTTTTCTCACTTTATAAGCTTCATTTTAATACATGGTGTTGATTTCCCGTTTAATTTGTTGTCAAAATTTCCAACTCGTAAACGCTGAGAATATATTTGTGAATTTTCATCGGTAAGTGAAAAACTATGTGCTTGCATCGATATAAGGATCGGATCACTTGAAACGTTCAAATCTATCTAAAAAAATAATTTTTTAATTTTTTTTTGAAAAATTTTTTAGAGAAAATTTTTCTGATTTTTTAAAGAATCTTTCTATTAAAAAAATTTCTAAAATTAAAAAAAAATTTTAAAACAAAATTTATTCACCTGTACAGTAAACGTAGGCTTTTGAATATAAACAATACCCAATTTTGGAGTTAATTCACTTTTTGGATAATTTATTGATAATATTAAATTAGAAGAAATATTTAATTCAATATTCATAATATAATTGTTGTTATTGTTGTCCAAAACATTTTTATTATTAATATCAGAAGTTGAACAAAAACCAAAAAAGTCTATTAAAAGTAGCCATGTTCGTCGATTAATAAATAATTCAACATTTGTTTGTTCGTCGTCAAAATTCCCTGTGACAATACAATTTGCCTGAGAAAAACAAGTTTAATATAAATCAGAATTTTTTAAAAACATTGAAAAAAATCAGAATTATTGAATTAAAAAATAAACTTGAATCAGAATTTCAGAATTATGGGAAAAAACTTTTTTCATAAATACAAACTTGTTCAGAAATTAAACTTTAAATTCTGATTGAACTTTAAATTCTGATATATATCTAACAACAAAAACACACACCTTTTTGCAACTTGTTTCAACTTCTTCATGTTTGTTAGGATCGAATACAACTTCAATACAATGTTTTTTCTTCTGGTTTTGTTGTTTAATGTTTGAAACAATGTTGTCCACTTGTTGTTGCTGTTGTTTTGTTGTGGGCATTGTCTGATGTCTATTACAAACATTATTATTTTCTGTTTCACCAACAAATAAATTTTCATTTAATAAAGATGTTAAAGCTAAATTTGAGGGAGAATCAGAATTTTCAGTTGTTTTGTTGGGAGAAATGTTGTTGTTGTTGTTCGAATTTTTGGAACCGTTGTTTGTTGTTAGATCTGGACAAGAAAGAGAACGAACAGTTCCATCAGGCTTAAAAAAATTTTTTTTAATTTTTAAATTAATAAAAAAATTTTCAAAATTTACCCCATTTTTATTAAAAGTGACCACCTTTTCCTTCCCAATTTTAAGCAACATATCGCCATTTTTGTTTGTTGTTTTCTCAAATAAATCTTTCAAATTAAACGAATCAAATCCAACATTAATTTTATTTAATTTTTGTTGTTGTAAATGTTTTTTAATAAATGTAAATGATAATCCACAAACACTAGCAAAAACAAAAGATGATGACGACGATGTTTCTATTGTTGTAAAGTTTGAATGTTCGTTTGAAATTGTTGTTGTTGGAGTAAAAACAAGTTTATTTTTATCAAATGTTTTTGTTGTTGAGGTTGTTGTGTTTTTATTTTTATTAATGTTGTGTTCATATTTTCTTGTTTTAATTGATGTTTGTTTTAAATTCTGATTGTTTTTATCATTTGTTGTTGTTGTGTTTTTGTGTTGATGCTGTTGTTGTGTTGATGTTTGTTTTGAATTCTGATTGTTTTTGTTATTAGTTGTTGTTGTGTTTTTGTGTTGATGTTGTTGTTGTGTTGTTGTTTGTTTTAAATTCTGATTGTTTTTGTCATTTGTTGTTGTTGTGTTTTTCTGATGTTCAAAATTATTTTTATTCTCCCCAACATTAAATTCTTCTTCCTCAACATTGTTGTAAACATCATCAATATCAAAATTTAACGGGAACAGAATAGAATTTGAGGTACGTTTTCTTCTTGTCCTTTTTTTATTATTCTGTTCTTCTCTATGTTTTGGTAATGTTGATAAAATACAGTCTTGCGCAGCTTTTTGGCTTCTAAGTTCAATTAAAAGCTGAAAATTATTTTTTTTTAAAATATATTATTAAATTAAAAATACTTCAGGTATTGTTGCAGAAATAAATATTTGATGAAGTATCAAAGAAGATTCATCTGATGATTTAAAAGTAGTAGAAAAATTGCTGGTGGATGGAGATGAATGTTGAAAGCTCTGAAATAACTTTTTAATTTTAATTTAAAAAATTTTTTAAATATATTTTTGAGCTATTTGAGATTTTAATCTTTTATAATTTTTCCCATTTTAAATATTACCCAAATTTAGAATTTTTAAAAGAAAGCATGTTACATAAAAAGCGCGTTTCCATAGTAATAAAAACCCCAAACAAAAATAAAAACTTTAAAACTAAAAATATTTGTCTTAATTCTTATTAACAATAAAATTTTATTTGTTTGAATAAAATTACGATTTTAATTGTTTTACTAATGTTTGTTTTAAATTCTAATTCTATATATTTTTTGTTTTAATTGATGTTTAGATTAAATTCTGATTTTTCTGTTATAATAAATTAATGTTTGTTTTAAATTCTGATTTTGTATTTCTCAATTATTATATGTTTTTCTGATTTTATTTAATTTTATTGTTTTAGAATAAAATCTGAAACACAAAAACAATGTTGCTTTCAAGATTTCGACGAAATAAAAAATCAGAAGAAGATAACAACAAAAACAACAACAATAAAAAAGAAACAAGTAAAAATAGACAAGAAAGTGAAGATGAAACAAAAGAAGGATTATTTAAAAAATTAAATAAATTTTTAGAAAAGCGTGATTATATGGGGGCAATATCTTTACTTGAACATAAAATTAAAAAGCATGAAAAAATAAATTCAAAAAATAACGATGAATTAATGAATTTAAAATTATGGTTAGGTTATTGCCATTTTCACGCAGCAAATTATAGAAATGCAAAAAATATTTATGAACAAATGTTGGGGGATAAACATTGTCCTAATGAAGTTTATTTATATTTGGGATGTTCTTTTTTCTTTTTGGGTTTATATGAAAATGCTAAAAAAGTGGCAGAAAAAGGTAAGAACAGGCAGAAATAAATTTTTAAAAATGTTTTTAATTTTAAAGCATCCAAAGGCCCCCTACAAACAAGGTTACTCTTTCATGTTGCTCACAAAATTAATGATAAGAAAAGCCGTATGTCATTTATTAAATGTTTTGTATTTTTGTTTTGATGTTTTTGTGTGTTTTTATTTAAATGTGCTTGTTTGCTGTTTTTATTATGTTTGTTCTGTTTTATTTTTATGTGTTTTAGATGTTCTAATTAAATGTTGTTATGTTTGTTTTGTTTTAAACTTGTTGAAATTAAATTCTGATTTTGTATTTTTTGGTTTCTGTTTGTTGTGTTCGTTAAATTCTGATTGTATTTTTTGATGTTTTTATTAAATTTTGATTGTATTGATTGATGTTTTTATTAGATTCTGATTGTATTTTTTGATGTTTTTATTAAATTCTGATTTTGTATTTTTTGATGTTTTTATTAAATTCTGATTGTATTTTTTGATGTTTTTGTCAAATTCTGATTTTAATATTTTTAGTTGTTTCCCATCACGGACAATTAAAAGACACAACAGAGGACCAACTTTGTTTAGCTTCTGTTCATTATCTCCGATCACATTACCAACAAGCTATAGACATTTACAAAAAAGTTTTGAGCAAAAACAAAACTTATTTAGCAATAAATGTTTATATGGCTCTTTGTTATTATAAATTAGATTATTATGATATTTCTATGGAAATGCTACAAATTTATTTGGATAAATTTTCTGATAGCCCTATTGCAGTTAATTTAAAAGCGTGCAACCAATATAGATTATATAATTCTAAAGCAGCAGAGAATGAGCTGAAAGCTTTGAAAAGTATGTCTACTAGCGAATTGAATTTTGCAAAGGATATTATTTTACATAATACGGTAAATTAATTTTTTGAAAAATAATTTAAAAATAATTCAGTCCTACAAAATACTCTCTAAATTAGGAATACACCTCACTTTAAGATATCTTTTTCTGAAATTAATTTGTGGTCACTAGGCGAAGGCCACTGGATAAAGGAACGCAAGTAGGTCGAGGAAGGAGCTAGAAGTTTAAGGAGACCAAAAGGTCGAGGGAGCCACTAGGTGATTGGAGCTTCCTAAGTGATATACCCATTTAAAACACACTTCATTATATCCACGAGTGTACCCGAGTAAATTCAAAAATAAAGGTTGTATTTCGCAATGGAGACGGAGCTTTACAATTACTTCCAACACTTGTTGATATTGTACCAGAAGCTCGTTTAAACTTAGCTATATATCATCTGAAAAAGAACGATACAGATGCCGCATTTGTATTGATGAAAAATATAGAACCACAAAGCACTTATGAATATTTACTTAAAGCTATTACTTTTTGTATTAAAGGAATTGAAGAAAATTCGGTAAAAATTAATCTAAAAATTGAAAAAAATCCATTTTTTAAAGCAAGACCTATTAAACGCGGCAGCAGGATTTTTCAAAATTGTTGGAGAATCACCAGCAGAATGTGATACAATAATAGGAAGACAAAGCATGGCTTCTGCCCATTTTTTAAGAAAACAGTTTGATGAAGTTCTAGTCTATTTGGATTCAATAAGGGTAACAAAAAAAGAAAACTCTGGTTCAGTTTAAGAGGCCAATGAAAAATATAACGAATAAACTAGACTAATGAACTCATAAAAGTTCATTGGACGTACAAACTAAACCAGAGTCGAAGGAAAGCCAAAATAAATTTCAAAGAATTTTCCAAAAATTTTTATAATTTTATAAAGACATTCTTTTCAAACGACGAAATCTTCAATTTTAATTATGGACAAACACAACTTATGTTAGATAATTTTGTTGAAGCAGAAAAAATTTTAAAACAAATAAATGGACATCAAACAACTTCAACATTAATTTATTGCCTTTGCTTAACGCGCGCACAAATTGCTAATGGGAATGGAAAAGAAGCTTGGGGAGTTTACCAGAAAGAGAAACACATTCCAAATTCACAAATGATTTTAAGACTGATTGCAAATGATTGTTATCGGTGATTAAAATTTTTTCTTGATAATGTAAGGAAGGGAAATCAGGCCGGTTTATTGTTAGCAATTAAAAAGCTTACAAGGCGTGGGTTTAAGATTTATTAATAAAGAGAAGGTGAAAGCATTGCCCTCGATAGCTCATAATCACTCAGTAGAGCATCCCTGCAAATGGTGAACCAAAGCCTCTAGCAATAGCTGCCACAGGTGGACGTAGGATTTATGCCTTCTCGAGTCGCTTAACCTTTATCTCCTCCGTTACAATAAATTCTATTTTTGAATGTTTCAGTTTGGAAGATTACTTAATAGCAGCCAAAGCTTTTGATGAAATGGAAAAACGTGAAAATCGGATAAACAATCAACAAAATTTCAATTATTCAAAACCAAAATGTGCAGCATGTATTGGAGTAGTAAAAATGTTTACTGCTGATAAATGTAATTTAGATGAACTACGTGAAGCAATGCGAATATTAGAACGTGATAAAAGTAGTGAAGCGAGAGAAGCAATTAAAACAATAAATAAATGGGCAATGGAAGTTAATGTGTATTTTTAAGAGAGAGAGAAAGAAATTACAAATTGTAAATTTGTAAAAATTCTGATTTGTAATTTTTAAAAATTCTGGTTTTTAATTATTAAAAATTCTGGATATTTTTTCAGAATTTGTAAAAATAAATGTTCATTTAGAATTCTGATTTTACAAATTTGTAAAAACACATGTTTAAATAAAATTCTGATCTCAGAATTGTAAAAACCTGTGTTTAAATTACATTCTGATTTTCAGAATTTGTAAAAACACATGTTCAATTACAATTCTGATTTCAGAATTTGTAAAAAAACACATGTTCAAATAAAATTCTGATTTTTCAGAATTTGTAAAAACATGTGTTTAAATAAAATTCTGACTTTTTCACCCACCTTATTATTTTCCTCCACTTTTCCAACAATCTCTCGTAATGTAGCAATAAAACAATCATCAGCAAGCATGGCAAGAGGAGCACAACAAATATTTAATTCATGATATATTTCCATTTTTGGTGCCAATCTTTTATAAAATAATTCAACAATAGAAGAAAAATTATTTTTTGTTTTTTTATTTTCATTTCGTCTTCCAATTGTAAACAATAAATTTGTTGTAATATCAGAATTTGATAGTATATCTTCTTGGAAACCACAAAAAAGTGAATCGTCATTATTTTTGGATGAATTATTGGAGTCCTAAAAAATTTTTTTTTTAATTTTTGAAAATTAAAAAAAATTTCGTTATAGGCTATTTTTTTAAATTCGATTTTCTGAATTTTACAAAATTCCAAAAACAAGTTTTACAATTCTTCTCACAACAAGTTTTTACCATTTTTGTTCCCCCTCATTACCTTTTTCTTCTCCTCAAAATTATTTATATATTGTTGTTGTTGCTGCATTTGTTGAATACTTAAATCCCCTATATTTATTGACATTTCAGTTCTATGTTCTTTAGGTGAAAGTTGAATACGTCCATTTAGTTGATCCAAATCAAAAGTTAACATTAATAAATTAATTTTTTGTTGTTGTTTTTCATTATTTTCTTGTTTAGAGGCCTTAAAAATTTCAGAAAAAAAATTTGAAAAAAAAAAATAAAAAAAAATCTGAAATATTTTTTTCAGATTTTTGACGAATTTTTAAATTAAAAATGAAAAAATCCAACAAAAAAAACCTTATCAGTTGCTATACGTAAATGTACACGTGCAAAATTAATAACAAGTTCAGCCAATAAATTATCGCGTCTTAAAATATTGTAATCGTCTAAAGTGTCATTTAACATCTTAAAAAAGGATTAAAAAAATTTTTTTGAATTAAAAAAATAATCCAAACCTGTAATATTTCAGTTTCCATTCTTTTTTCAATTTCTTCCAATTCTGGATTTAGCGCATGATCTCTCCTAGGACTAGTTAATTTTGGTGTAGACAAATTATTTAAATAGACAGAATCATTTAATATTAAATCATTTTCTTTTTCTAAAAATTCTGAAAAAATAAAATTCATTTTTAAGAGGTTAAAAAATATTAGAACTTGAACACGGGTCCAGGGTCCAGGGTTTTCCTGTCAGATAGCTCATAAACCGGATATTTTGATAAAATCAAAGTTTTCGGGGGGTTTGCGAGGCTTAAGCCAAGAAATCCAAGCCCAAGTTAATTTTTAACTAAAAAAATCTGGACAGATCCTTTACCAGACCGAACCCAGCAGATTTAAAAGTTCAAACCTTAATAAATAATCAAAAAAAAATATTTAAAGTATACCATTATTTTTCTCTTCAGATCCAAACCAATTAGTCATCCAATTTAACCAACCACCTCCTCCATTTTGTTGAGTTTGTTGCTGATGAGAAATTTTTGAAATATTATTATTTTCTTCTTTTATTATTTCCTGTTCTGCTTCAATAATTTGAAAAGGACTTGACGTTCTTGAATTTTCATTAGTATTAGAAGGAAAATGTAATTTAAGTTCTGACAACATTTTTTGAAAAACTGCTTCACGGAGAATGTGTAAATCCTTAAAATTAAATAAATTAAGGTCTGTAAAGAAAAATAAAATTTAAAAAAAAGGCCAAAACATTTACAAAATAAAGTTATTATTTTGGAACCAGATTGAAGAGCTGAGAATTCTTTGTTCGAGTTCCTGATATTAGAAGATTTTCCACAGACCAATAACCTTAATTTAAAGGCAAAAGGACCTCCGTCCGAAAAATTGGGATCAAATGTCATTTTACAAAAACTAAAAAATACAAGACAAAATAACAGAGATAAAGAATGAAACAAGGAAAGTAAGACACCAAAATAAGAAGATTATTAAACCAAAACCGTGTTATCATTTCGAAACCAGATCGAAGGAATGAGAGAATTTTTTTCGGCTTAAAAACTAACCGTATAACTAAAATCAGCACCATGTTCAATTTGTTTAATTAGAGTTGTTTCTTCATGTGAATATTTTGGAGCATTTATAGTTAATTTATTTGCGTCAAAGGAAGGTGAAGAAACATTTTGAGATCTTTAAAAGAAAAAAATATATTTATTAAATGTATTAATAGAAGCCCATCTCCCACAAACGCCTATGCACCATTAGAAATCCCTAAAATGAGGCCCATTAAAAAATAAATGCCCTGGGGCTTCTATTAGAGTTAAAAAAAATTTTTTAATAAAAAAAATTTTTTCCTTACCCTTTTAACTGACTCGTCAAAAAACAATTTAATCTGTGTCGATAAGCCTTACAATAAGTATTAACTAGTTGTAGACGTGCAAATAAAGCTTTAGATTCACGACAAATATTTTTATTTCGGATTTGTTCCAATTGGCGATTTATTGCAAATTGCCACCAGCGTTTAGGACTTTATAAAGGAATCCAAAAAATATTTTTTGAAAAATTTTTAAAAAAACCTAGAAATTATAGAAGTATTTGGACGCCATTTACGATGTGGACGGGCACGTTCAAACATTGCCCAATCATCCATAAATTGTTGGATTTGAGCAATTTGTTTTTGGGTTAGTTCTAATTCAATCCTTTGAGAGCGAATATTGAACTAGAAAAAAAATTTTTTCAAGAAATTATTTTTTTGTTAGAAATTTTTATTCAATATTTCGGGAGGAACATTGAAAAAAACGTAAAACTACAAACAACGTTCAATCCGACGACCAGGCCCGTAGCCAGGGGGGGGGGGGGGGGGGTGAGGGGGGGAATTCCCCCCCCCCCCCGAAATGGGAAAAAGGAAAAAATTTGGGGAAGGGCTGGGGCAAAAAAGTGAATTTTTTTGGCCTACGGCCTCTGAAATTCAAAAAATTTTCGCCTGCGGCGCCGAAAAAGTGAATTTTTTCGGCCTACGGCCTTTTAAAATTCTCAAAATTTTCGCCTGCGGCGCTGAAAGTAAAAATTTTTGGCGCCTTCGGCGCCAAAAATTTTGCGCAGAAAAAATTTTCCCCCCTTCCCCCCCCCCCCCCCCCCCCGAAAAAAAATCCTGGCTACGGGCCTGCCGACGACAATAGGAAATTTTTAATTTAAATTTTTTTAATTGATATTCCAGGCGAAAAATCTGTTTCCCCCGGACAGTAATATTCTCGAAATTTTTTTCAGAAAAAAATTTTTTTTAAAGTTCGACAAGAGAAAAAATTTTAAAAAAATTAAACAAAAACAAAAAAACCTTAAAACGAGGTATTAGAGTTGAACGTAAAGGAAAACGTGAATTATTTTTTTCCATTCTCAATTCTAATGTAAATGGTTGTAAAATATAAACATTTTCTGATGGAGAAGAAAAGAATCCCTATAAAATTAAAATTTTTTTGATTTTTAAAAAAAAAAACTTTCAACGAGTCCAAAGATAGAGGCAATACAATAGGAGAGTCATTCAAAGTATTTTCAGGATTCCAATAAATTGAGAAACCTTTGACATCAAATTTTTTGAAAATATTAATCCCATCTGTTGGATCAACAAAGCCAACACGCTGAAAAAAAAAGAAAAATCAAGGTTGAAAAATAGGGGGTCAGGTTACAGAATCTAAACTTTTATTCAATCTAAAACCCGATACTCGATCCGAAGATAATTTGAAACCCCGACCAGACATTAATAACCCGGCACTCCCCGATTTCCGGAAAGAATAAACAGAATCCGAAAATTATGCTTGAGTGTGTTGCTTTATCTCCACTATTTTTACTTTTTACAAACATAGGAAATGAGAAACGTGCAACAACCAATCCTCAGAATCCCTAAAATTCACAGAAAAGGGAATTATGAGTCCCTAAAAAATTTTTTTTAAGTTTAAAAATTTTACCCATTGAGCATTTGTTGTTTGCACATTTAAAGAATCAATTTGAACTCCAAAATTAAAATCAGTAGCCTCATATTTTATATGTACATTCTCAACTAGAATCTTCAGAAAATTAAAAATCAATTTAAAAATTTCACATTTATCTAAAACCTGTATATTAGAAGAAATAGTAGAGAGTAATGAAGTTGTTCCCCACCAAGAATTTTGTTCCTCATTTTCATTTAATTTAATTCCAAGCTGTGAAAGGAGTTTTTTCTGAAAGAAAAATGTAAAACATATTCTTAAAAAATTTTTAAAGTCGAATCTAGGTATTGTGAAAAAAGTCTCTTCTGAAAAGGAGACTATCGCCTAGGTAGCTTCCCCACCCAAACTACATTATTAGCCAGACCTCGTTATGCCCTGACGAAACTAGTTATACCCTTAAAGATTCAGGAAGCTTACTATTAGTTCAGGTACTAATCGGGTTTCAAAAATTTCCCGGGTCAATGTTCGGGTCAAAAAATTGGATTTCAAGTAATTATGACAACTCTGCTTCCCATCCAATTGACAAAGAAATGTTTAAAAACAATCCTAAAATTAGGTGTATCTATTAATGGAATCATTTAAAAATAAAGAACCTGCAAATAAATTTAAAAAAACCTTTTGTTCAATTTCCAACTCATCAAGCATTTTTTCTAGATTTTGTTGCTTAAATTGTTCAACAATTTCAACATCATAATTTGAAGAATAAGGCCCCAAAAGTACCAAAAAATCGCGTATTCTTAAAATCCATGGCTGTGAACGAATTCTAGTTAGAGGCACTTGAAGTTGTAATTTTCCAATTAATCCGTGTTTTACTTGCAGAGGAATGTCAAATTTTCTAAGCGAACTAGTACGAAGAGGGACGTTTTCCAAATCAACTTGACCTTGATTTTAAAAAAATAAAAAAAATTTTGTTCAGTGACAGTGGTAAAAATACTTTAGATTGGTCAATATATGGCACTTAACTAGATAACCGATCAAGTGGGAGAAAACGTCAAATCCAAATTTGCTTGTTACCGATGAAAATAAGGTATAAATACCTACTAACTAGTAATCGTGATTTTTGATACGCCTGGGTCTGTTTGACTTATTTACCTGGGCAGGATCGTGGGTTGTCCAAAAAACCCAGGAATGTCAAAAATGTCTGGGCCTGGACTCAAGGTATGGGAAAAACCCATGCCACGGTCCAGACGCGACCCAGCTCGATCACTACAAACTAATATCTCTTCCTTAACACACCCAGCCTCCCAAAAAAGAGAAGGCGACTCGCCATAACTGCCAGTCGAATGATGCCTACGGTTATCCTTTTACATCTCTCTCTTACTAAATTTAATATAAATAAAAACCTTGAAGAAAAGCAACAGAAAGTTGATCAGTATTTAAACAAAAGTATTCGCCAATATAATTATTTAAAATCCAAGCAACCAGGTTTTCTAACATTTTTCGTTTATTTTTTAAAATCTGAAAATATAAAAATTTAAAAAAATTAAATGAAAATTAAACAAAAATTGACAGCTTTCTCAAGAAAAATCTTCAACAACAAGCTAGACAAACAAAATAAAATAATTCGAGAAAAGTAATTAGAGAACGTGTAAAAATAATAAACGTTAAAGAAAAAAAATTAAAAAATCAGAACGCCAAAAATAATTTTAATTATAATTTAACTTTTTGTCTCTAGCGTCTCTTCTTTTCTTATTATCCCTCTTTCCGCATTTCTATTATTTTTGTCTTTCATATTTTGCCAATACCATATTTTGCCAACAAGGGTTAAAATTTACATTTTGTCAAGAAGCCTGTTGACAAAATGTCATTTTTTAGCCTTATTGGCAAAATGTCGGTTTGGCAGAATATGGAGAGGCTCTATTATTTTTTGCTTTGTCCTAGAAACAAAAGAGATTAAAAATATCCAGCTGTAATTGACAAAGCAACAATAAAAGAGGATAACTGGCATAATTAATTGTTTGATTCTTCTTTTGTCCGGTTGGGGTCAGTTGAGCGTGGCCGGTTGAGCGTCAGCCGACATTTGAACGGCTATAACTTTTTTAGCCTTGATCCAATACGAATGAATCATATATCATTCGAAAGCCCTCGATGAGTCCAATCTTTATCTCAACTGGATGGATCAAGTCTGATCCCGGTTAAAACGTTATAAGTCGATAAGTGCAGAAAATCGTTGTTTTTCACACTTATCGACTTGTAACTTTTTAAATAGCGATCAATCATGATCCATCCAATTGAAACAAATATAGCGCTTAACGAGGGCTTTCGAATGATATATGATTCATTAGTATTGAATCAAGCGGAAAAAAGTTATAGCCGATCAAAGTTGGCTGACGCTCAACCGGCCACGCTCAACTGGCCCGTTCCGTCTTTTGTCTTCCAATAATTGATTATTTAAACTTTGATTTCTTTAAAAGATTAATTAATTTAATTTTAAGAGATAAAATGGTTTTAGAAATGACTGGAAGTATTTCAAGTAACAAAAGCTCTTCTTCAACTTCAACTAATTTAGTATTAGATAATGAAATTGAAATAAAAAAGACGCCAATGAAAGGACAAGAAAACAACAACAATATTGAACAAATTACCCAATCGCTAGTTCAACGACTTCAACCAAATGAACAAGGAAAGAGAATTAGGCTTTATAGAAATGGAGACAGATTTTTTAAGGTTTTATAAAATCTATTAGACTTTAAGTCATGCTTGACTTTAGGAGCATTTTTTAACTTCTTACATTCCCTTTTTCAATCTTACAAGGAGAGGTTGCGAGGTGTCCGACTTAAAAACGGTCGAGACCGGGCTCATTCGATAGAGAATGTTCCCTTTCTAGCGAGGATTTTGAGCCGTTTTTGCCCGTTTTTATCAAAATCTACTAGAAAGGCAACATTCTCTATCGAATGAGCCCGGTCTCGACCGTTTTTAGGTTGGACACCTCGCAACCTCTTCCTGTTATTTTGCACCAGTGTTTGGAGTTTTTTTATATCCTAACGCTAAGCCTCGACCTACGGGTTTTTTTTTTGCACAGACCGAGACTAGATATTGTCAATGGATTAGATATTTAGACGGGAGACTTTAAAGTTTTTTTTGTTTAGAACCCTTACAACCCTTTTTCTGACAACTTAAATTCCCTCCCACATGTTCATCCTACCCAGAAATCCCATTTTCCTCTGTCACCGAGATTCTTTTATCATATACACATTTTCTATAATTTTCAGGGAATTTGGTATACAATAATTCCTTCATTACGTTCCTGGCCAGCATTCCTCGAAGATTTACAAAAAATACATTTTCTAATTGATTCACTTGCTCTACCTCACGGAGTCAGATTTGTCTTTCGTTCAAATGGAGGCGAACCATGTAATGGATTGGAAGAATTGAGACACGGTTTGACAACTTTTTTCGATTAAAAATAAATTTTTTAAAGGTCAAAGTTATGTAGTTTCTTCAACAGACAAATTTAAACAGATAGACTATGCAAATGCCGCTCAACCAATTTGGTCATTTGTTTCAAATAAATTAACTAATGAACCAACTGCTTCAGGATTGAGAGAAACTTTTCAAAGGGTTTGGAATTTAAATTAAAATATTTGTCACTTTTTGGATATCCCAACCCCTAGTTTGGGCCTCATGGTTTTCTTTAATGAGTACATCAGGTGTGTGCCATCTCGCCTTATAGATGGAAGGCCCTTTCCCCAAAATTCCGCCTTTTTTGGACTTTCGCCACCCGTCTTAAGCTTTTTTTATTGACTTTCGCCTTTTCGGTTTTTAAAATCTTTCGGCAGATCCCTGGTGTACATAATGGACTCGAGTAAATCGGTGAGTGACGAAAGTCTTACCATTATGTACATATTAAGAAAAGTTAGTAGACTCGAACGGGGGGAGGGGGTATTCGAGTATTTAATAATATTGTTTAGGAACCCAATGAATTTGTCAAGCCCAGAATAATCACAATTATTCGTAATGGAATCAAGCCAAGACGAGTAGTACGCCATTTACTTAATAAACGGACAGCTCAATCATTTGATATGGTTTGGATATTTTTTTAAGTGACCATTTTTTATCAGATTGTCTCGCTTATCTTTGACCGACTTTTAAAAATAAGTCGGTCAAATTAAAAAAAAATAAGTCGGCGGGAAAATTTTTTTCAAAATTTTTTTGATCATTTTTTTGATAATTTTAAAAGGAACGGCTGATGCTTTTTTCTGATTTTTCTTCCCACTTTTTTTTTATATTTTTATCATTTCTCTTAAGAAATGGTCAATTTAATTTTCTTTTTAAATTAAATTAAAAAATATTTTTATTTATTTTTTTACAGGTCATTAGTGATATTACTTCAAAAATTAAATTAAATAGTGGAGCAGTTCGAAAGCTTTATTCAATTAGTGGAAAACAGGTAAATTTATTTAGGAAGGTACGAGGCATGATTGTGCCACTTTCTTTCGCCGAATCTTGTTTTTTTTTGTCTTTCGTGTTTTGCCGTTAACTTGGCATTTTTGTCTTTTGCTTTTTTTGGCGGAATATGAGACAAAATATCAAAAAAATGCAAAAATTCGGTGAAAGAGGCTGCCAAACTTCTTGTATGAGGAGTTTGGTTATCACGGCGTCTCCCATTTAATAAGGAGATGCTATTAAATTTTATAAATTTTTTTTGTTTAGGTCAACACATTAGCCGACTTTTTTTGTGACGATTTTATTTTTATTGCTTACGGAACAGAACGTATTTGTTGTGATGATTTTAATGTTGTTTCTGAAGGTTTTTTTTTAATTTTTAAATTGCCGAAAATTTTTTTAAAGAATACAAAAGAATGGAAATTGGTGGAAGAACACCAATGAATCGACACCAACACCAACAAACAAAATTTCGTTTACGTCCAACACAAATGAGAATGCTTCGAAAACGAAATCCTAACGATTTTCGACTTAAAACGGGTGGAGATGGTAGGCATATGTTTAAAGAAGGGAATGACAATGAACAAGTACAACTTGAAAATTCTGGTTAGATTTTTTTTAAATATTATTTTGTGGTTTCCGAAATTATTTAGTAATATTTTTTGAAAATTTCAATTATTCTTGGTGATTTTATAATTTCTCCCCTGGATCCTTTTATTATTTTCCTCCTCTCCTTTTCTGGTTTTGAAGTTTTGAACCCATTTTCTAGAAAAATTTAATTGTTTTTGGAATTGTTTCTATCATGGGTGATTTAAATTAATGTTTTGGAACGAAGCATAAAAATTTATTTTGTTTGTTTCGGATAAAATAAACCTTCCTTTTTCTTTTGGCCCTTTGTATTTTTTAATTTTATTTTTTAATTAATTTTCTGTAATCAGTCATTCCAAAAATTATTTTCTTTATTTTTTTTTAAATTTTCCATAATTTTTAACTATATTAACTATAGCTGCAAATGTTGTATTACCTTCTGATTTGGCTGAACGTTGTCATATTATTTCACTTCTTGGTGATGGAAATACTGCTTTTGTTTATAAAGTTGCCTTTCTTGTTGAAACAAGTAATTTAAATTTAAATAATGATGATTGTCAACAACAACAACAAGGAGAATGGTCAACAGAAGCATTAAAAATTATTCGTCGTTCAACATTAGAAAATCCAGAAGTTTTAGCTTTAGTTCAAACAGAAATTGAATTATTAAAAATGTTAAAACATGAAAATATTGTTCAACTTTATGATTGTATAGCACATCCAAATGGTGATTGGTTTATTAGAATGGAATGTGTACCTGTTAGTTTTCTTTTTTAATTTTTAAAAATTTTTACCCAATCTACGCTATAATTTACCACTAAATCAGGGATGTGTGTTGGATTACCTGAGACTAGGGTTTGACCTCGAATCCTGAGGGCGCGTGTTTCGGGGTGCGTTGGAGGATGACTGACAGAATAACACTCACAATTTATTGTCAGTCATACTCCAACGCTCCCCGAAAAACGCGCTCTCAGGATTCGGGGTCAAAACCTACCTGAAACCTGAGTTGAGATCTTGAATTGTTTTTTGACTTGAAACTCGATCCGAACAACATTTTAAAGCCCTGACTATTCTTTCATTCTTAAATCGGCCCATTCCTGTTCAAAATATTCACCTATTAAGGATGAGCCGACTACCCATTATATGTACATTTTAGAAGAAGTTTTAATTAGAAATTACTCAGTTACTGTGCCAATAAGGATGTCCATTTTAAAACACCAGTTTAAACGATTTTTGAATTCTTAATGGGTTATCTTAATAGTGATTAATAAATAGGGTTGTAGGTTCTGGACCGAACCGAAGAATCGAGGATTTTTTATTCGGTTCTTTGTTTCGGTTTTGGATATCTGAAGAATTTACAGGAACCGACAACTAATAAATAAACTACAATAGATAAATTAATTTTAGGATGGTGATCTTTTTGAACTTCTTCGAAAGAGGCGAATGTTTAGTGAAACAGAAGTGTAAATTTTTTAAAAAAATTATTGGGAAATTTTTTTTTTAATTTTTAGGGCAAGCTGTGCAGATTGTCTTTGCCGTGCACTAGCTTATTTACACACTGAACATTTAATAGTTCATAGAGATGTTAAATTGGAAAATTTATTGGTTTATTATATTCCTGACAATCAATCTGGGCAGCGTTTAATGATTAAATTAGCAGATTTTGGATTAGCTTGTCAATTGGAGACTGCAGACCAATTATTGTATTTTTTTTATTAATTTTGGTAAAATATTTTAAAAAAATTTTAAAGAATTTTACTTTGTGGTACACCAACATATGTGGCGCCTGAAGTGCTTGCTGAATTTGGGTATTCATTTAAGGTAGTTACATATAATAATATTAATAATAAATTTTTCCGGAAAATACTATATTCTTATTTTATATTTTCCGGAAAATATATTTCTATCCATTGTTTTTAATTCGTTCCGGAATTTATTATCCTTTCCGGGATACTTTTGTTTATTTTTATATTATTTTTTCGGGAAGATTTAATGCCGATTTTTCCGGAATATTTTTAATTTTATTATTTTCCGGAAAATACGTATAACCGGAATTTTTATTTTCAGTAATATACCTATTTATTATCCTTCCGGAAAATTATTTCTAACTTTATTCTTTTTTCTGGAACACATTTCCGGATCTTTTTAAATTATTTGTTAATTTAAAAGGCTGACTGTTGGAGTGTTGGAATAATTCTTTATTGTCTTCTTTGTGGTTACCCACCTTTTGGAGTTGATGAACCTGACGATGTTTTATTTAATCGAATTTTACGTGGACAATTTCATTTTCCTTCGCCAGTTTTTGATTCAATTAGTAATTCAGCCAAATTATTAATTACACGACTATTAAATACTGATCCGTTTATGAGAGCATCAGCAACAGATGTTGTAGAGTGGCATTGGACTAAGGTGTGGGGGGAAATAAAAATTAATTTTTTAGACAATTTTTTTTGGATTTTTCGAAAAATTTTCGAATTGAAAAAAATTTTTTATAATTTTTTTTATAATTTCCAGGGTCTAGCCAATGTCTCACAAGAAAATGAATTGGAAGCAGAAGAACATTTAGCTATAGCAATTGCAGGAATGTTAATGTTAGATGATGATGACGATGAACAACAAAAACAATATTCTGATGATTTTGCAATGTCAGAATCTTCAGCAGAATTTTTCTTTTCTCGTAGAGCAAGTATGGATGAATTATTATGTGAGGATGATAATGATGAAGAGGAGGGAGGAGGAGGAGAAGATGGAAAAATGTTGCTATTTTCTTCTATTGCTACAACTACTGCTACAAATGTGTAAGGGGAAAAATTAAAAAAAAAATTTTTTTTAAAAGTACTAGAAAATTTGGTGAAATTTCAAGTTCATTTCACCCCCTCCCTCTCCCTTTTTTGCTTCCTCAACGTATTAAAAATGGTCAGAATTTGCTTCCTTTTCAACCTTTTATTGACTGTTTGTATGCCATTTATGCCATTCGGAAACAGAGTGAAGTTGAGTAAGGAAGCAAAGTTTGACCATTTTTAATAATTTGAATAATGAAAAAAGGGCGGGGGCAAACTTGAATTTTTACCAAAATTTCAAAAAAAAATTTTATCTTAAAAATTTTGTGTTTGTTTCTAGATTTTCTTCATCTGCTATAGCTACAGCTTCATTTTCTGCTACTACAAATTCCATTTCTAATCCTCCAAATGCTCCAATTTCAACAGATGTTACAAAATTGATTAGAAGTGATTCACCATATGAATTTCCTCCCATTCAATTACCTCCAATATCACAATCAATATTAGCTACAGCAATGCCATCATTGTTACCTTCATCTAATACAGACTTACTTGAACAGCAAACATCTTCCTCTTTAGCTCCATCTTCTTTAGCAACAGATAAACGTAAAAGACAACGTGGTGATTCAATTAAAAAACATCAAAATATCAAAATTGATTTTCAACAACCCCAACAAAAACTTCAACAAAATAATGAAAAAGAAGCTTCTTCTATATCAGCAGTTGATAAAATAATTGCATGTAATACAAGTTGTATCGTTGGAGGTAATAAAGAAACTACTCAACAAACTACACCAAGAATGCAACGTAAAATAATTTTACCCCAACAACAACAATCGACTACTGGTATAAGACGTAAACAAAATTTACGTCATATATCTTTAGATGATAATGGAGTAGTAGATGATAATAATGAAATTGGAAGAATTGCTGTTACAAATGTAAATAATAATAATAATACACCAACAACAGCAGCACCAACAAGAACAACAACAACAACAACAGCAAGTACAGGACGAAGACAAAGAAGGACAGCAACAATCAGATAAATTTTAAAATATATTTATATACAGTCGGACGACCCCAATTAGGATCTCTCACTATTAGATATCTTGAAAATTGAAAATAAAGAGGTTGGGGGTTAAGTTTGATTTTAAAATAAGCTCTTGTTACTAATTTTAAAAATTCATAAATATAGTTGATGGATTTATTTTAAAAAGGGTATTTGTGTGGGAAACCTTTGGATATCCTGATACAATAAATATACACGAACCGTAAATTTCCGACGGATATCCTGTTTCACTTTCAGATCCAGCAGGTTTGGTGGATCTTGCTCCACCAACCTTATTTCTTTAGATAACCAATATAAGGGTGTGGGGGGGGGTTTATTTAATAGTGAGATCCAAAACTATAATTCTTTTTATTATACATTATATATACCTACTTATATATTATATATAATTATGTAAAAATTAAAAATTTACAATTAAAAATACAATTTTTGAAATTTTTTTATATAATTAGGTTCTCGATCAGCACGGGCAAGAAAGCGTTTCGTTAACTTTTGGCCTTTTCTTGTTTTAAATTACATATATTTTTTGAGTTTATTTTGAAGGTCCTTCTTTAAAAAATTTTTTTTTTGGAAAATAGTCTTTCCTCTCTTTGCCAAAAAATTTAATTTATTTTAAAAAGGGGTATGTGTTTGTGTGATTGATAAAAACCTTGAAGAAAAGTTTTTATATTTATCAGATTTTTTTTTCTTCAGTGACGTGTAAAACTATTTTTTAAATTTTAAAAACACTGAAAATTAAAATTTGAAAATAAATTTTAATCCGTTATTTTTTAGCAAAAATTACTTTTCTTTTAATATTAATGACTTTTGGGGGTCAAGTATGCATATGTTTTTTTATATTTTATATAGTTTCTAATAATTCTTACAAAATTAACGTTTTATTAAAAGGATAATAGAGAGTTTTTCATTTAAATATTTAATATTCTTGACCCAGTTTTCATAATTATTTTTTTTTAGTTTTTTAAAAGAAATCTAGGAAATTAAAAAAATTTTAGGCTTAAAATTCGATTTTGTCTTTGCATTTTCCCTGAGATTTTCCCCTTATATTTACAACATCCCATCTCTCTCATTTTTGATAATCACCTAGTAAGTAGTCTATTTAATCCATAAATCCCAATATTTTTTTTTATCTTTTATCTAATTGAAGCTAGTTAAATCGCTTCTTTCCTTTAATTTTTATATAGTCATCTCCTCCCTTGCCCTCCTTTTTTCTTTAAAATTTGTTCAATATTTTCATGTGTGGTGTGGTTGACCATGAATTTCTTTCAAATTTTTAAGGAAAAATGCTGCTCAATTTATTTTTAATAAAATTATTTATTAAAATTTTTGGCTTGTTTAAAATTCTATTTGTCATTTTTGTTGATTCAATAGGTATATCTTCCCTTAAATTTTCATTTTTCAATCAAATTATTAAAATTAAAAAAAGATGTTTCACTCCTTGATTGTTCCTGTCAACGTTCATTTCACCCAGTTTGTGGGACTGATCGACAAACTTATGATAGTCTATGTTTGTTGGATTGTGCGAGGAGATATGATCCAGGCATTAGTCTATCCTTCATAAATACCTCTTTTGTTCCCTTTAGGTCTGACCCTAGCATATGAAGGAACTTGTTGTCCGAGTGCCGAACTTTGCGCTGATTATTTTGACCCTGTCTGTGATCAGTTTGGTCTGTAACTGGTTAAATACCCCCATTTTTAAGTAATATATTTTAGGAAATTTTTACGCAAATGACTGTATTTTCGACTTTCACAAGTGTGCACAACGTAGGAGCGGTGGACCTTTAATAATTATTGAAGGGCGAGGGGAACAGGCATGCGCAAATGCTATTGCAGCTGCTGCTGCTAAACAACAAACAAAAAATAATAAAAAGAATAATAATTTAAATAATAATATTAAAAGAAATAATAATGAAGAACAAGTTGTTAATAATGGAAGATTATTAATATCTAAACCGCCCCCATGCCATTTCTTTTGTGATGAAACTATCGCCCCTGTTTGTGATAGTCAGTCA
Source organism: Meloidogyne enterolobii (assembly GCA_963681835.1). NCBI lineage: Eukaryota > Metazoa > Nematoda > Chromadorea > Rhabditida > Meloidogynidae > Meloidogyne > Meloidogyne enterolobii. The sequence goes on along the minus strand of CAVMJV010000086.1, from coordinate 374,246 downwards.
AGAACACATAAAAATCGCTGCAAGTGGGTTTTATTTTTTCTGTCAATTTTCAAGTTTGTAAACTTGATGTAAATATTTGTAATAATTTACAACTTTCCGGAAAAGTTTTTAGTATATATTCTACAATTCCGGAAACAATTTAAAATATTCCGGAAATTAGTGCTATTTAATATTTATTTTCCAATTTCGGAAAAAATTTACAATTATATTATATTCTGGAAACAATTGTTCTATTCATTATTTAGTATTTTACAATTCCGGAAAAATATTTATTTTTCCGGAAACAGTTATGAATATTCATTATTTACATACAATTCCGGAATAATTTTACATTAATATATACCGGAAATAATAGTTCATTTTATTTTACAATTCCGGAATAATTCTATAACATTCCGGAAACATCTATTCTATTTACTAGAATATTTAGTATTTTACAATTCCGGAAACAATTCTAACATATTCCGGAAACTAGGGCTATTTAATATTTATTTTACAATTCCGGAAAAAAAATTTACAAATATTCCGGAACAGCTGATTCTATTTATTCTATATTTTACAATTCCGGAAACATTTTCAATTAAAATTCAAATATATTCTAATTGTAATTAAATTTCTTTTATATTCCTTAGTTTATTTTTACTACTTAACTCTTAGGTTTGAATTAACCGCATGTAGAATTAATTCACGTGGAATCATCTCTGCGCTTCATATAGTCAAAGAAGGCCCTTGTCGGATAGAAGAAAATAATTTTAGTTCGTTACTATTTAAATTTTGAAATACTTTTTTTCTTAAAGAAAAATTTCCACGTGCCAATAGTGTTAGACGACTGGCGCCACCTCGCAATTATTTTAACAACATCAACAATGGAGATTCTAATAATCAAAGAATTACAAATTCAAAAAGAAAATTATCATTGTCTTTCGAATCATTCAATGTTGAAAAGAATGATGGAATTCAAAAAATTTCACCACAATGGATAACTGGGGTAACTATTATTTGTTTATTTATGCCTTGAAGGCATCACATACAAATATTCCGGAAACATTTGAATACCTATTTCACAATTTTTCCGGAAATTATTTTATTAATTACAATTTCCGGAAGCTAATATTTTACAATTTTCCGGAACAGCTTTATTATATTCGGAAAACTATATAATTATTTGTCTTCACAATCTTTCCGGAAACAATTTTATTAATTACGTTTTCCGGAAAAAATTTTATTACTTTTCGGAAATTGTAAAAAATAGAACTTTACAATTTAAAAAAGAATTTTGTTTATTCAGCCCGCTGCATCACCAGTTAATCAACACCAACTGGATTTCCCTCCAAAACAAATGTTTAACGATCAAGTTCAGAAACATCAAATGCAACAAGGACATCAACAGTGTGATATGTGTAGAGATGAAGGGCCTTTTGATCAAATAGTTCCTGTATGTGACAATACAAATAGGACACATAAAAGTGAGTAGAAAATACTTGTAGAAAATTATTTAAATAATTTAAGGTGTTTGCTTATTTGCTCAATGGAATTGTGAAAGAAGACTACGTGGGGAAGAAGAGAATGTATTCGTCCACGTGGGGGAATGCAACCAAGTTTTTACAACTCAAAATTTTAAATATAATTTTTTCTTTAAGGTCTCTCCCATTTTTGTTACTAAAGTTAGTTATTTTACTGATTCAATTTCTAATTTTATTTAAAAATAGGAAGAAGACTGCCCTAGTAAATGTAGTCACCAACTCAAGCCTGTCTGTGATTCTAACGGAATTACACATCCTAACCTTTGCGCTTACAAACTTTATCGTTGCCTTCAAAGAAAAGTGGGTAATTAATATAAAATAAGTTTCCGGAAAGATTTAATATATAATTTAAGTTTGCAAACTTGAATATTATAAATTGTAATTAAATAAAAATAAACTTTTCCGGAAGAACTTTCCGGAAAAGTTTAAATCTTAATAAAAATTAAAGTTTGCAAACTTAAGTTTATAATTAAAAAAATAAGCGTTCCGGAAAACTTTCCGGAATATTTCAAACTTCAAGTTTACAAACTTAAATATAATTTTTATTTTATAATAATAAACTTTTCCGGAAGGACAATTACAATTTAAAGTTTACAATTAAGTTTATTTTTTGATATGTGTAATATAACAATATAAAGTTTCCGGAAAACTTTCTGGAAGTTTTCACAAACTTGAAGTTTACAAATAATTTTATTTTTCCAGTTGTAATTTAAATAAACTTTCCGGAAAGACTTTCCAGTACCTTAGATTTTAAAAAGTTTACAAACAAATATTACAATTTATTCCTTGATATTTGTAAATTTAGAGTGGTATCAAATCTACAGGTTGGTTAGTGTCATTACGCGAGTGTGCAACAACACCCTCAACCTCCTCACATGATCACAATATTTCTAACAATAAAAACACTTTAATTCCTTCACAACATTCAAAACAAACACAAAAATCAATTGAATGTCCTGATGAGCCAAATTGTGAAGATGAAGTGGAAGAAAATAAAATTCAACAAATTTGTGATAGTGATGGAAAAGCACACAAGTGAGTAAATTTGTGTGGATTTTTATGTCCTTTTTAATTATTCCTTGAAGGAGTACTTGTCTTTTTGCACATGCACATTGTTTAGCAGCAAAAACAGGAAAAGCTTTACGTATTATTGAATGCCCTCCTCAACTACAAAATATTTCTACAACAATTTCTATACCTACAATTCCAACATCAACATCTACCCAACAAAAACAAATTTCTACAAAATTGGTTCCTAAAATATCTGCCAATTTTGCTTCCATGCCACCACACCTAACAACTACAACATCAAAAACATTAATAAATAATCAAGAAGAAAAACAAAAGATATTAGATTGTGAACGTAGATGGCATGATTGTGGAGAGTCTCCAAAGGATGCTTATTGTGGATCTGATTTGATAACATATCGAAATTTTTGTGCTATTCAAGTAATTCCGGAAAATCCTTCCGGAACATAATTCTTCAAATTTTTTTCTAGAAGGCTTCTTGTTTGGACAGTCAAGTAGAAGTACTTTTCAAAGGAGAGTGTGAAAGGTGTCTATCAAATCCATGCCTGGCTAAACGTAATACTGCTGAAGAAGACAATAATGATTCTTTATATGTTTGTGATCAAGGAGGAGAGACTAAGAGTAAATGTGAATTTGAAGTTTTGCGTTGTATTTATGAAATTAAATTTGGCTACAATATCACTGCTGCTTATGTACTAAAATATATTATTTAATTACAATTTTCCGGAAAGAAATTAATTTAACGTCCTTTCCGGAAGAAAAATATAAAATTACAACCTTCCGGAATAGAAATATACTATTACAATTTCCGGAATAGAAATATAACTATTTTCCGGAAGAGATATAATTACAATTTATAATTACAATTTTCCGGAAAGAAATTAATTTAACGTCCTTTCCGGAAGAAAAATATAAAATTATAACTTTCCGGAATAGAAATATAATATTACAATTTCCGGAAGGAAATATTTTCCGGAAGAGATATAATTTTAATTTATAATTACAATTTTCCGGAAAGAAATATAGAAATTTACCAACCTTCCGGAAAAAGATTAAATATATAACTTTACTGAAAGAAATATAACAACCTTCCGGAACAAGATAAAATTAATATTACAATTTCCGGAAAGAAATATAAAATTACGCCTTTCCGGAAAAGATATATAGATACAATTTATGATTACAATTTTCCGGAAAATTAATAATTTTTATTTCTGTAGCAAGGAAAATGTTGCCCTAGTATTGAGTCGTGTACAGGAGGGCCAGAGACACAACCCATCTGTGATACGAACAATTCTCGTCACTCTAATTGGTGCAGCTTTGAAATGGCAAAGTGTCGTTCAATTAAAATTCATCATAAGCCGTTGGAGGAACGTGAATGTAATATTAATAACAACACTGAAAGACGGAAGGAGAATATCGAGGAAAGAGAAGAGGTGTTTCGTCGCTTATGAAAATTCATACTGAAAATAAATTTAAATTATTATAGAATTAAATTAATTAAATCAAAGATAAATTTATTGGTAGAGATAAGTTAATTCAGATGTTTTGTGGTTATTACAAAACATTTACCTATCTTATAAAATTAATGCTTTTTCCGGATACTTATTCCGGGAAATTACAATTTAAAATTATATTTTCCGGAAAAGAATTTACAATTTTCCGGATACTTCACATATTTATATTTAATTAAATTCCGGAAAAGATTATAATTAAAATTACAATTTTCCGGAAACAACTAGAACTTACATATTATGTTTTCCGGAAAAGAATTTACAATTTTCCGGATACTTCACATATTCATATTTAATTAGTATTTCCGGAAAATATTACCATTAAATTTACAATTTTCCGGAAACAACCAGAACTTATTATATTTTCCGGAAACGACTTTACACTTTTCCGGATCTTCAAATATTTATTAAATCTTTCCGGAAAAGATTAATACAAAATTACAATTTAATATTATATTTTCCGGAAAATATTATTCCGGATGAAAAAGAATATATTATTTATTTTACGATTTGTAAAGGAAATTGTAAAATACATTTGTAAAGGAAACCGGACTACACGAGGCAGACGTTCATTCTTCTGCAATTTCCCAACAATTAATACCCTCAAGCAATACTGATATACTTCAAAATGTGAGCGTTGAATTGCTTAGTGTAGATCAACTAATATGTAGTGATAAATACGAACCAGTTAATTTAAAAAAATTTTTTTAATTTTTATTTTTCACTTAGTTGTGTGCTAGTGATGGACGTACCTATAGAAATGGTTGCCATTTGGAAAGGCATAATGCTTCAGTAAAAGATAAAAATGAATCCTCTCCTTTAAGGGTTTTATATCCGGGTAAAATTAATTTAAAAAAAAATTTTTTTCAATTATTATTTCAATTTTTGAAGGTGAGTGTTGCCCTCAATTAAAATGCCAAGACGACTATGTGCCTGTTTGTGACAGTGAATTTACTACTCATTCGGTGATATTTCTATTTTATCTTTTTTTAATTTTTAAAAAGAATTTCTGTCAATTTTCACACCAACGCTGTTTAGCTGAACGAACAACAGCTCAAAATTTAACAATTCTCTCATATACAAAATGTGATCTTAAAAACGATAATGTTTCTAGTTTGCTTAGAAAATCACTCACAAATGATAGCTTTAATTTATCATAAATAAAATTTTTGAATATACAAAACTGCACTTAAAAAAGAATTTTTTTAGTAAATAAACACTAAATTTGCTTTCTTCCGTCTTGCCAAATTGTCTTTATACACGGAAGCATCCTTTAAAAAAGCATCCCTTTAAAGGCGCTGATTTACCAAAAAATAACATAAAAAGCGTGCCAATTGCCCATTTTATTTACTTTCAATTCAAAATACCTACAACCACCTTAAATTGCCAATTCATTATGTTTTCATTCAATTCCCATGGCAACATGAAGGGAAAAAGCAGCTGGACATTATCGCTTATTTTAAAGGAGGAAGAAGGACGATGGTCATTCAAAAAGAATAAGAATAGAAAAAAGGCGGGCATTGTTGAGATTATCTAAATTCTTTTCTAAAGATTTTTATTAATCTATTTCTAAAATTAAAAAATGGTTCCTTAACATTTTGCACAATTCAGGGGTAATTGATATTTCCAATGGATTCCGGAAATAGCTGACGAATTCCGGAAAAGATATAACTTTATATTTTATTTATATACTAAAAATAAGTTTCCGGAAAATATACGAAATTACTTATAACTTTCCGGATAGAATAGGTTTAGTATATTAATTAAATTTACAAACTAGGAATTTCCGGAAAGAATAGAAATGTATTAAAAAAAGTTTCCGGAAAAATTATAGAGCTTTCCGGAAGGAATATATGTCTATGATTTCAAGTTTACAAACCTAAGGAATTTCCAGAAATATTAGATACTAAAAAAGTTTCCGGAAAAATTATGGAGCTTTCCAGAAGGAATATATGTATAATTACAAGTTTACAAACTTGAGGAATTTCCGGAAAGCATAAAAATATACACTATCTATATGAATTTACAAACTTTCCGGAAACTTAAGAGGGCAGACTAAGCGCAAACTGAAGATTCCATAAAATACCTAGTCTACCAGAATACCCCCCCCCTCAGTAGTACCTTCAATACTTTATATATACTCTTATAATATGCTCGCTTTTAATTGATACATTTAAATATTATTTTTTACTATTTTTGTCCCCCTTATTACATAATATGCCTCATTTATAAAATCCATCCTCCCCGTTTCTAGGACACTCTTAATTGAACGCGCATTGCTTTTTGAGAGTGTTTTTAGACTGTATATTTATTTAAACTTAATCCTTTTTTGACATTCTTTCAAGCTTTTTAGACTTAACATTAGAGTAATAGATAATCCCAAACTTTGTCTTCCCTTCAAATTCATCCTCAATTTACTCCACTTTTAATAAACCTCATCAATCCGCCTTTAAAGTAATAGCTAGCTCTCAACGCCGTCTTCACCGCCACATTGCCATCCATTCAATGTCAGAATCAACAAGAAACGGCCAAAGCGCCATCTACAACTCTTCCTTTTTTATTGGCGCCAAATGCCAATTTTATTTTCATCCTTCGCTAAAAAACCAACAAAATGCTTCTTCAATTCTTTCAAAATTCAATCTTCTTTCTTCCCTTCATTTTTGATTATTTTTTATTGTTTAAAACCGGTGACATCTCTTACAATGTTACATCAACAACAACAGCAGCAACAACAAAAACCAAAATTTCGGTTACAGCTTGAAGATGTTGGCAATCCTCAGCCTTGCCCCGACAACCCTATACGCCTTTTGGCATCACGTACACCTCAATATATTTATTCGCCATATGTAAAGTTTATAAAATAATAATAAAAAAATACAAGAAAATATTACAAACTTAAATTTTTTAAGTTCAAACTTGAAAACTTAAAACACGTTGGAAATTAAATACACACTTAAAAACTTAAGTTTAAGTTTAAAAAGCAAAACAAACTTAAAAGCATTACAAACTTAAGTTTAAACTTAAAACTTGTTTTTCCGGAAAATTATGCCCACTTCCGGAAATTATATTTATTTCCGGAATTTTATTAAATTTAAACTAAAGTATTTTCCGGAAAGTTATATTTATTTCCGGAATTTTATTAAATTTAAACTAAAGTATTTTCCGGAAAGTGTATATTTATTTCCGGAATTTTATTAAGTTTAAACTTAAGTTTTCCTGAAAAAAGTAAAGAGTAGACATAACAATAAAAAAATAGAACAAAAATAAAACAAACTTTTTTTTACAAACTTAAGTTTGCAAAATTCTAATTTAAGGATGAAAACAAATTATACCCTCCCGATACTGATTGTCAATTTCTCATTGAGGTGTGTGTGTTTTTTAAGCAAAAAATTTATTAATTTAAAATTAAAGGCTACAGACAAATTTCATAGAATACATTTGACAATAATAGAAAGTGATTTAGAAGAAGCTTTATTTACAGATTGTAATGATTATGTTAGTGTTAGGGATAGAGAAGGTGTAGCTTAATTTAAAAATTAAAAATGTTTTCCGGAAATATTTTTATTTGTATATATGTATAATCCGGAAAGTTACAATATTTATTTTATAGTCTATTTTTCCGGAAAGATTATGTATATTTCCGGAAATTATGTCTATTTCCGGAACCTATGTTTATTATTTCCGTAATATTTTTCCGGAAAATATTTTCCGGAAATTTTACTTATACAGTTTCCGGAAAGTTTAGATTATTTAGTAATATATTTTTCCGGAAAATAAGCATTTCCGGAATTTATATTTGTTTCCGGAATTTTCCGGACAATATTTTATTTTCTTCTCTAACTATATTTTATAGGAAACGAAACTAGCATCAAGGAAGTTGCCCGTTGGTGCGGACAAGGTAGTAATTCAGGTCCTTAGGGTTTATTTAAATTATTTAAAATTTCCTTATCTCTATCACATTAAAATTTAATTTAAAAATATTTTCCTATTTGAAATTTTAAAAATAAAGATTATCCCGCTGCTATAGCAAGTGCCAGTGATTCATTGCTTGTTCACTTTCACTCAGATTCAATAATACAAAAACGTGGATTTAACATTTCTTTTGTTCAATTTGGTATTGTAAAGAGTCCAAAAAGTCCTCGAAAATTTTTTAAAAATTATTTTAGACATTGATACATGCCCTCCCGATTGGATTTCTGATGGAATATCATCCCCATATTGGTAGAAAAATTAAAATTTAATCTCAAAAATAATAATTTTAAAGTTATAAACAATTTGTTTTACCTCATATTTTGCCTTGGTATGAGGCCCAGAAAGAATGTAATTTTGAAAGGGCAAATTTGGCAACATTTCAGAATGAAGCAGATTATGCTTTTATTGTTGGTAGGGAGTGGACAATAATTCAAAAAAAATCAAAAAAATTTTTATCCAATAGAATCCTACTCTCAAACCCATTCTTTCCCTTGGGTTGGTTATTCTGATGCAAATGTTGAAGGGATTTATGAATCTATTGACAGAAATGTGCCTCTTTGGCCGGAAAAGTAAAAAATAAAATTTTAAATTAAAAACTTTAATTAATTTATTTAATTGCTTAGTTTTCCTTTAAAACACGAAAATGAAATGAAGGATTGTGTTTATCTTGATTGGAACAAACGTGATCAAATAGTGGTATATGAAATTGACGATTGCCGCAATAGAAGGCCATTCTTGTGCAAAAAGAGGAGAGGTAGAAATATAGTGTGTATTTTCCGGAAAGTTTATATTTTTCCGGAAACTATCTACATGTATATATTAGCTCCGGAATTTTATTGGTAATTTTCCGGAAGTAATTCCGGAAAAGTTTGTTTTGTTTTTTCCGGAAAATTGTTATTATTTTGTTTCCGGAAAGTTTCCAGCAAATTATGTCTATTTATTTGTTTCCGGAATTTCATTATAATTTAATTAATATTATTTTCCGGAAACATTCCGGAATGCTTAAACATTTCGTTCTGCGTTGTTTTCCGGAATTCTTTCTATTTTATTTCCGGAAATTATATTAGTATATTGTTGTTAATATATTATCTTCTGGAAAGTTTATTAATACATACTTAGTATTCTTCCGGAAAATTATGCCCATTCATTCTTTCCGGAATTATATTACTACATTATTAAATTAAATATTATGTTCCGGAAATTTATTCTATTCTATTTTATTTCCGGAAATTATAGTATTAAAATAGTATATTGTATTATCTTCCGGAAAAATCTCAAACTTTAATTTCCTTTTAAAGACGGTACAGAAGTTCCAGTCGTCTTACCAGCAGGGATGATACGTCGCGGCTTTCGCGATTTTACTATGGATTACACACTTTTGGTTGTAGTTGTTATATTTGCTTTGTTAGCATTAGTAGTTGGATGTGTTTTATTTCATAAGTACTTATAGCTTAAAAATCCTCTTAAAAATTCTATTTATAGATACAAGGAACGGAACAATAGAATAATTAATATAGACATGAATCAACGTCTAGTTCAACAACAACAAGGGCAACAACCAGGAAATAAGGATAAAGCTGCCGCGGCTCTGGCTAGGCAAAAGGCTAAGGAAAGGGAACGGCGAGAATTAAGAGAACAAAAATATGCTGAAACAAGTAATAATAACAGCAATAGGGGAGGGAGAGGTGGAGGGATTGCTACAACAAAATCCCCGTTTGAATCCCAAGACAGTAATGCTTCATTCCCTCTACAAACGTTCCAATCAACTTTTGCCCAAAGAATGACAACTACAACTACGGAAAATGTGGAACCTTTAGATACTGCAGCAGCTTTAGCTGAAGCAACTGCTACTGCTAGTCAACAAATGAGGGAACATGAGGTGATTTTTTTGAGTATTAAAAACCTCATTTGTGGATACCCCCAATGCTAGGTACACCTCTATTTATAAGAGACTTTTCTTAACTTGGTTGGCCTCTAGGTGGGGGAGGGAAATAATTTAGTAGATAAGAAGTCGGATCAGTACACGCAACACAACCATATAAACATGTTGGAACAGTACAGGGTGGGGGAAGGGGGGTGGAGTTTTGGAGGAAGGTGAGTTTTGGAGGGGAACAATTCAACCAAAATAAACATAAACCCTCGACTTAGAACACACCTCATTATAAGATAACCTCATTTTTTGCAGTCAATGGGGTATCTATCTTATAATGAGGTTTTGACTATAAAAAATTTTTCAAAAAGAGAAAAATATTTTCTGAAATAATTAAAGGCCACTAAACTTCATCCACAACAACTTTCAGCAGAAATTGCATCTGTAGATTCTCCACCCGAGGATGATCTCAACTCTTCCCCACGTATTAGAATGAGTCCAAATCAGCCTTCTTTTGTTGAGGAAGGAAGGAAAATTTCTGAGAAAAAAATAAGAAAAGGATGGATGGGTGCTGGTGTAAGTGGTGGGGGAACAACTGATAGGGAAGAAGAGGAAGAAGAAAAAGATAGGCATAATATGGGGTATGAACCTGATTCTGAAGAGGAGGAACACGAAGAAAAGGAACGGCAAAAAATAAGAAGAGCAAGTAAAATAAATGGTGAAGGGGAGGGAGGAGAAGAAAATAATTTTTTGATGGAAATGAATGATGAGGGAGGAAGAAAAAATAATGGAGAAAATACTGGAGAAAATAATGGAGAAAACGAGGAGTTGGAGCAGTACACGCAACACAACCACATGGACGAGGAGTTGGAGCAGTACAGTGGAGGGGAAGAATTTAAGCAGTATAAACACAAAAATGTTGTAGAATCAGAACAATATGTTAATAGTCAACAATTTAAACAATTAGAGTCTGATGGAGGAGAGATTCAACAAAAAGTAGTACAAGTAGAATTGCATGGAGAAAATGGGGAGGAAGGGGGATTGAGCCAATTTAAAGATAAGAGGACAAAAGAGGAAAGAATTACTAATTTTGATGAGAAAATGATGGATAGTTATGCGATTGGTGATCATTTCAAGGCTGCAAAGGTAGGAGTGATTTAGACTCTAAATGGTCATCTAAAGGGGTCATAGTGGTCATTTAAAGGGGTATAGTGGTCATCTAAGGGATCTCTAGTGGTCATTTAAGGGGGTCATTAGAGTCTCAATTTATTTTTCCTCTTAATTTTAAAGGTAGCAACATCAGCAATCGCTTCAGCAGCAATAGCAGCTACAGAACATCCCATTCGACCACCTATCGAATTAATGAGAACTACTAGAACAACATCTACGGATAAAACTAAAACACCCCCACCAAAAGAAGCAAAAGAGAGTGAAAAAATAGGGGAATCCGGAAAAAGCTCTAGAGAAGCAACAAGAGAAGGGAAAGAAGAAAAGAGAGAGGAAAAAGAAACTTTTCCGGAAAAAGTTTCCGGAAAGGGTAATATTCCTTCTACAGCTAATATAGTGAAAACGGAAGGAGAAGGAACAGGAACAAGAATTCGAATAAAAAGAAAAACTTTTGATCGACCTCCCCCAGTTGGCCCTTTAGATAACGTTTCAGCAATATCGTTAGATGAATTTTGGCAACAACAATAATAATTTTTAAAAAAAAATATTTTTAAGGCAATAAATTTACATTATTTTTGATTAAATATACCCATTAATTTTAAATATTTTGCTAATCCAAAAATGGCTAGAAATTTTTAGTTTGTCTAGATATAATAAATTTTAAACATGATTAATTTTTGATTAATATTAGGGTTTTAAAATGGATAGAATTTCTGTGGGAAAGGTAATTTCCGGAAGGGGGTTTTCCCGGAATATATTCTATTCCGAAGAGAAAAAAGATTCCGGAATGTGAATATATTTTCCGGAAAGTTTTAATATTACAAAAGAGAAACATTTCCGGAATAATATTTATAATATTTTCCGGAAGGTTTAATAATATAAACCCTTTTCCGAAAAATATAAAGATTTTCCGGAAGGTTTAATATTAAAAAGAAAACCAATTCCGGAATATCTAAATAAATACGTTCCGGAAAATATAGCATAAATACTTTCCGAAATAATATTTATAATATTTTCCGGAAAGTATATTTACCGGATACAAAACATTTTCCGGAAAATATAAAATATTTTCCAGAAAATATCCAATTTCGAACAAAATTCTGGAAGAATATATTTTCCGGAAAGTTCTAATATTACAAAAGAAAGTTTCCGGAATATTTTATAAATACTTTCCGGAAAGTATAAAATAAATACTTTCCAGAATAATATTTATAATATTTTCCGGAAAGTATATTTACCCTTTACAAGACCTTTTCCGGAAAATATAAATATTTCCGGAAATATAAATATAATTTCTTTCCGGAAATATAAATATACTAATATAACCATTAAAAATCAAAATACTAAAAAATTAATGATTTAAAAAATATTATAAATAAATCGTTCAACTAATAATCAAAAAACAAATTTTTAAAGAAAAAACAATTAATTTTTTGTTTTTATTGGTTATTTATAGAAGAACGGGAGAGGAAGATATATTTCCTTTCAACAAAATGACCCAAAAAATCGCCCAAAATCCTCCTTCATTAATTTCTTGTTACTTTCTTTAATTTTTTTTCGTTCCTAAAATCAGAGTTTATCCTTAGGCGGTGTTTGTAGATGACCACAGAACATCCAAAAAATTAAAAAAAACAAATTAATATTAAAAGAGAGATTTAAAGAGGGGATAATTATAATTAATCTAAAGAAAATAATCCAAAAATGAAAATAAATATAAAATTTATTTTTCTCCTCCTAGCAATTTTATTTAATTTTTATTATTGTTTTGGATACTTAATTAAAGAAAAACAAAAATATACCCCTTTAAATCTTCCAAAATCTTCTTTTATTAATGTAGACATCTTGTCCCACAAAAATAAAAATAATTTTATTAAATCCAAAAATTTAATTAAAAATGAGGAAAAATTATTAGAGGAAAAATTATCAGAAAAATTGTCAGGAAAAAATAATATTAAAATAAATAAAGATAATTTAATTACAAAAAGAAGAGAAGGATGGGCACACGTTGAGAATGGTAATATTTGCTTATAATATTAAAAAGAATTTCCGGAAATATATTTTCCGGAAAGTTTAATATAGTAAAAGAACATTTTCCGGAAAATATAAATAGGTAAATATTTTACTGAATATTCTTTTCCGGAAAATGAAAAAAAGTTCCGGAAAATGAATATACAACATTTTCCGGAATATTCTATAAATAAATAATTTACTATTCCGGAAAATATTATTTTAAAGAACGTTTTCCGGAAAATATTCTATTCCGGAAGAAAAGTTTCCGGAATACGAATATATTTTCCGGAAAGTTAACATTTTCCGGAAAATATAAATAGGTAAACATTTTATTGAATATTCTTTTCCGGAAGAGAATTCCGGAAAATGAATATACAACATTTTCCGAAATATTTTTATGAATAAACTTTTTCCGGAAAATATAAAACAAATATCTATTTTCCGGAATGAATGCAGTCTATTTAAAAAAATTTTCCGGAATATTCTATAAATAAATAATTTACTATTCCGGAAAGTATTATCTTAAAGAACATTTTCCGGAAAATGTTTTATTCCAAAAAGAAAAAGAATTTCCGGAATGCGAATATATTTTCCGGAAAGGTTTAGTATTATAAAACAATACAAGCAACATTTTCCTGGATGTTCTTTAAATAAAATATTTATTTCCCATAAAAAATAAAATAAATATTTTTCCGGAACTAATTTTTAAATTTAACAAAATTAAGCAAAATTATCTACAAATAATTCCCCATCAAAACCGCAAGGTTTCCAACGGCTGCATGCTTCGCCTTCTCTTGTGTTTAGACAACAAAATAAAAGAAAAAAGGAAGTAGAACAACAAATTCAAGAAGGTAAAAGCTGAAAATTAATTAAAATATTTTTTTAGAAAATAACCACCTTTCAATATTCGAGGGACGCGAATTCTGGGCTGATGCATTAAAAACGCTTATATTAAAATTTAAAAGAATACACCCAGAATTAGTTCATAAAAGCAAAAGAAGAAAGAAATTTAAAAGAAAGAAAAAATATTAAATTTTAGTGAATTAATTATACTTTCCGGAAAGTCTATAATATAATTTTCCGGAAATAGTATAACTATAAAAATGAAATAAAAATAAACTTTCCGGAAAATTATTTCCGGAAAAAACAGAAAATAAAATTAAAAACAATTTCCGGAAGGAATATAAAAATATATGTATTCCGGAATTTATTTTCCGGAAACAATTCTGGTCAGAGAAATAGATTAAATAAATTCATGCTAATAATAACCCCTTATTCGTTTCCTACCTTTTTTTAAATTTTCAACCAAAAATTATTTAAATGAAAATTTTTTTATTTAAAATGAAAGACAATATATAAATTGATATATTTTAAAAAATGAGGGAATTCTTTTTTTTAATATTTTTTATAATTCGTCTTCATCCGGTTCCTTTCTAGTACAATAACATGCAAGCCCAACAAGTATAGCAAAAAAGAAGAGTGAACAAAAAAGTAGCAGCCAAGTTGCCAACTGATAATCTCCCAATTGTTTATCCAATAAAGTTATTTTTTGCATATTTCCAACATCGACAGAATCCAAATGGCGGACTTAAAAAATATTGTACGCAAAAATTTGTCCGCAAAAATTTTTGTCCGCAAACTTTTTGTCCGCAAATTATTGTCCGCAAAAATTTTTGTCCGCAAATTATTGTCCACAAAAATTTTTTGTCCGCAAAATTTTATCCGCAAATATTTTTTTCCGCAAAAATTTTTGTCCGCAAAAATTTTGCGGACAAAAAAATTTTCCGCAAATTTTGTATACAAAATCAAAAAAGACACACCATATTTATTCCAAAAAATGTGTGCCTGCCATCTAAACCCAACTCTCATTGAAGGAGAGTCTGTAACAGATAAATGATCCAATTCTCCAGTCGAACTAGAATTCCAATTAAAATTAAGACGGGCAGATTCGGGGGTTGGGTCGCTTAAATTGAAATAAAAATACAAAAGAAACACAAAAAAATACAAACTCGGTCCTCAAAAAATTAACAATCATGTCTGCAAATAATTCTGTTACTCGCCTATCTAATTGCCAGTTTCTGTCACGCCTGGTTAATAGAAAGCGGCGTTCAAGTTCAAAGAGAAAAATTTCATCGCAGCCGTGGAAGACCCCTTAGTTATAATTGTATTTTAATAGTAAATGTATTTCAGAATAAATGACCAGAATAAATGTATTTTCCGGAATTTTCCGGAATATATATCAATTTATTTTCCGGAATGTTTTATTAATGTAAGAAAAATAGATGTATTTTCCGGAAAATGAGAATAGTTTCCGGAATTTTTATTTTATTTTTCTGGTATGAGAATATAGTTTTCCGGAAATATATAATAGTCTTCCGGAATTTTAATTATTCTTCCGGAAAATAGTAATATATTCCGGAACTTTCCGGAATAATGAATTTATTTTCCGGAGTGTTTTATTTAATGTAATGAAAAATAAATGTATTTTCCGGAAAATGAGAAAAGTTTCCGGAATGTTTTATTCATCTTTCTGGTATGAGAATATAATTTTCCGGAAAATATAATAATTTTCCGGAAAACATTTTATATATTTTACCGGAATGGAAATATATTCTTCCGGAAAATATTAATAGTTTCCGGAATTTTAATTATTTTTCCGGAATAAGAATAAATACATTTCCCCGAAGATACAACTCACAGTTTGTTTCAAAGTTCTCGCTAACATGATCAAACGAGTAGAGAAACACAGGCATTGCTTGGCGGGCATAATAAGTTGCCAATCTTGATGTTGGAGCATCGTACCAAAAGTGGGAAAACATCTTTTTAATTTATTTTAAAATTAAAAAAAAATTTTTTCAAAAATATTTGCCTTCAAAATAGACTCGTTAAGATGTGGGGATTCTGACGGGTCTACTTTACTCCAAATATATTCGTGTTTTGTTGCCTCTCCAATTAACTGTTTATTTGTAAAGCCAGTATATGAGCTTGTTAGGTTGGTTACTAATTGTTCTGCTTCACTGATTAGTAGACCCTCACTCAGATTTACCGGTTTTTCTTTTAGCAATACTGAAAAAAAGAAAATATATTTCTTCCGGAATTTATGTATTTATTTTTCCGGAAATGTTTTAATGTAATAGAAAATAGATGTATTTTCCTGAAAATGAGAATAATATTCCGGAATGTTTTATTTATTTTTCCGGAAAATATGAGTAGTTTCCGGAATGTTTTATTTATCTTTCCGGAAAGTATGAGTAGTTTCCGGAATGTTTTATTTATCTTTCCGGAAAGTATGAGTAGTTTCCGGAATGTTTTATTTATCTTTCCGGAAAGTATGAGTAGTTTCCGAAAATGTTTTACTTATTTTTCCGGAAAATATGTATAGTTTCCGGAATTTATTTTTCCGGAGTATTATTAGTAGACCCTTATTTAAAAATATACTTTCCGGAAAGCTTATTTATTCGTTATTTTCCTTCCGGAAATTGTTTAATTTAATTTAATTTTTTTCCGGCAATAATTTTTCCGGAACTCCCATGTCCCCCAAAATTTTCAAATTACATATTTGCAGGGCACTCTCATCCCTCGTCGTTCCAAGCATTATAGGCATTTTTCTCCGTGAAAGTGCTAAAGATTCTGGGTCATCAGGTATTATCCCTTGTTCTCCATCCATAATAGGGACAAATAAATCGTAGTCTGGGTCTGGGTCAGGCTTAAAATTTTTTTTTTGAAATTTTTTTTAATTTTTTGAAAAATTTTTCAAAAAACACCTCAAAATCAAGTATTTCATCTCTCAATTGTTTCTTAAAACATTCCAGTAATTCCGAAGAATTAAACGATCGACAATGCAGACGGGCATCTAACGCCCATGTAGCGTTAATTGCTGTGTCGCGGACAGTCCCGGGGGTTCTTTTAAAGGAATTAATTTTTAAATTAATTAATTAACAAGTACATAGCTGTTCCACTCATTAACATAATTTTGTGGAAAAGACCCTCAGCTTTGGGTGATAGTGCCAAAAGGGAAGCAGCCGAAGCGCCTGAGCCGTGTCCCATCAATAAAACTTGAAAATAAAAAATTGGAGGAATTAAAAATTTTTTTTTGTAATTTTACCGTTATTAGGGTCTCCTCCGAATACGTGAGCCTTAAAAAAATTTTCAGAAAAAATTTTCAAAAATATTTTAATTTCCATACATTTATTTGTACCCATTTCAAAGCCAACAAAATATCCCACAGACCCAAATTGCCTGGAAGAACAGAATCGCCTGTAGAGAGAAATCCCATGGGGCCAAGACGAAAGTTTAATGAAACAAAGACTACTTTGCGAGAAACAAAATTGTTTAGAATTGCGTGTTGAGGGTCTAAAAATTTATTTAATTCTGTAACATGGAGTCTATTATATTAATTTAAATCTAGTCTTAAGAGCAGTCTTTAAAGGAATCCGTCTGTTGATGGTTTGGTTAAGTGGTTAGTCACATTGATTTTGGGTGGCAAGGTGGAAGGTTCGATTCCCATGAGGTCTTTATTTTTTTCTATCATTATAGAATGTTATTTAAATAATTTTTTTATTTAAATTTTTAATTTAAAAATTCTTTTAATTTTATTTTTACTTAGTTTCAGTATAAAAATAAAGAAAAACTAACAATCGGCACTAGACCCATACTGAAACCGACCACCATGTAAAAATACAATAGTTGGATAAGAATCATTGGTAAACTAGATAAATTAATTTTAAATTTAAATTAGAATTTAAATACTTGAGGAGGCGCAAAAACATTTAAATAAAGGCAATCTTCAGAAATATGAATTTTGTATAAATTTAAAGGATCTATAGCTCTGTCTCTTTGGCGTTGAGCACACATCTTTAAAATTCTAATTTTTGAGGGAAAATGATTTTTAATTTACCGGAGCATATTGTGAAGCATTCATTACCCCTCTCCATTTGGCTGGAAGTTCGGGGAGTTGGAAGCGAAGAGAGCCTACTGGAGGGGCGGCATAGGGGATGCCCTTAAAATTTTAAATTTTATTTTTTTTTATTATTTATTTTCCAACTTTAAACACAGCAAATTCATTAGCTCCAATAGTCTAAAAATTTTAAAAATATTAAAATACTCAAAAAAATCCCCCAAACCAAATATTCCCCACGTATAGAGCCAGAATCTATTGTTAATTCAATCGGATGGCTTTTCCGGAGGGAAGACGGTTTGACATGATTTCTGTGGGTATTATTTCTGTGTTTATGATTTTCTATTTTCTGTTGTCCTCTTCCTTCTATATTTTCGTCTAATTGGGTATAGGCATATGAAATTGGAGAATTAAAATTTTCTTCTAGAAAAACTCTTCCAGGCGGCGATTTTACTACGAAAGCAAAAACTAGAAAAATAGCCCCTATTAATATTAATATAATTGTTGTTGTAATAATTGAACATTTGTTAATTGAAGAAAAGGCACGGTGAAGAAAGTGCATAATAATACACTAATATTCTGCAAACTTGAAACTTTAAGTGCGTAGTTTTAAGGGGAAAGAATATAACTTTCCGGAAAGAATTATAAAATATATTCCGGAAAATATTTAATGTATTTTTAAACGTTCCGGAAATGTTTTATTAAAATTCCGGAAAAAATTATAATTATAAGTACTTTCCGGAAAATGAATAGATGTATTGGAAATAATAAGTTTCCGGAAAAAATTATATTACTTTCCGGAAAATAAATAGATGTATAGAAAATAAAACCTTCCGGAAAGAATTGTATAATATATTCCGGAAAATACTAAATATAATTTTAAGACTTTCCGGAAAAAAATATAGTAAACTTTCCGGAAAATATAATAAATAGATATATAAACTTTCCGGAAAAGATTGTAAAATATATTCCGTAAAACAAATTAACAATCTATAAAATACTTGCAACTTTCCGGAAAAAATTTAAAACTTTATATAATTTAACATTTATTTTTATTGACGATATCACAGAAAAGAAACAGCCAAACGTTAACTATTTTTATGGTTCTTCTTTATAAGGGTTTTTTTTGTTAAAGACAACAACAATGGCATTTTTAGTGGAATAAGTAAAGGGATATCCCAAACATGCTTAGACAAACTCTAAAAAAACTTGGAAGCAAATTGCTGAAAAATATAACAAAAGAAAGAAAAAGCAATTCATCAACAAAAAAGAAAAGAAAAAACTTTGGAGGGAATTTTTTATTTAGAAAAGTATTTTGATTAAGTAAAAATTAATTTTCTTGTGGTTATAGAATTAATACTTACTGAATAAATTAATTGTAAAAAAGGTTCCGGAAGCTTTCCGGAATGTTTTATATAAATATTTAATCTATGCTTAATTTCCGGAAAAGTATATAAAGTATTCCGGAAAGAATTATAAACTTTCCGGAAAATACAAAAATGTATTTTCAAGGAAAATAAATAAGTTTCCGGAAACTTTCCGGAATGGTTTAAATTAATTATGCCTAATTTCCGGAAAAGTATATAAAGTATTCCGGAAAGAATATTAAACTTTCCGGAAAATACATAAATTTCCGGAAACTTAATAGAATCTCTATTAATATTCTTTCAACTTTTCCGGAAAGTTTTCTATTAATATTCTATTCAAGTTTCAATTTTAGCTTTCCGGAAAGTTTAATATATTCTATCCCCTATAAACATTGAATGAAGTTATATATTCTTTACGTCATTGGTCAGCTGAAAGAAAAACCAAAAAGCTTCTTTAAAATGTACTAAATTTCGTGAGAGTCAAAAAGGAAGTGAAAAAAACATAAAACATCAATTTTGGCTTTGCTTTTTATCTTTTCTTCTTCCAAAAAATATACATTTCCTAAGGATTTTTTGATATAAAATTTAAAAGAAAAAAATTTTCAAAAAAAAAGATTTAGCAAGAAAAAAAAATTTTCTTTTCTTAAAATATTTATTGGTCAAGTTTAGGAAAAATTTGACAAAAAATAATTTGAAAAATATTTTAAAAAATTAATTTTACTTTTAACAAAGCCAAGAAAAACTCCTTTCCAATTCTTTTTCACTTCTTAATTTATTTATATCCCCCTCTCCTTCAAAAATATTTTTTACCAAATTTTCTCCATTTTTTTCATTATTAAAATTAATAAATGGCCTAATATCTTCCAAAATTGTTTCTGATGAAATAAATGAAGACAAATTTGTTTTTAAATCGTTTATAAAATCGGCAATTTTTTCTTTTTTGCCTTTAAAATTAATTGAATTAAAATTAAAAATAAATTTAATCACCTCGTTTAACAAGTTTTTGAAGATACAAAGCTGCAAGAAAACGATATTCTTCTCGTGATTCTAATTCAAAAGCCTTTAAAAAATTAATTAAAAATATCAGAATTGAATTATAAAACTTTTCCGGAAAAATAGAAATAATAAAAATATAAGATTTTCCGGAAGGAATATAACTTTCCGGAAGAGGAATAGAATAAATAAAACTTTTCCGGAAATATTGAAGAAATTCCGGAAAAGAAAGATTAAATATTTTTCGGAAAATAAAAAATAAACTTTCCGGAAAGGAAATAGTTCCGGAAGAGAAATATAAATAAACATTTTCCGGAAAATTCCGGAAAGAATATAAAATAAAGAAATATAACCGGAAGTTATATTCTTTCCGGAATTCTATATTTTATTTTCTTTCCGGAAAAGAAAATAATTAAAAAAAATACTAAATTCCGGAAAGAATATAATTCAAAACTTTCCGGAAAAATATATTAAAGTAACATATAAAAATAAAAACTTTTCCGGAAAGGAAATATAAATGTTAATAGAGAATACCGGAAAGAATATAATAAAAGATCCTGATCAATTTTTATTCTTACAACTTTCCGGAAAGGACATATTAACTGTTTATAATCAAGTTTTAAATTGATATACCGCTCTAAGTAATAGTTCCAATTGTGCTTCTTCATTTGATGCTGCCATTTCTTCACATTGAGAATTTACAGGTAATTTATTTTTATCATTAATTAATTGCTTTAAAATAAATTTTTATATTTTTTAAATTAAATCCCCCTACCAATTTCCCAATTAAAAGAGAAATTAATCCATTAGGTAAAGAATTTGCTATAAATTGCATTGCTGTTAAAAGTGAACACAAAGAAGTATCAAATAGCCCTCCCCCACATTTTTGTTGTCCAACAATTATACACAACCAAGAATTTAGTGAACGAGAAAATAGAAAAACTTCTCCATTTGAAAGGGCAATTAAAGGTAAACCGTTGGTTGAAAGGCAGAGACGAACAATTTTAAGGGAAGGAATTGGGGCTCCTGAAATATATAATAAATATACTTTCCGGAAATATAGAAAAAAGTTTCCGGAAACTTACATACAATATTTTCTTTAATATTCTATTTTCCGGAAGACTTGACTATAATTATTCATATTTTTCCGAAAAGTTCCGGAAAGGTTTATTCCCTTATATTTTTCCGGAAATATAGAAAAAAGAATTTTCCGGAAACTTTACTAACATTTATATATTCCTTAAGTAAATCTTTCCGGAAAAGTTTCTTATATATTTTTTTCCGGAAAGTATATATAATAAAATATATAACAATTTCCGGAAAATAAAAACAGATAAAAGATTTCCGGAAATATAATTTTCCGGAAAAGTCTATTTTCCCATATTTTCCGGAAACTATATAAAATATATAGAAATTTCCGGAAAGAATAAAAATAAGTATAAACCTTCCGGAAATATGTAAAATAGATTTTCCGGAAAAGTTTTATTCATTTATATGTAGTTATTTTTATATTTTCTTTCCGGAAAGTTATTCCTGAAACTATAAATAAATTTCCGGAAAGAGAATAATAAAATAGTCAATTCAAAGAGAAATACAAACTTTTCCGGAAGTACATTCCGGAATGTTTTAATTAAAAATAAATAACCATGTCGTGCAAGTAGAGTCCCTACAGACGTCTGCAAAATTCGTGTAGATTTTTCTAAATCCCTTATAAAATTTTCTAACCAAAAAAATTTTCTTATACTTACCAAATACTTAATTCCCCATTTATTCCAATTGTCAAACAAAAATCAGATTTAATTTCCAAAAAGGCAATAGTCGCCCCCGTGTGGAGGGATAAATGGTTTATTCCACTTTGAGTATTAAAAATCATCAAATTGTTGTCTTCGAGTGTACAGACAGTCCAAAATCTTTAAAAATATTTCGAAAAACACAAAAAAATCCAAACTTGTTAGCTCTAAGCAAAAGAATTGGAGAAGCAACCGTTTGAGTCCACCTCAATTCTCTAGCAAATTTAGCTTGAATTTTGGCATATTTTAACGTCTTTTTGGTATTTATTGAATTTTTGACTAAAATTTGATCGATATTACAAGTTGGGGACTTTAAAGAAGAGAAAATTAATTTTTTAAAAAATTTTCAAAAAAACCAAAGGAACAGCAAAACACAAAAATTTTTGAATTTGCGGAGTAGCCATATCAACAGAATCTGAAGACGGGACATTTTGTAAATCTGAAGGTCTAAGCAATGGAGTTAATTCTGCAGAGGAATTTAATCTTTTGAGTTGTGGTAAAGGCGTTAACTCTTCCACCTTAATTTTTTTAAAAATTAATAAAAATTTTAATTTTTAAAATAAAATTTTATTTTTTATTTTAAATGATAGACCAGAATCTCCTCTTTCGTTTGATATAAAATTTAAATTTTTAGCTTGGGGCAAACTAAAGTTATGAATTTTTAAAAAGATGGAAGTGCGTGTTCTTAAGGGTTCAGTAATTTTAAATGTTTTCCGGAAAGAAATAGAATAATTAAATAGAATATAAAACTTTCCGGAAAACAATATATTAATGTTTCCGGAAAGTTTTGTATTTTTTTTTATAAAATAAGAACTTTCCGGAAAGAATATAGCACTAAAGAAAATTAAGAGAAAAATACAAAAACTTTTCCGGAAATAAATAAATATAAAACTTTCCGGAAAACATTATATTATGTTTCCGGAAAGTTTTGTATTTTATTTTTATAAAATAACTTTCCGGAAAGAAATATAACACTAAAGAAAACTAAGAGAAAATACAAAACCTTCCGGAAAATAAAACACAATTACCTGCCAATTTCTTTCCGGACTTTCTACCGACAGACAATTCACAGACAACGTTTGTTGTGTTGAACTGATTGACGCAGACGTATTTGAATTAATTCCATTTAAATTATTTTTAGATTTTTCTTCTTCTACTTGTTTTTGTTCATTAATTATTTGTTTATTTATATTTTGTTCAGAAATTTTATTGAAAAATAAACGTGTCGGTTGTCCCTGCGACTGCTGCGAGGATTGCTGCTGGGGGGAATTTGCTCCAAATAAATTTGTTGTCGAATTAATTAAATTATTTATTCCAATATTTAATTGAGAATTGAACAGAGGATTGTTTGGACTAGAAAAAAAATTTTTTTTTAATTTTTAAAAAAATATTTTTCAAAAGGCAAACCTATTTTCAGTCATTCCACTTCCCCCAATTCCTCCCAGAAACACTGGCTGTATTTTTCTTTTGATTGGAATTGGGTTTGATGTTGTTGGGGTAGTTGGTTGTTGATTGAAACGTTTCATTTTTGCTAATAAAAATTTAAAAAAATTTAAACAATTAAAAATCCAGGGGAAAAAGAAAAATTTTTTATGTGAGACTCTAATGTCCAAATAATTAATTTATTGAATTGGCATTCTGTTTTTTTTTATTTTTTGTTACGGAACGGTGACACGACAATTGGACAGTGAGACAACTGTACAGTGGGACAATTTACGGCAGACAATTGTCAAAGTCGCGCACCCCAAAACTCAAAAATTTGTGTCTCTGAAACGTCCACTTTTACCAGCACTCTAAACCGGCTACTCTGAAAGGTTCCCTACCCAGAAAAATCATACCTATATTTTTTTGTTTACCATTTTGTCGCAAACCGTTTTTTCGTTTTTGCCTTCGTGTCATTTTGTCAGGGCTCATTTTATTGATTTTCGATTTTCTTAATTTTTCTTTCATTTAAGTTTGCTGGGGCACGCCCAATTAGGCGCACGGCCGTAACGGCGCAAAGCCATAACTAGCAGGAACATTTCCGACTCTTATCAATTTTGGTACCAATCTCTTTAGCTCGATGAGAGGAATCGATTAATACTGAATTTGGTAAGATTCGGAAATTTTGAATCAAGTTATGGCTTTGCGCCGTTATAGCCGCGCGCCTGGCTGTACCTAAATTTTTTTTCTTTTAAGTTTACTCACTCAGCATTCTTTAAATTTTAAAAATGTACTACAACAACGTTTTGATTTGTCAACAGCTCGTGGTTCCGATACAAATGCTTATGTTCAGTCAAATGTTGCTAATCTCTTAGCTTTTCAAGGGTATTTTTTAATCATCTTTTTCTTCAAAATTTTCTTCTTTTTCTTTTAGAATAAAATTGTCTGCAATTCTGAAGTGGATATTGCTGTTCGTGCCGAAACAGAAGTAAATTTAGCACCAAACTTGGAGTTGTTGGATGAAGAAAAATGCGGATGACATTAGGTATTGATGCTTTTTTTGTTGGTGGATCTTCATGGAGAAGTCTTCATCTGATTCAGATTCATCAGGTTTTTTGGTAATATTGAAGAGTATGGGCCCCATTTTTTTCTCCCTATTTTTCCCCCTATATTTTTACATAATGGTCAGACTTTTTCCTTCCTTCCATCCAACTTGCCTTTATAATTTTTGCCTTGAAACAAAGAAAAAAGTTTTTTTGGTATTTAACAAGTATGAGTTTTGAGAAGATCATTTTCTCTATTAAAACGGGGAATAAAATATCAAAAATAATCTTTTTTCCTTGTTTCAAGGCAAAAATTATAAAGGCAAGTTGGATGGAAGGAAGGAAAAAGTCTGACCATTTATAAAAAATATAGGGGGAAAATTAGGGAGGAAAAAATGGGGCCAATACTCTTCAATATTACCGGTTTTTTTGAATATCTTTTTTTTTGTATTTATTGTCCTTTTTTTAGACTCGTCTTCGACAGATTCTTCCTCGTCGGATGACTCAGACAAATCATCAATATCGGACTCTTCCAACTCCAACAACAACACCTCGTCATCTTCACATCAACTCAAGTCCCCCTGCCTTGTGCAGGGGGCAACTCAAGTCCCCCTGCCTCGTGCAGGGGGCAACTCAAGTCCCCCTGCCTCGTGCAGGGGGCAACTCAAGTCCCCCTGCCTCGTGCAGGGGGCAACTCAAGTCCCCCTGCCTCGTGCAGGGGGCAACTCAAGTCCCCCTGCCTCGTGCAGGGGGCAACTCAAGTCCCCCTGCCTCGTGCAGGGGGCAACTCAAGTCCCCCTGCCTCGTGCAGGGGGCAACTCAAGTCCCCCTGCCTCGTGCAGGGGGCAACTCAAGTCCCCCTGCCTCGTGCAGGGGGCAACTCAAGTCCCCCTGCCTCGTGCAGGGGGCAACTCAAGTCCCCCTGCCTTGTGCAGGGGGCAACTCAAGTCCCCCTGCCTCGTGCAGGGGGCAACTCAAGTCCCCCTGCCTCGTGCAGGGGGCAACTCAAGTCTCCCTGCCTTGTGCAGGGGGCAACTCAAGTCCCCCTGCCTCGTGCAGGGGGCAACTCAAGTCCCCCTGCCTCGTGCAGGGGGCAACTCAAGTCCCCCTGCCTCGTGCAGGGGGCAACTCAAGTCCCCCTGCCTTGTGCAGGGGGCAACTCAAGTCCCCCTGCCTCGTGCAGGGGGCAACTCAAGTCCCCCTGCCTCGTGCAGGGGGCAACTCAAGTCCCCCTGCCTCGTGCAGGGGGCAACTCAAGTCCCCCTGCCTCGTGCAGGGGGCAACTCAAGTCCCCCTGCCTCGTGCAGGGGGCAACTCAAGTCCCCCTGCCTCGTGCAGGGGGCAACTCAAGTCCCCCTGCCTCGTGCAGGGGGCAACTCAAGTCCCCCTGCCTCGTGCAGGGGGCAACTCAAGTCCCCCTGCCTCGTGCAGGGGGCAACTCAAGTCCCCCTGCCTCGTGCAGGGGGCAACTCAAGTCCCCCTGCCTCGTGCAGGGGGCAACTCAAGTCCCCCTGCCTCGTGCAGGGGGCAACTCAAGTCCCCCTGCCTCGTGCAGGGGGCAACTCAAGTCCCCCTGCCTCGTGCAGGGGGCAACTCAAGTCCCCCTGCCTCGTGCAGGGGGCAACTCAAGTCCCCCTGCCTCGTGCAGGGGGCAACTCAAGTCCCCCTGCCTCGTGCAGGGGGCAACTCAAGTCCCCCTGCCTCGTGCAGGGGGCAACTCAAGTCCCCCTGCCTCGTGCAGGGGGCAACTCAAGTCCCCCTGCCTCGTGCAGGGGGCAACTCAAGTCTCCCTGCCTTGTGCAGGGGGCAACTCAAGTCCCCCTGCCTCGTGCAGGGGGCAACTCAAGTCCCCCTGCCTCGTGCAGGGGGCAACTCAAGTCCCCCTGCCTTGTGCAGGGGGCAACTCAAGTCCCCCTGCCTCGTGCAGGGGGCAACTCAAGTCCCCCTGCCTCGTGCAGGGGGCAACTCAAGTCCCCCTGCCTCGTGCAGGGGGCAACTCAAGTCCCCCTGCCTCGTGCAGGGGGCAACTCAAGTCTCCCTGCCTTGTGCAGGGGGCAACTCAAGTCCCCCTGCCTCGTGCAGGGGGCAACTCAAGTCCCCCTGCCTCGTGCAGGGGGCAACTCAAGTCCCCCTGCCTCGTGCAGGGGGCAACTCAAGTCCCCCTGCCTCGTGCAGGGGGCAACTCAAGTCCCCCTGCCTCGTGCAGGGGGCAACTCAAGTCCCCCTGCCTCGTGCAGGGGGCAACTCAAGTCCCCCTGCCTCGTGCAGGGGGCAACTCAAGTCCCCCTGCCTCGTGCAGGGGGCAACTCAAGTCCCCCTGCCTCGTGCAGGGGGCAACTCAAGTCCCCCTGCCTCGTGCAGGGGGCAACTCAAGTCCCCCTGCCTCGTGCAGGGGGCAACTCAAGTCCCCCTGCCTCGTGCAGGGGGCAACTCAAGTCCCCCTGCCTCGTGCAGGGGGCAACTCAAGTCCCCCTGCCTCGTGCAGGGGGCAACTCAAGTCCCCCTGCCTCGTGCAGGGGGCAACTCAAGTCCCCCTGCCTCGTGCAGGGGGCAACTCAAGTCCCCCTGCCTCGTGCAGGGGGCAACTCAAGTCCCCCTGCCTCGTGCAGGGGGCAACTCAAGTCCCCCTGCCTCGTGCAGGGGGCAACTCAAGTCCCCCTGCCTCGTGCAGGGGGCAACTCAAGTCCCCCTGCCTCGTGCAGGGGGCAACTCAAGTCCCCCTGCCTCGTGCAGGGGGCAACTCAAGTCCCCCTGCCTCGTGCAGGGGGCAACTCAAGTCCCCCTGCCTCGTGCAGGGGGCAACTCAAGTCTCCCTGCCTTGTGCAGGGGGCAACTCAAGTCCCCCTGCCTCGTGCAGGGGGCAACTCAAGTCCCCCTGCCTCGTGCAGGGGGCAACTCAAGTCCCCCTGCCTCGTGCAGGGGGCAACTCAAGTCCCCCTGCCTCGTGCAGGGGGCAACTCAAGTCCCCCTGCCTCGTGCAGGGGGCAACTCAAGTCCCCCTGCCTCGTGCAGGGGGCAACTCAAGTCCCCCTGCCTCGTGCAGGGGGCAACTCAAGTCCCCCTGCCTCGTGCAGGGGGCAACTCAAGTCCCCCTGCCTCGTGCAGGGGGCAACTCAAGTCCCCCTGCCTCGTGCAGGGGGCAACTCAAGTCCCCCTGCCTCGTGCAGGGGGCAACTCAAGTCCCCCTGCCTCGTGCAGGGGGCAACTCAAGTCCCCCTGCCTCGTGCAGGGGGCAACTCAAGTCCCCCTGCCTCGTGCAGGGGGCAACTCAAGTCCCCCTGCCTCGTGCAGGGGGCAACTCAAGTCCCCCTGCCTCGTGCAGGGGGCAACTCAAGTCCCCCTGCCTCGTGCAGGGGGCAACTCAAGTCCCCCTGCCTCGTGCAGGGGGCAACTCAAGTCCCCCTGCCTCGTGCAGGGGGCAACTCAAGTCCCCCTGCCTCGTGCAGGGGGCAACTCAAGTCCCCCTGCCTCGTGCAGGGGGCAACTCAAGTCCCCCTGCCTCGTGCAGGGGGCAACTCAAGTCCCCCTGCCTCGTGCAGGGGGCAACTCAAGTCCCCCTGCCTCGTGCAGGGGGCAACTCAAGTCCCCCTGCCTCGTGCAGGGGGCAACTCAAGTCCCCCTGCCTCGTGCAGGGGGCAACTCAAGTCCCCCTGCCTCGTGCAGGGGGCAACTCAAGTCTCCCTGCCTTGTGCAGGGGGCAACTCAAGTCCCCCTGCCTCGTGCAGGGGGCAACTCAAGTCCCCCTGCCTCGTGCAGGGGGCAACTCAAGTCCCCCTGCCTCGTGCAGGGGGCAACTCAAGTCCCCCTGCCTTGTGCAGGGGGCAACTCAAGTCCCCCTGCCTCGTGCAGGGGGCAACTCAAGTCCCCCTGCCTCGTGCAGGGGGCAACTCAAGTCCCCCTGCCTCGTGCAGGGGGCAACTCAAGTCCCCCTGCCTCGTGCAGGGGGCAACTCAAGTCCCCCTGCCTCGTGCAGGGGGCAACTCAAGTCTCCCTGCCTTGTGCAGGGGGCAACTCAAGTCCCCCTGCCTCGTGCAGGGGGCAACTCAAGTCCCCCTGCCTCGTGCAGGGGGCAACTCAAGTCCCCCTGCCTCGTGCAGGGGGCAACTCAAGTCCCCCTGCCTCGTGCAGGGGGCAACTCAAGTCCCCCTGCCTCGTGCAGGGGGCAACTCAAGTCCCCCTGCCTCGTGCAGGGGGCAACTCAAGTCTCCCTGCCTTGTGCAGGGGGCAACTCAAGTCCCCCTGCCTTGTGCAGGGGGCAACTCAAGTCCCCCTGCCTCGTGCAGGGGGCAACTCAAGTCCCCCTGCCTCGTGCAGGGGGCAACTCAAGTCCCCCTGCCTCGTGCAGGGGGCAACTCAAGTCCCCCTGCCTTGTGCAGGGGGCAACTCAAGTCCCCCTGCCTCGTGCAGGGGGCAACTCAAGTCCCCCTGCCTCGTGCAGGGGGCAACTCAAGTCCCCCTGCCTCGTGCAGGGGGCAACTCAAGTCCCCCTGCCTCGTGCAGGGGGCAACTCAAGTCCCCCTGCCTCGTGCAGGGGGCAACTCAAGTCCCCCTGCCTCGTGCAGGGGGCAACTCAAGTCCCCCTGCCTCGTGCAGGGGGCAACTCAAGTCCCCCTGCCTCGTGCAGGGGGCAACTCAAGTCCCCCTGCCTCGTGCAGGGGGCAACTCAAGTCCCCCTGCCTCGTGCAGGGGGCAACTCAAGTCCCCCTGCCTCGTGCAGGGGGCAACTCAAGTCCCCCTGCCTCGTGCAGGGGGCAACTCAAGTCCCCCTGCCTCGTGCAGGGGGCAACTCAAGTCCCCCTGCCTCGTGCAGGGGGCAACTCAAGTCCCCCTGCCTCGTGCAGGGGGCAACTCAAGTCCCCCTGCCTCGTGCAGGGGGCAACTCAAGTCCCCCTGCCTCGTGCAGGGGGCAACTCAAGTCCCCCTGCCTCGTGCAGGGGGCAACTCAAGTCCCCCTGCCTCGTGCAGGGGGCAACTCAAGTCCCCCTGCCTCGTGCAGGGGGCAACTCAAGTCCCCCTGCCTCGTGCAGGGGGCAACTCAAGTCCCCCTGCCTCGTGCAGGGGGCAACTCAAGTCCCCCTGCCTCGTGCAGGGGGCAACTCAAGTCCCCCTGCCTCGTGCAGGGGGCAACTCAAGTCCCCCTGCCTCGTGCAGGGGGCAACTCAAGTCCCCCTGCCTCGTGCAGGGGGCAACTCAAGTCTCCCTGCCTTGTGCAGGGGGCAACTCAAGTCCCCCTGCCTCGTGCAGGGGGCAACTCAAGTCCCCCTGCCTCGTGCAGGGGGCAACTCAAGTCCCCCTGCCTCGTGCAGGGGGCAACTCAAGTCCCCCTGCCTTGTGCAGGGGGCAACTCAAGTCCCCCTGCCTCGTGCAGGGGGCAACTCAAGTCCCCCTGCCTCGTGCAGGGGGCAACTCAAGTCCCCCTGCCTCGTGCAGGGGGCAACTCAAGTCCCCCTGCCTCGTGCAGGGGGCAACTCAAGTCCCCCTGCCTCGTGCAGGGGGCAACTCAAGTCCCCCTGCCTCGTGCAGGGGGCAACTCAAGTCCCCCTGCCTCGTGCAGGGGGCAACTCAAGTCCCCCTGCCTCGTGCAGGGGGCAACTCAAGTCCCCCTGCCTCGTGCAGGGGGCAACTCAAGTCCCCCTGCCTCGTGCAGGGGGCAACTCAAGTCCCCCTGCCTCGTGCAGGGGGCAACTCAAGTCCCCCTGCCTCGTGCAGGGGGCAACTCAAGTCCCCCTGCCTTGTGCAGGGGGCAACTCAAGTCCCCCTGCCTCGTGCAGGGGGCAACTCAAGTCCCCCTGCCTCGTGCAGGGGGCAACTCAAGTCCCCCTGCCTCGTGCAGGGGGCAACTCAAGTCCCCCTGCCTCGTGCAGGGGGCAACTCAAGTCCCCCTGCCTCGTGCAGGGGGCAACTCAAGTCCCCCTGCCTCGTGCAGGGGGCAACTCAAGTCCCCCTGCCTCGTGCAGGGGGCAACTCAAGTCCCCCTGCCTCGTGCAGGGGGCAACTCAAGTCCCCCTGCCTCGTGCAGGGGGCAACTCAAGTCCCCCTGCCTCGTGCAGGTGGCAACTCAAGTCCCCCTGCCTTGTGCAGGGGGCAACTCAAGTCCCCCTGCCTCGTGCAGGGGGCAACTCAAGTCCCCCTGCCTCGTGCAGGGGGCAACTCAAGTCCCCCTGCCTCGTGCAGGGGGCAACTCAAGTCCCCCTGCCTCGTGCAGGGGGCAACTCAAGTCCCCCTGCCTCGTGCAGGGGGCAACTCAAGTCCCCCTGCCTCGTGCAGGGGGCAACTCAAGTCCCCCTGCCTCGTGCAGGGGGCAACTCAAGTCCCCCTGCCTTGTGCAGGGGGCAACTCAAGTCCCCCTGCCTCGTGCAGGGGGCAACTCAAGTCCCCCTGCCTCGTGCAGGGGGCAACTCAAGTCCCCCTGCCTTGTGCAGGGGGCCATTTTTGGAGTGTCCATGTGCCGTTTTGTACATGTGACCTGCCCCCTGCTTAGGGGGCTTTTAAACATTAAAAAATACATATTTACCCAGTGTTAATCTCTAATCCCTTCTGTCTAATACAAGAAGAAATAATAATATATACATCCGGACAGTGAAAACTTTCTCAGAGAATGGGCACCATAAACTGGTAAGAATTTATCTTTATTTTTTCATTTATTTTTAAGATTAGCCTAAACTCTGCTTGTCATGTGCCGGACTCAATCCACAACCACAACGATGTAGAATTTGATAACGACGATTTCTTGCATTTATCGACTTGTAACTTTTTAATGATCTTTCAGATAAAAAAATATTTTTACGATTTTCCAATCACAATTTAAAAAAAAAAATAAATTTTTGAGCATTTACTTTCGATACATATTAATACAAAAAACAACACAATTTTTTCCCAAAATTTATATTTTCTTCTCCTTCCTTTCTTCCTCCTCACTTTCCTCTCCTCTTCCAAGTCTCATCCATTCAATAACCTTCTTATGCCCTTCATAAAAAGTAAAAGTTCCAATTAAAACTAACAATGACGATAAATAATGTTGCCAATCAAAATTATGTTTAAATAATAAAATTGAAAAGAAAATATTTAGAAATTTTCGGAGTGTTAGAAGCATTGTAATTTGTAAGGAATTTAATGTTGAAGTTAGACGGTAAACACTTTGAATACAAATAAACCTGGAAAAATAAAACTTTTTACAATTTGTAAAGTTTATTTAAAAAGAAAGTTGAAACAATTACAAATTGTAAAAAGTTTATTTATTTTTCTAAATAAAACTTTTTACAATTTGTAATTGTTGCAACTTTATTTTAAATAAACTTTATTAGAGTTGTAAAACTTGGCAAAAATACAAAACTTGAAAATACACTTTCCGGAAACTAAAATACACCTTTTTACAATTTGTAATTGTTACAACTTTATTTTCGAAGAATTGTAAAACTTATTACAACTTTCCGGAAAACTTGGAAATAAATAAAACTTGGAAAACCAACTTTCCGGAACAAATAAAAATAAATTAAACTTTCCGGAAAGAAAATAGAAACCGGGTAATTAAAATATTAAAACGAAAATAAAACTTTTCCGGAAATTACAAAATATTCGCAAACTTGAAACATTTTTACAAACTTGAAACATTTCCAAACTTGAAACATTTTTACAAACTTAAAAAAACTTAACTGTAAACAAATAATAGCACCCACAAATCCGAACATTAATATTTTATTTGAAGCATTCCAATAAAAATTAAAATCATTTAAAATTTCATTACCAACAAAAACAAAAAGAGGGAGTGAGAGAAGATGCCAAAAATAAATTTTAAAATTAATTTTATTTTAAATTATTTACCACATAAAACATCATTTCTTCTGGGTATTTTCCATATTTAGCAAAAATGTTTTCTTGTAAAATACCCAAATAGGCCGAAGCAAACATTGACAGGAATAAAATTAAAATTCCAAAAAATATAATGGGGAATCCAAAATTATTTTCTTCAATTGATAAAATTGGTTGTTGACTATATAAAGTGAAGCAAGTTATCCCTAAAGTAACAGCCAAAATTGAAGCAATCCTGCTAGTCGAATACCTTCTATTTTGAAGTAGAAAGGTTAAGAGGACATTAGCTACTAGGGTACCCTTTGAAAAAAAATTTTTTTAATTTTTAAAAATTGTTAGAAGCAACTAACAGAGCGTGAAACAATAATTAAAGGGAAAGGAACGCCTAGTCCAATAACCCAATTATTCGCTAAACTGACAACAAAAAATATTAGAGTAATTAACACATAAGAACTGAAAGATTAAATTAAATTTTAAATTTAAAAAAATTAAAAACCTTAAAGGAATATGCCTTCTTAAAAATATTTGTTTATTCAACAACCCATTAATTACCATAAACAAAAATGTTGCAAATGTTAAAAAGCTAAGTGTAGAACGACCAATTAAACTTAAAGGAGAATAAATAAACTTTTTACAATTTGTAAAACTTGGATTGTAATTTTTATATACTTTATTTAAAGTTTTACAATTTTATATTTAATAAAACTTAAGTTTGTAAAAATTCAAGTTTGAACTTTCTTCTTTTTACAATCCAAGTTTTATATTTTTACAAATTGTAAAACTTAGATTGTAAAACCTATGTTTTAAAAACTTGTAAAAACTCAAATTGTAAAACTTAAAACTTAACCTTATATTTTTACAAACTTAAAACTTTAAAACTTGAATTTGTAAAAATTCAAGTTTGAACTTTCTTCTTTTTGTAATCCAAGTTTTATATTTTTACAAATTGTAAAACTTAAGTTTCTTATATTTAAAACAGGGCTCGGATTCGTACTTTATTTGAAAGTACAGTACTTTAAAATCGACCTCCGTACTTACGAAATTGAATTTGTACTTTATTGAAAGTATGTACTTTAAAATCAACATTTTGAAAAAAATGGAAGAAATCTGGCTTAAGGACCCCCAAATTTCTCAAAATTTTCGCCTGCGGCGCAAAAAATGGAAGAAATCTGGCTTAAGGACCCCCAAATTTCTCAAAATTTTCGCCTGCGGCGCAAAAAATGGAAGAAATCTGGCTTAAGGACCCCCAAATTTCTCAAAATTTTCGCCTGCGGCGCAAAAAAAATAGATTTTTTGGAGCCTTCGGCTCCACAAAAAAGTGCATTGAAATTCACTAAATGCTAAGTTGAAACAAGAAATTATTAGAAAAGATTAATTTAAGAGAGAAATATAAAAGATTTGAGCACGAATAAATATTTTCTAATTTAATTTTGAGTGTACTTTAAATGTGCAAATTTTGCCCCTATGTACTTTAAAATCAAGATTTTTGTACTTTTTATTGGCATTTTGACGATCCGAGCCCTGATTTAAAATAAATAAGTATGCAATCCAAGTTTAATTACAAATTCAAGTTTAATCTTAAAAAGAGATAAACCAACTTTGTAAATGCTTCAATTGCAATTGTATTTAAACTGCAACTAAAGATAGTTAGGAGAGCTAATGACATTCTTAATATTTTTTGCTATCAACTATCAAAATTATCCATTAAAATTAATTCAAAAATTAAAATATTTTTTAAAATTAATTAAAAAATTTTTTAAATAAAAAATAATTTTCAAACAAAATTTATTATTTTATTTTCCTTTTTAAATTCCAAAAAAATATATATAATGTGATATATAATAATAAAATAAAAATAAAATTTGCTTCTTGAATATATTATTAATACACAAATACTTAATTATATATAAGGCAGTTGAGCAGGACAAAATATATATATATATATAAATAAAATAATAATAATAAAACTCCCCGGCAATTATTTACACAAGTTCTTTTATAAAAATAAGGGATTGATGCCTGAAACTTTTGTTTCAAGTTTTGGTTTTGTTTCAACTTTTGTTTCAAGTTTAGGGTTTTACAATCTCAAGTTTCCGAAACTTAAGTTTTTACAATTTGTACTCTTTAAGTTTTCAAGTTTATTTTTGAGAAATTAAAGTTTTTACAAATTGTAAAAAATTAAAACTTGAATTTTACAAATTCAAGTTTTATTAAATTTGTAATTGTAAAAACTTGTTTATAAAATACAAACTTCACAATTCAAGTCTAATATTTATTTTCAAATTTATTTATTTTACAATTTGTAAATTTTCAATGTCTCTTAGAAATTAAAGTTTTACAAATTGTAAAAACTTTAAACTTAAATTGTAAACTTAAAAATTAGAGCATCATTCCCTTATAAATACACTGCTCCACATAATTATAAGTCCACCCCTTTTTTCGGGATTTTTTGACTTCCAGTGATCCAAATTTTCTGAAAATTTAGAAACACACCTTTTAGTGAATAACTAACAAGATGTGAATCGATTTTTGGCTGATTTTTTATTCAAAAAATTTTTAGACCAAAATTTGCATTTTCGGCCTCCACAAAATTATAAGTCCACTTTTCAAAAAAAATATTTCCAAGTTTAGGAAAAATCTACAAAAATTCTAGCAAAGATACATAATGATATTATGGAAAAATAAAAAAGAACTAGACTCATATCTTTACCCGGAGCCGAGATCCCGAGACCACGAAAATCAACGTAAAACGGGGGTAAGGCTCTTTGAAAAAAATTTTCGACCCCTTATCGATTATTTTCAATTTTGATTTTGGGCTCATTCGAAAGCCCTTGAAATTTGCTACAAGATAGCATTAGTCTTATTTCTCAGAAAAATTCCATAGAGAGACACAAGACGATAAACTTTCTAAGTGTCATTAAAGGGAATTTTATGGGGCATTTAGACGATTTTTGCTGCATCAGAAGATTAACGGCCCGTATCTTTCTAATCGAATTTTCTATAAAATATCATTAATGCTATCTTGTAGCAAATTTCAAGGGCTTTCGAATGAGCCCAAAATCAAAATTGAAAATAATCGATAAGGGGTCGAAAAATTTTTTCAAAGAGCCTTACCCCCGTTTTACGTTGATTTTCGAGGTCTCAGGATCTCGGCTCCGGGTAAGGATATGAGTCTAGATCTTTTTTATTTTTCCATAATATCATTATGTATCTTTGCTAGAATTTTTGTAGATTTTTCCTAAACTTGGAAATATCTTTTTTGAAAAGTGGACTTATAATTTTGTGGAGGCCGAAAATGCAAATTTTGGTCTAAAAATTTTTTGAATAAAAAATCAGCCAAAAATCGATTCACATCTTGTTAGTTATTCACTAAAAGGTGTGTTTCTAAATTTTCAGAAAATTTGGATCATTGGAAGTCAAAAAATCCCGAAAAAAGGGGTGGACTTATAATTATGTGGAGCAGTGTATAGTCGGTCCTTTAAAATATTGGAAAAAAATTGAGATAACCAAGAAAAAAATTTTTAAAGTGGCCTGAAAGGTCTGAGTATAAACATAAAGTGTATGTAGATACGTATATAAATAAAAATATTAAATATAAATATATTTTTTTAAAAAGATTGAATTTTATTTTATTTTTCAAAATTTTTCAATCCTCAAAAAAAAATTTTTTTTAATTATAATACAATGTATATGAGCGTCTTTATATATGCGGCAATTTGTAAATTAAAAAATAAATAAAAAATATTATATACAAAATATATTTATAAATATAATTTTTTAGGAGAGAGAGAAGTCTGTGGTATTCTATAGTATATATAGAAAAAAAATATTAAATTTTTTAAAATAATTAACTGCGCAATATTTTTTTTCGAGAAAAATTCTGACCAAAAAAATTTTTTTCAGATTCCAAAAAATTAAAAAAAAATTTTTTTTCAGAATTTTCAGTTTCATAAATTCTTTTAAAATAAATTTTAAAACATGGCGCATTCCATGAGCAAATTTTTTAAAAATAAAATTAATAATAAATAACCGAGGGAAAAACAAATAAGAAAAGGTGTTAATTGGAGCGTTTTTATATTTAGAAAGAGAAAATAATTTTTGTAAATTTCAAAAATTGTTAAAATTTTATTTTTAAAAAATATTTTTTTTCGATAAAAACCTTCAGAAAATTAAAATTTAGAAAAAATTTAATTTCCGTAAATTTACTTTATATACCGTTAAAGTTTCTAGAGAGCATTTTAATGCAAAAGAGAAAAAGAAAACACAAATTTTATTCAAAGTAAATATTATTGGAGGGATCGAACTTAAATAATCAAATCAGAATTAAACAGAAAAAATACAAAATTAAAAATCAGAATAAAAACACAACCATACAAAACCACAAACATTAACAAAAATCAGAACGCAACAAAAACAACCATAAAAACACAAAACCAAACAAAAACACAAACATCCACAAAAATCAGAATAAAGACAAAAACACAAACATTAACGAAAATCAGAATGCAACAAAAACACAAAAACAAACAAGAACACAAACATCCACAAAAATCAGAATTAGATTACAACATTAAATAAAAATCTGAATAAAAACAGAAATAAAAACTTTTACAACAATCAGAATATAACAACAAAAACACATTAAATAAAAATCAGAATTAAATTACAACACAAAAAAATACACAAACAATTACAAAATCAGAACAACTACAAAACAAAAACACAAACAAATTAAAACTCAAAAACACAAAACAATTATCAAAAACACATGTTTTTATACTCATTAAAAATCAGAATAAAATAAAAACATCTCTTTAAAAATGTTTTTCTGGTTCGATCCCCCTTAAATAATATTTTGTGTTTATTTTTATTTAAAACAATAAATGAAAGAAACAAAACAAATATATATAAATTGTGAAAATTTGCCAAACAAACAAAATAATATATATTGTGTATAGACATTTATTTATATCTATTCTCTATTTTTGGGGAAGGATTTTTTAAAATATTTTAAAAAAATTTTTACATTTATAGGAGAGAGAATATATATTTTTTTAAATAATAAGCACCTTTATATACCTCTTTTAAATCTCTCTACCTCTCTAATAAGAAGGTAGATTTTTTTTATAATTTTTTATTTTTAAGAGAAAAAAAAATAAATAATAATTTTTTTTGTATATTGGCAGTCTCTCTCAATTTTTTTAATTTAAAATAAGCCCTCTTTTTTTTAAATATTTTTAAAACAAAATATTTTTACAATTAATTTTCACTCGATTAGCAAGCAGTCGCCAAAACATCTGGAGAATATACACCAGCAATGTTTAATATAAGGCGAAGATCAGAACAATCACATCCCAAAATTGATGAAACTTTTTCCATTGGGAGAGGATCATTAATGTCTTTAAAAATTAAAAATTAATTAAAAAATATTTTTTTAAATGTCCGCAACTTTATATGTCCGCAAGTCAGAATTATTTTTTAATTATTTTTGGGGAGGAAGGGGGGGGGGAGTCAAAAGCAAGCCGTCTAGTACTATAAATTTCATAAATGCCCCAAACCTTGAACCAAAAAAAAAATTAAAAAAATAAATTTCCGGATAAAAAAAGTTGCGGATTTTAAGACTAAATTTCAGAAAAATTATTGAAACCCCAACCCCAAAAATTTTTCTCTTCAAAAAATTATTTAAAAAATCAAAAAAAAAAATTTACCAGTAGTTTTAACCAAATTAACGAGAACATTAGATTTATCAAGAAGAGATACCAAATGGTCTTCAAGGAATGATAAAAGAAAGTCTGGAGCACATTTATACCTTTAAAATAAATTTTTAAAAAAATTTCAAAAAAATTTAAATTTACTGATATAATTCAGCAAATTCTTCAAGCATTGAAGTAACAGCATCAGAAGGACAAACAAAACGAGTATCATCAACTTGACATTTGTCAGAGGTAATAATCTATTTTTTAAAAGGAAAAAAATTTTTTAGGGGCTAAAAAAATTTTTTTACAAAAATTTTTCGAAATGCGAAATTTCGGAAAAAATGCGAAATTTTGAAAAAAATCGAAATTTCGTAAAAATGCAAAATTTCGCAAAAAAATTCGGAAAAAACTTTTTCTTCAAAAAATATTTTTCACAACATACCCGAACGTCTAAATTGCACATATCAATAAATATAACCAAAGAAGAACTTTTTGTCATTATAGGTGTCGTTGTTGAACAACAATTATTAGCATTCACATTATTGTGCTTCTTTGGACTTGTAGTTGCTAGAAACAAAAAATTTTATTTTCAAATCAAGAAACATTTTAAACTAGCAAAATCCGCATTATTTTATCCGCAAGTTTGATTAAAAATTTATTCAAAAAAAAATTAAAAATTATTTTTGCGGACAAAAAATTTTGCGGACTTTTTTGGTTGCGGACAATACCCTAGCGAAAAAAAATTCTTTAAAAAAATTTTCAAACCTTTAGCAGCACCAGTCGAAACACAAGACGGAGAAACACCATTAACACTTCCACCTCCACTTATCCCCTTACTAAGTTGTCCAATCGAAAACTTTCTTGCCTCAATTCCCCCACAATCTTCAACAACATTTTTAGACATTAACAACAAATTAGAATGGTCTATACATAACGAATTTGTTGTTTGTGTTGTATTAGCTGTAGTTGTATTTGTAGTTGTTGTAGGTGATGATAAACAACCACTTCCATTTGAAGAACTTGAATTATTCAACAAAGCAGAAATTTGGCTATTTAAACAAGGCTCCCCCATTGGATGCCTAACATCTTCACAAATTGTATTAAATATTGAATCTATTGATAATAAATTGGTAAATTGTGGTGGATGGGTGGAAAGTGGTGATGTTGACATTGTCTTTGTTATAATTTTTGAAAAAGATGATTTTGATGTCAATTTTTGTTGATTTTGGTTGTTTAAATGAGGAGATTGAACTTGTATACCTTTAAAAAATAAAAAAATTTGAATTAAACAAAAATTAAAAAAAAATTTTTTTAATTAAAAAGGAAGTGAAATAAAATCAACAACAGGGTAACCCCAAAAACAATAACTAAAGAAAATTAGCACTTAACTACAATGTAATTCAACTGATTTGAAATAGGGTACAGCCCAAGCAGGCGCGCGGCCATAACGGCGCAAAGCCATAACTTGCTTCAAGATTTCCGAATCTCTTACAAAATTTTGTATTAAACGTTCCTCCCATCAAGCTAAAAAGATTGGTACCAAAATCGATAAGGGCCAGAAATTTTCCAGTAAGTTATGACTTTGCGCCGTTATGACTTTGCGGCTGCTTGAGCGTGTCCCTTTGGAATAAAACGAATAATAAAGGAATTCAAAAAAAATTTTGTTTGTTTCACATAAGTTTATCAAAAATTAATTTAATAAAAATTAAAAAAACAAACCAGAAAGAACAAAATGTGGAGAATAAGCATTACAAACACCAGCCATTAAAGTACGTCCAAAATCGTGTAATTCTGGCGGTTCTCCATTGAATTTGAAAGTTCCACATTCTGCCAACAATTCTGGAAAAATTGAAAAAAATTTTTATAAATTCCAAAAAAATTTTTTTCGAAATGTCAAATACCCAAAATGCCACAAAAAAATTTTTTTTAATCAGAAAAAATTTTGAAAAATTAGAAAAAAGTTTCAAAATGTCAACTGCCCAAAATGTCCCAGAAAA
Source organism: Meloidogyne enterolobii (assembly GCA_963681835.1). Lineage (NCBI taxonomy): Eukaryota > Metazoa > Nematoda > Chromadorea > Rhabditida > Meloidogynidae > Meloidogyne > Meloidogyne enterolobii. The sequence goes on along the minus strand of CAVMJV010000086.1, from coordinate 334,147 downwards.
AATTTTACAAATTAAAAATCCACAAACCATAACTCCTTTTACTTTCCACAGAAGAACAACGAACAAAATACGAAAGTACACGTAACAATAAAGCAATCTTTTCTGGTTTATCCCCAACAACAACAATTTTTGTAAATTGGCTATTATTACAAAAATTGTTTGTTGCTGTTGTTGAAGAGTTGTGTAAATCTTTCCCTCCTCCTCCTTCAGGTCCAGAAACAGACAAAACAGAATCTGTTGTTCCAACACCATAATAAAGTTCCAAAAGTTGTGCAACCGTTGGGTTATAATAATTAATTTTGCTATTGTTGTTGTTGCCGTTATTTTGATGATTATTAAATGAAGAATTCTTTAAATAAAAAAATTTTTTGAAATTAAGTTTAAAAAAAATAAAAAAATTTTTTATCTTAACAGAGTTAAATGCATGCCCACTAGAGCTGTCCGAGACTCCTGATCTTGGGTCTTGGTCTTGAGTCTTGGAAGATTTTCGGTCTCGGACAGTCTACTGCCCACCACCCCCCTCTGATCCAGATTGACCATTTGCCCTATTTTTAGAACATTTTCGCCCTATTTTTGTCATCACATTTTAGAGTGGTTGCGCCCTATTTAAGTGGTTTGGAATCGGTCCCCCTGCTCTCATTTCAAAGGTGAAAGTATTTCACAAGCAGAGGGATTCCATTATATAAATCAAAAAAAGCCACCAAAGATCAAACCCCTAATTTTTATGAAATAAAATAAACAAACCATTCCCAATAAAAGAGAATAATCATCTCCACCATCATTATTATTATTTGAACCACAATAATTTTCTGGTGGTGCAACACTAGCAACCCAAGTCAATTGATTCATTAAAACAGCAGATAATAATGTTGAAAGGAAACTGAAGAAGAAAAAAAATTTTTTTTAATTGTAAAACTAGGAATATCACAAAGTACCCGAAAAACCCGATATTAGAAACCTAGACCCTTTTTCGACTCGAAAAGAAAAATTTTTAATTGGTGCCGAGTTTAGCGTTTGACCCCAAAAATTGACCCTAAATTAAAAAAAATTTTTTTGAATTATTTAAAAGGGATACGGGAAAGAAAGAAAAGGGGAAGAAAGGGGTTACTAACTCATGTTAAAAATGGAAGAGTTTAAAATATTTTCAAAAAAAAAATTCAAAAAAAAAAACAAACAATTTAGTTTCCTTTGTATTAAATTCACAAATTAATTGTGCCAATTGAGAACAAAATTTTGAAGCAATTTTGTGCATTCCAACACTTGCATATTGTGCTGATGCCAAACTTTGCCATACTGGATTTTTAAGTCTTAAAGAATTACACAACAAACAAAGTGATTGACATGTTGATGTCCAACCCTTTAAAAAAATTATTATTTTTTTGTCAAAATTTCTTTTTTCTTATAGATGAAAGAATACAGGAAGGGGGTGAAGAGAGAGAAAGATAAGAACCTTCCCTCTATTCATATAATATAAAGATCTTAAACTGTCAGTAAGGTATTCGAATTTTTATTTGGTATACCGTTCAGTAAGACCCCTGTATGGCTCCGGCGGAGTAAGATTTTGAAAACCCCGGAGCCGGAGTCGACAAATGGCAAATACCCAGCACTGCCCTTGAGTTCCCCTATTGACAAATGATATATACGTTTTCTTGTATAAAATGACTTTGGGTCACAAATTATGGCCGTGTCCAAAGTTTGGAATTTCTAAGAGAAAAATTTCAATAGGTCAAGTATTTCTCAAATTTAAATTAATTTAAAAAAAAAATAAAAAAACCTCATAAATTGATTGAAAGAATTGTGTTTTGTCCTGAACTGCTTTATGGATATGTATTGCAAGTTTATCGAGCTCTTGTTCAATTTGAAGAATGTGTTGGAAGACAAACGAACGAAAATCAACTTTAAATAAAAAATTTATTAAAAAATTTTTTTGATGTCAAAATGTCAACTTTTTCAAAAAGTCGAAAAAAAATTTTTTAAGAAAAATTTCAAAAAAAATTTCAAAAAATTTTTTAAATGTCAAAATGTCAACTTTTCGAAATTTTCAAAAAAATTTTTTCAGAAAATAAAAAAAAATTTTCAAATTTTTTTTGATGTCGAAATGTCAACTTTTCAGAATGTCAAAAAAATTTTTCAAAAAATTTTTTTGAATGTCAAAATGTCAACTTTTCAAAAAAATCTTCAAAAAAAAAATTCAAAAAAAAAACCAGGTAATAAAATAGCAAATCCATATTGTTGCCATTCAGTAAATGCATCATTAAATATTCCACCCCCACAAACATCTGCAATAGACGAACAACTACTTAAACGGCTACGATTTGTTAAACGAAGAGAAAGGGCTAGAAAAAAAAATAAAAATTATTTAAGAAAAAAATGTTTAATTTACATTCATCTAATCCAATTTGTGAGAGTTGACACCTTCTTGCACGTGAAAGTCTGTTGGGTGAGAAGGCACGTAATTCTTCCATTATATCCTAAAGAAACAGAAATTAAATTAAACAAAGTCTGTCTCAATAGACTAGAAACAATAAAAATATATTCCATAAATAAATTGCAGATAGGGGGCACACATTCTCAATTGTGCTCTAACAGTGTTTAACACATTTTCAGAGCTTATTGTTAGAAAAAAATTTTTTCTTATCATCTGAAAATTCCCATTCTACATGATTATCACTGGAAAAACCCCTATCCCTGAATAAAGTTGAAAGGAATGAACAACAACACCAAGGGGAGGGGGAGTGTAAACTAAAAACCCATAAAAAACCCCCTCTCCATTCCCTCAAATAGGGTTTAAAAAATTTTTCTTATATCCAATCTGAATTTCTTCATTATGAAAAGCAACGTCGGGAGAAATCACAAGGGATGGGTGGGGGGACTATTTTATCTCCTACTCCAAGGAAAAATTTTCCATAACATGAACAACAACACCAGGGGAAGGGGGAGTGTATCCTCTCAAAATCCATCAAGTGTATCCCCTCTATCCTCTCAAAAATCCAAAAAAAAATTTTTAAAAAAAATCAACAAACATCAACATCAGCCGTTTCCATTTGAAGAGAAGAATTTCTAACTCTAACAAAATTTTCAGGTGGATCCGTATGGTTATTAGTTGAAGTTGGTGGACTTTTAGACGACGAAATAAATACGGGGAATTTTGTACAAGTTTTGGAGGAAGTTGAGGAAGTATTGCCACCATTTAAAAAATCAACTTCATCTTTTGGAGGTTGAGCTGTTGAAGTAGAAACTGTTGTAGCAGAAGCATTAGCTATACCATCAAGTGAACGTATTGTTGAATAATTTGATTGATTGTCTGAATCTGAGCTTAAACTTCCAACCATACATTTGTAAATATCGCTAGAAAAGAAAAAATTTTGCAAAAAGTTTTTTTAGAAGTTTAGAAAAAAAGCTTGATGGAAAATGAAAAAGAAATTACAAAAATGGTGGACGGCCCTTTATAAGTCAAATTAACAAAAAAAGATTTTTCGAATTTTTGGGTTTAATAATTTAAGAGGTTCAGAGAAGAGACTTATTTAGAGGGCGTAATGACGATAAAAAAATAATAAGTTTTTGGTGAAGGTTTCCACATAAATTGGGATTCCGCTTATAATCAAGGACTTACCCCCAATACAAATCTATATTCTAGGAAAATATTTGGAAATCAAAAATGATCTTAAAAAAACCGAACCAAGACCCCCTTATTTAAACAATTATACTATTAGAATAAAATCCGCAAATTTAATACGCAAGTTGATCAACTTCCGAAAAACCAAAATTTCAAGTCCCTCTTAAATTCATAAACCCAAAAATCATAAAAGAATTTTCTTTTTAGGTCCGCCAAATTAATGTAATTTACCAGAAAAAAATTTAAAAAATAAAAACAAACTTAGTTTTAAACGTAGTCGAAGAATATTTGCCAAGTTTAGGTACAGAAAACACTCTTGAAATCATTACTGAATTTGAGTCTCTTTAAAAAAATTTTTTTCAATTTTTAAAAATTCAAAAAAATACTTGAGTGTATGTATTTTGAGAGAGTCAGACTTCAAAGCTGCCGGCATTGTACCAAAAAGCATTTTGGCAATTTTCAATGTGTCATATTTATGTGGTAGGAACTTGAAAAAAAATTAGAAAATTTTTAAAAATTTTTCAAAAATTCTAAAAAATTTTTAAAAAATTTTTTTTAATTTTCAAAAAATTTTTCCAAAAATTTCAAAATTTCCCAAAAAATCAGAAAAAAATTTTTTGAAAAATTCCAAAAATTTTTTAAAAATTTTTGCGAATTTTCAAAAAAATCGCAAAAAATTCAGAAAATTTTTTACAAAAAAACCCCAAAAATTTTCAAAAAATTTTTCTTGAAAATTTCAAAATTTCCGAAAAATTTCAAAAATTTTTTTGAAAACTTTTCGAATTTTCCAAAAATTTTCCTAAAAAAAATAAATTTCAAAAAAACCTGAAAACGTCCACATTGAGACAAATGTGATCCAAAAACAAAACGATCTGCCAAAGCTACAACAGTTGCCGAGTCATATAAAAGTCTAGTGTCCTTTTCACTAAATACAACAAGACGGCATTCTGATGCCCGTAATTGCTGCTTATAAATATGCCAGCTGAAAAAAAAATTTTAAAAATTTTTAATTTTAAAAATTTTGTTAACGGTGAAACTGAACCCTCTCAGGCTTCTAATAATTTAAAGCTAATAATGAGGTTAGGTATATTCTAATTTGGGAGGTATCGCTCATTCAACCAAGGGGCTCACTCCGCTTAGTAACCAAAAGGGCTGTAAAAACCAACAAAAAAAAATAAAAAAAAAACGCCACTTAAATATAAAGGATATCCAATAATTGGTGGGTAACTTATAAAGAAGGTCAACAATTTTTTTAATTTTTTTTTTGAAAATTAACTTAAAAAATTATATTGTCCCCCTAACTTTTTCATAATTTTTTTTATTAAAAAATTTTTTATTTTTGACAATTTTTGTTTGCTCAACATCAAACTTGCCCTTTATTGTATATTTAGGGATTTACCCCTTTTCACACGTGAAAATAGACAAAAAAATTTTTTAGCCCGATTTGTTTAACGATACAAAAAAATATTCGTGGCAAAAATTTTTATTAAAAATTATTTTATTAAATTTTTCTTTCATGTGTCTAAATTTTACAATAAAAAAAAAGACGAAAAATAATAAAAAAAAAAATTAAAATTGAAAAGAGTCCTTTAAAGTTTAGAAAAAAAAATAATTTTTAGCTTTTAAAAGTTTTTTTTATTTTAATTTTTATTTTGTTAGTAAACATAAATTTTTATGACCTCAATTGATAAAAATATCAAAAAATGTTGAAAAGACTAAAAATTGAATGATAAAAATGCATGGATTGAGAAAGCAGTAAAAATGATAAAATTTCAACTAAAAAAATTTTTTTTGATTGAAGAGCCCAGAAAGTCCAAAAATTAAAAAATTTTAAAAGACAAATTCTAAAATATAAAGAATAAAATTTTAAAAAAAAATTTTTCAAAATTAATTTTAAAGCAAGATTTTACACTTTAGACAAATACAAAAAATTTAAAATAAAAAATCAAAAAAAAAAAAATAAAAAATATAGGACATAAAAAATCAAAATTTAGGGAATTAAAGATTCCCAGATTTTATTTAAAAAATTTTTTTTCTCCAATTTTGTGTTGCAAAATCTTTCTCTTTTTATTTGTACTACATATTTTTATTAGCATTTTTGCAACTACACATTGCAACATATATATTTAAATAAATATATTTTTTTTTAATACAAATTTTTTAACAGACATTTTTTTTTAATTTGATCACTTAACATACATCATAAACACGCTCAAACATTAATCCTACTTAAAAAAAATTTTTCTTATTCATCTTCAAAAAATTCTTTTTTTTTAGTCTCTCTCCTTACCCTCTAATAATTCTTCTACGAAATTTCCGTTTTACTTTTTTTTAAACTTTATTAATTTATTTTTTATTTTTTCTCCCAAATTTCTCGAATATTTCAAACCTTTTTTCCCTTCAATCAAACACACACACACTCTCCTCCTCTTTCCATGCAATCAACACAAAAATAAATAAAAGAGTAATTTGCACTTTTCAAGGGCTTTATTACATAAAAATAATTACTAAAATATTTATTTTTTTTTGTTTTTTTTTTAATATTTTAGCAGGTGGCCCTCTCTACGCTCCTCTTCTCCCTCTACGTCTTTCCCTCCAACACCTTTTCGTCGTCTTCCCCCAAAAAAAAATTTTTCAAAAAAATTTTTTCAAAAAAATTCCAATCGAATTTAAAATAATAAATTATTGATATTAACAGTCGTCTTAGTTTTAGTAGAGGAAGTGATTATTCTCTTTATTTTATTCAAAAAAAAAATATTTTTTCTCTTTCTCAGTGTTCCACCATTTTTAACCACCGCTCACAACAAATACACACACACATTTTTGAGGAAATACGTCGCGCTATCACACAAAAAAATTTTTTTAATTTTTTTGTTTTAAAAAATTATTATTATCATCTTAGGGTCTCTCATGAAAAAGAGAAAAAATGTGAAGAGAATATGAACACCAAAAACAGAGAAATTAACAGTGAGGGGAACTTCCTTTACAATTAAAAAAAATTTTGGGAGGACCATATAGAGTAGGTAGTTAACAGGAGAGGAGTTAAAACAATGTGAGGAAAGAGGGAAGACACAACTTCTTACATATGTAAAAATCAAAAAAATTTTGGGGTGATAATAAAAAAACTTATTAATTTTTTCCAATATTAAAATTATCAAAATCAATCACATTAAAATCAATCAAACTATATTAACCCAAAAAAGAGGAACTGAAATTTTGTTGGAAAAAATTTTTAAAAAATATCAACAAGGAGGGAGACAACCCCAAGAGGAAATGACTTTGTCTAAAAAAATTTTTTAAGAAAAATATCAACAAGAAGGGATAGGTCATACATATTTAATACATTAACGATCTAGAGGAAATACTTAGCTTTAAAAAATTTTAATATTTAATTTTAAAAAATTTAAACAAGGAGGGAAGTTCCCTATTTTCCCTCCCCTTATTATTATTTAAAAATAAAATAAGGAAGTATTAAAAATTTTTAAAAAATAATTTTTTTGTTTCAAAAAAATTATGTAAACATTCCCAAAGTTTATTTAATTTTTAATTTAATAAAAATTAAAAAAAATTCTTTTAAAATAAAAAAAATTTAAAAATCAATAAATTTATTTCCTATAAAATTTTTGGCGTCAAAAATAGAAAAATTCCCCCACCCCCTCACAATCATTGGTCCCTCGCAAAAAAAGGCAAGCCGGAAATCCACCCAACAAAAAATTAATCAGTCACCCCCCAACTATAATTATTTATTATTTTTTATAGGGAAAAAGGAAGTAAAGGAATGTGGAGTGAGTGTTTAATAGTTATTAGCAATAAAATCGATTTGGATATATCCACGTTAATAAATCTTTGCAAAAATAAAAAAAAGACAGACGCCAGGAAAAAAATTAAATAAAACAAAAATATATAAGAGTAAAAATTAAATTAAAAATAAAATAAAGAGAAAAAATAAAAAATTACATTCTTCTGGGAAAATTAGATATTTTGAAAAAAAAATTGAAGAAATAAACATTCAAAAAAAATTTAAAAAATATTTTTTTGAAACACCAGAAAAAAATTTAAAAAAAATTATTTAAAAGTTTAATTATGTAAATTTTTTTTTAAAAATATTTTCTCGAATAAAAAAAAATATTTTTGTTTTTAATTTTAAAAAATAATAATAAAAATATTTTTATTTTTCAAAAACAATATCAAAAAAATATTTTTTTGATAGAGAATTAAAAAATAAAAATTATATGTAAATCCCCCCACAAAAGTGTATTTTTACTATTAAGTTTAAAAATTAATATAAAAAATAGCTAGGGAGACATAAAAGCTTAAAAAATTTTTTTAGAATTTTTCGAATTTATTGAACAAAAAATCACAAAAATATAACAATTACACAAGAAAACCCCTCCCAAGACAAGCAAACCCCCCCCCCCCCAGCAAACCCCTCCCAAGACTCAAAAACACCAACTCTCTAAACATTTCAAGTTTCAGAATTAATTAAAAACATGAAGAGAAAAATCAGAATAAACTAGGAAAACATGTTTCCCAAACATTCCAACAAAAACATTTTAATTACCAAAATTACAAAAACATACGACAAAAACATTTATAATCTTACAAACATCTCACAAACTTAACAAGAATAAAAAACACCTCCCAAGACTCAAAAACACCACCTACTCTCTAAACATTCAATTCTCTTCTCTTAAAACAAAAGTTTACACATTTAAAAAAGTTTGGCGAACATATAAATAATTTAAAAAAAACAAGGAAGTCATTAAATAAAACTTAAGTTTAGTGTTTGGCGAGAAAAAAAGTTGGAAATAAAACACAACATACATATTAGTAAAATAATGAGTAATAATAAACCAGCCTTACTAAGTTTATATATTTTAAAAGTCTATGTAAAACATAAAAACATTTAAAAACAGGAAGAAAAAATCAGAATTATCTAGCTAACATGCTGATAAACATTATGAATATCAGAATTAATTAAAAACATTAAAGGAAAAATCAGAATTAATTAAAAACATGAAAAGAAAAAATCAGAATTAATTAAAAACATGAAGAAAACAAATCAGAATTTAACAAAAACAAGAAGAAAAAAATCAGAATTAATTAAAAACATGAAGAGAATAAATCAGAATTAATTAAAAACATGAAAAGAAAAAACCAGAATCTACTAAAAACATAAAGGAAAAAATCAGAATTAAATAAAAACATGAAGAGAAAAATCAGAATCTCCTAACAAAACATGTTTTCCAAACATCCCAACAAAAACATTGAAATTACCAGAAAATATTAAAAACACAAAAACATTTGACTAAAACATTTATAATCTTACAAACATCTCAAAAACTCAACAACAATAAAAACAAACTTAAACTCACGCAAACTTTATTTTCCTAAAAACATTCTTAAAACTTGAAACAAACTCAACTATGCTTCAAAAAACCTGTTTCACCCTAAACATTAATTTATTGGGCACCCCACCCAAATTTAAATTTAATAAAATTTAAAAATCAAAACCCCACCAGAAATTGTCCATATTATTGTTGTTGTTGTCCATTCGTTGTTGTTGTTGCTGTTGTTGATTAATAAAATTTGGACTTAAATCATGCATTGAAGAAGAAGCATAAACACACTACTAGTTATTTTTAGTCTTATTATCCAATTGAAGCAAATTTTCATCAAATGAAAAAAAGATAAAATAATAGCACAAATTAATCTTAAAAAAGGTTAAAAAGTATATATTTATTTATTGGCAGTTTAAAAAAGTGATTAAACAGAAAAAGGGGAAAAAGATATGAATGAAGGGAAGAAGGGAACCTAAAAAAAGGCAAAAGAACAAAACGACACAACGACGTGTAAAATGAATGACTGACTGACTGAAAAGTTTTCTGGATATTTTATATTTAAAAGGAGAGAGAGAGAGAGAAGAGAATGATAGTAAATAGAGTATAATAAAAATGTAGCTACTTCTATATTAGCGCATAAATAAAAAAACAGAAACAAGCAAGGGGCAAAATACCGTCCAGACAAAATACCGTCGAATAATTAGAGTAGAAACATTGCCCCTTTTGGAGATAATAAATTCGATTTATGTCGAGATTGTGTTGTTTAAGTATCTTTTTAGACCCTAAGACGGTCTTACTATATATCTGCAGAATGGTCAGACTTCTTCCTTCAATTTTCCTTACTTCCATCCAAGGGGGATGGAGATAGGCAAAATATAGAAGGGCAAGTTGGACGGAATAAAGGAAAAAGTCTGACCATTCTGTAGATTTGGGGAGGAAGAACCGGAGTGTCCATGAGCAGGTTCTGCTTCTACTCCTATGCCTAAAAATTTTATTTTAAAATTTGTCTACCCTGATAATTGTTACTCTAATGAGTGGACGGTATTCTGGTCGGACGGTATTATGTCCTAACCTGAACAGAAGCAAAAAATTTTATTTTGAGGGAAAGGGCGGGAATAAGGCTTATATGAGCGAGTGTACTTTCCTCCTACTAAGAAGCTTTAAAGAGACTTTTAGAAAAAAAATGCCACACGAAGGAGAGAAAAAGGGATTATTATTTGGCACTATATATGTTTTTGTTTTGTTATTTTGCCGTAAGCGACATTCACGTGATTGGCAACTGACCAAACAAACAAAAAAAAAGCAGACAGCGCAGTGGTGGCATTTAAAAAAAAGAGAGGAGGGAAAATTGAAAAATAAAAAAAAATATTTATATAAAAATGAGAGGAGGAGAAAAATGGGGGGAGAATGGGGGGGAGAAGAAAAATGGGGAGAAGAGGAGGGAAGAATGGGGGGAAGAAGAGGGGAATGGGGAGAGGAAGAGGAGGAGAAAAAAGGGGGGAGAATGGGGGGAGGAAGAAAAAATTGGGGGGAGGAAGAAGAAAAAAATTTTTTAGGGGGAAGAATTAGAAAAGGGGAGGAGGAGGAGACGAAGAATACGAGCCAACAAGAAACAAAGATGGGAGGAGAAGAAAAAAAATTATTTTTTTTTGAAATTTTTTGGATGAGAATAACACACAAAACTGAACGTTTTTTGAAGAGAAAAATACTTTAAAAAATATTTTTTCGTGGGTGAGAGATCAAACTAATCATTCCTTCTTTTTTTTTCTTTCTCCTACGAAAAGGCAGCCAATTCACCGAAATAAATTCTTTTTTTGATAATTTTAGAAGAAGAAAAAAATTTTGAAACACATTTTTGGAATTTTTATGGGGTTTTAATGATTTTTTTGGCTTAAACTTGGGATGAATCAGCTGAAATTTTGAAGTTAAATTTCAAAGAAAATGTGGTTAGTGGAAGTGAATTGAAACTTGAGACGCTGGAATTAAGGTTTGAAGCTTCAATTTATGCTTCAGCTTCATGTGGATGGATAACGGAAGCTTCAAACCCGAGTCGAAGCTTCTACTCGAGTTGGTGGTCTTAGGTGACTTAGACCCCAAGTCGAAGCTTTAAATTTGAATTGAAGCTTCTGCTCAAAGTTGGGGCTTTAGCTGACTTAAACCTCTCCAGTTGAAGCTTCAGCTTCAAGTGGACGGGCAACGGAAGCTTCAAATTCGAGTTCTGCTCGAGTTGGTGGGCTTAGGTTACTTAGATCCCAAGTTGAAGCTTAAACCCTGAAGCTTCAATGAAGCAAAAAAACCTAAAGCTTCAGTTAAAGCCTCAACAGATCTCCTAATCTCACCATAAACAATCCCCACCAATCTGAAACTGAAGCAAAATAGAAACAAAGAAGCTTCAGTTTCCAAGTCAGGTTCTGTTTCTATTTTAATTTTACTTCAGTTTCAGATTGGTGGGGATTGCTTATGAGGAGGTCAGGAAGCTTCAACTTGGAAACTGAAGCTTCAGGTCTTTCTAGAAAAGCCTATATTCAGTTAAAAATAAAATAGGACAGATATTTGTGTTTTGATATTGATATAGTAGACAGTTAAAAAAGAGGGAAGACATAAGGAGAAACGTTTAAATAGTACACACAATCAATTTCTAATTTTTGTACTTTGTACAATAATCAAGAAAAAAGTTTTTTGGAGGTTTAAAAATATAAAAATAAATGTTTATATAGAAAAGTGCAACAAATACCTCGCGCGCTATAGACAAACATATAGCTAGTCATGGGGTATAACAAAAAATAAATAGAAAAAAAATGTCTGTGTTGCCTTAAAAGAGGAAGGGAAGGGGAGGAAGGGGAGGGGAGGACTAATAAAATGAAAAAACATTTTTAGTTTTGTTTCTGTTTGCCGAGTATTTTTTTTAGAAAAAAAAATTTTCTTAAGAGCTGGCAGGTGGTACTAGGTAGTAAAAAAAATAAAAATAAATAGGAAGAGAAAAATTATATTTTTTTTATTTTTTTGGGGGGAAGAGGGGAAAAGCTCTGTTGGGGAAAAGCTCTGTTTGGGGAAAAGCACACACAAAAACAAATGAGTTCAGAAAGGAACAATGATGATATACTAAAAAATTAGAGTTGCCGGCATGCATTTTTGTTTTGGAGGAAATTTTTGGATGCCGCCAGTGTGTGGTAGTGTATATATTTGTGTGTGTGGAAGCCGTGTGTCTCTTTTGGGAAAATAAGGGGAGAGAGAATGTTTTGGCGAGCTGCCAAAAATAAAAAAAAGCCAGCCACCGCTTGCAACACTTGGTTATCCAAGTCAAACACACACATAAATATATAAGTGCGGCTGACTGAGTAGACAAGTTAAAGAATGCAAAAAAAAAGATTGAGAAAGAGAGAGAGTCAAGAGTTTTTTTGTTTCAAGAAAAAAGGGGAAAAGAGAAGGGAATATAAAAATGTAGAAGAGACAGACGCGAAAAAGAAGCGCGTCGACACATTTTGCCAAGTACACATTTTGCCAATAAGGCTAAAAACTTACATTTTGTCAATAAGTTTGCTGACAAAATGTGTGTTTTTAGCCTTATAGGCAAAATGTCGAATTGGCAAAATGTGTATCCGCGGAAAAATTGGGAAAAAGAAGAGTAAGTAAAAACGCGTATAGTCATACCACTTGTGTATGAATATTTTTCTTTCTTTTTTAGACTCGTGAGCAAAAATGTGTTTGTTTGTTTGTATGTCTGCAAACAAAAAATCATGAGAGCAACAGTCGTCAACAGAGAGAGAAAATAAAAGTGTGATTTGGTCAGCAGACATTATATTTATAATGTTGAGAGGCAGACAGCAACAAAATTTGAAATAATGAAGAAATGAGTGGACTGAAATAAAAAATTCTCCCGCCTTAAAGCACGGAAGGAGGGGGCGATTGGCAACTAGACATAATAGAATGGAAAGCCAGTTGGAAAGTTGCCAATTTATTTTTGAAGAAGATCGTTTCGAAAAATATTTATTTTGTTTAATTAAAAAGATGCGCGCATTATTGATTTTGTGCTTTGGGAAGGGGTTTACAATTTGCGTTTACAATTGTCTATTTACAATTGTAAATGTGTTTTTTATTTTATTTTCCGGAAACGTTACAATTGTAATTTATGTTTTAATTTTCTTTCCGGAAAGTTTATTTTCTTCCGGAAAGTCTTACAATTGTCTATTTACAATTGTAATTTTTTCCGGAAAGATTTTTTTCCGCTATATTTACAATTAATTTTTACAATTGTAGTTTAGTCTATTTTCTTTCCGGAAAGGTTATAGGTGTAATTTTTAATTTCCTTCCGGAAAGGTTCATTTTTACAATTGTCTATTTACAATTGTAATTCTTTCCGGAAGGTTTTTTTACTTTTTCTATTTACAATTGTAAATATATTTTTAAATTCTTTCCGGAAAGTATACAGCTGTAATTTTTAATTTTCTTCCGGAAAGTTTATTAATTTTCATCTTTTACAATTGTCTATTTACAATTGCAATTCTTTCCGGAAAGTCTATTTACAATTTTGATTTATTTTAATACCTTTCCGGAAAGATTATTTTCCTCTATATTTACAATTAATTTTTACAATTGTAAATATATTCTATTTTCTTTCCGGAAAGTTTATATTTATTTTTCTCTAATCCTTTTAGACAATTTTAGACTGACTTGTATTTTTACTTGTATTTTAATTAAATGGACAGCAAGTTTTACAATGGCAAGTAGGCGTACTAACAACAACACTACTCATCAGCATCACACAGGCGTTCATCGTGGGCATGTTGTACATCATCTTGGGGTATTTTTTAATTAATTTAAATTTTATTTATTTTATTTTTTTAAAGGGTAGATCAGTGTCTAGACGACGTAATGTAATTAATCGAGCTAGGAATCGTTCAGAAATTAGTTTTTGTGTTAAATATACAGTTTTTGGGTTGGTTTATTTTCTAATTTTTTTTCTAATTTTCAATAATTTAAAATTAATTTATGGGGGAATACATTATGGTTGACGTCATTTTTGACATCCTTTTTGACGTCTCTTCCTTTTTCTTTCACTTTTCCTGATCATTTTTACTTTTTTTTCTTCCCAATTTGTTTCCTTAATTTCTGAAGCAAGATATCAAATCCTAACTGTTTTCCAAAGTAGACATTCTTCTGACTTACAAAAGTAAGATATTCATGTTTTAGGTTAGGACTTCTGCAACACTCTAGATTATCTAGAGGAAATGTAAAAAATGGTCAAGGAAAAAGTAAAGGAAAAAGAGGTGTGTTACTTCGAAGCCCTATAACTTTCTGATTTAGGGGGTAAGACCGAAAAAAGAAAAAAAAAACTAGAATAGGAAATCGGCCCTGCTCTACACAATGGCGTATGTTTCATCGCAAAATTTTTGGTGGTAATTCGCGATGGTTCCTTTTCAGTATTCCCTTTATTTGTTTCCATATCCCTTTTTAACTCGAAGTAATTAAAATTTATTTTGTCCAGTTTTAACGTTGTTTTCTGGGCTCTCGGCTTTCTTTTGTTAGGTATCGGTTTATGGTCGCGCCTTGAAAAGAACAATTTGTACAGTCAATTGGCACTATTCTATTTGGATCCAGCTTGGGTTTTGATTATTGTTGGAGCAATTATTTGGGCAATTGGATTTTCTGGTTTTTTTTCTTAAATTTTTCTTTAAATTTCCCCTAATTTTCAATTTAATTTTCTAAAGGCTGTGTTGGCGCTCTACGCGAAAATACTTGTTTCTTGGCCATTTACTCATCCATTCTTGGCTTGTTATTACTCACTGAAGCCTTAATTGTTGTGCTAGCGTTTGTTGCTAAAGATTTTGTTGAAAATGATTTGGGAAATCGATTGGATAGCATGGTTTGTTTTTTGAGATTTTAACTTTTTTGTGGAGTTTTTTTGGATTCTTTTCATTTGTTAAAAGTTCCTGTTGACTTTTTTTATAATTTTTTTTGGGGATAATTGAATGACTTCCACAGGGTCCGGATTGGGTGTGGTTCATATTAGCACCATGCCTTTTCCGACTTTAATCCCTATCCGAAGAAAAGTTTGAAAACTCAACTCGAATCTAGACTCACAAGCTATTTCTCAATTATGTTCCATCTTTAGTTTAGACATTCACTCGTTTGTATCGGTCAAATAATTAGGTGAAAAATAAATAGGATAGAAATCAAAATAATGTTCACGGAATTTCCCTTATCTTTACTAATTTTTTATTTTGACCAAAATAATTTTTTATATTAATTTTTAAAATTTAAGATTGTCCACTACCGTGATGACCCAGATTTACAAACAATTATTGACTGGATGCAAAATGATTTTCAATGTTGTGGAATAAGCGATCCTGATGATTGGGACAAAAATATTTATTTTAATGCTTCTGCTAAAGCCTTAAAATCTCCAGAAGTATTTTTTAAATTTTTTAAGATATTTTTTAAATTAAATTTTAAAGGCGGGAGGTGTTCCCTACTCCTGTTGTAAAAATGTAGACAAAACTTTTATTAATTATGCCTGTGGATATGCGGTTAAAATTTAATTTTTTTATGAAATTTTTTGGTTTTAACACTAAACATTTTTTAAAATTAAAAAAAATTTTTTTGAAAAAAATTTTCAATAAATTTTTTTGAATTTCGAAAGCTGGGGAGAATAATTTTTCATTAAAAAATTGTAAATTCATTAAAAAAAATTTTTTTTTATTATTTTTCAGACACGTGTGAGCCATTCTGATAACGTAATTTTTCCTATTTTTTAATTAAAAAAATTTTTCCAAAAGGGTCCAAAACAATTTTATCATAGCAATATACACATTGAAGGTTGTTTACCTAAACTTCAGTCTTGGCTAAACAACAATTTTCTTTATGTGGGGGCTGCTGTTTTTGTTGTTGCTGTTGTACAGGTTTTTATTTTTAAATTAATTTTATTTTTTATTTAAAAAAATTTTGGAAAGCTGGGAAAGACTTGAATAATTTTCCGATCTTCTGAAAATTTTTTTTATTAAATATTTTATTTGTGTCTTTATATTTTAACCTTCCGAAAAGACGAATTATGTATAAGGAAAAAATTTCTTTTTCGGAAAATTTCTTTTCACAAATTTTAAATTATTTTTTCTTTTCCGAAAGTACAAAATTCCAATTCTAAGTTCCCCCAACCTTTTGGAAATTTATTTCTCAAATTTTTATTATTTTTTATTTATTTCTCCTTTTTTTCAGTTTCTCGGTATTTGTTTTGCACAAGACTTGCGTAGTGATATCTTTGCCCAACGTGCAAAATGGACTAGACGAACTTGAAAAAAAATCTATGGGATTTTGGAGACAACAAAAAGTTTATTTTTTTACATTTTATCAATTTTTTAAAAATACTGCCAGTATTTTCCTTAAAACATTCCTGGGCCAAAAATTTTTTTAAGAGGAACTGAGGCCCTTTTTTTATATTTTTTTTCAAAAATACATTTTTCTGAAGCGCTTTCTTTTTATTTTTAAATTTTAAATTACTTATATGCT
The DNA here is from genome assembly GCA_963681835.1 of Meloidogyne enterolobii. Classification (NCBI taxonomy): domain Eukaryota; kingdom Metazoa; phylum Nematoda; class Chromadorea; order Rhabditida; family Meloidogynidae; genus Meloidogyne; species Meloidogyne enterolobii. The sequence goes on along the minus strand of CAVMJV010000086.1, from coordinate 317,686 downwards.
TTCTTGTCCTTTCTATTTTTTCGCAAAAATTCAGGAGACTTTTCTTTTTATTGCTTTTATAAATTTGTATATTTTTTTAAAATTTTTTATGGATGCTATTTTCAGTGTTGAACAAGTTTAAGCTTGATAAAAAAGAAAAGAAAAGAAAATCTTGAAAATAAATTTTTTTTCTCTCAAGCTTTGACTCGAATACACACTGAAATTTATTTTTAAATTTGTATTTACCTTAAATTTTTTTTTAATTTTCTAATTTTCTATTGCCTTTCATTATATACTACTTATACATATATGTATTTTTAAGAAGAGTATCCGATAATAAAAAATTTTTCTAAATTATTTTTAAAAATTTTTTGGTAGGATATATCAATAAATTATTGAAAAAAAATAAAATATTTAAATATTTTTATTTAATTAAAAAAATTTTTTTATTTAAATATTTTTTTTTAATTTAGAAATTAATTTAGAATTGCCAAAAATTAATTTTAAAATTATTTAAAATTCAAAAAAAAAATTTTTTTTTGAAAAAATGTCAACTGGACCAAGTGGACGCTTTGCTCATTTTCTGCATAAATTCCAACTTTACCTGACAAATAACGTTTTTTTTTAATTTAAAAATATTTTTAAAAATTAATTTTAAATTTTTAAAGGTAGAATTTACTGAAAAAGAGAAGAAAGAAATTTATTTTAGAAGAATTTCGTATTTTGCTTTTTTGTTTGTTGTTGTTGTTGGTCTGCCTGTTTGGTAGGGAGGGGTTTTATAAAAGAAAAATAAATTACTTAAACTTTCCGGAAAACTTGATAATTATTATAATAAAATAAAAAAAAGAAGTAGGGAAGATTATTTAATAAACTTTCCGGAAACAAATAAAAAAACCGGAAACATTTTAAGTTTCCGGAAAACTTAATAATTAATAAAAAAGAAGCAGAGAAAATAAACTTTCCGGAAACATTTAATATCAACCTTCCGGAAAATAAAATACAAGGGAATATAAAAGAGTAAACTCCAAACTTTCCGTAAACATTTTCCGGAATTATTTTTGTAAAATAAACTTTTCCTCTCTTTTAAGGTGGATAACGACAACACCTTACAGAGCTTCACTACCCTATTTTCAAGTTGATTTTACTTCTGATTTGGAAAAGGTTGGAATTTATAATAGAAAAAGTTTGCTTCAAGTTTTATTTCAAGTTTTATAAAACTTGAAAAATAATTCAAACTTTCCGGAAGCTCAGTATAATACAAAATAATATTCCAACTTTCCGGAATTGTAATTTTCTATTTTCAAGTTTTAAGTATTTTAATAGAAAAAGTTTAATTAAACTTTCCGGAAGCATTAATAGATAAAATGCAAGAGAGAATATATTACAACTTTCCGGAAACCTTTCCGGAATTGTAATTTACTTAAAAATAAAACTTGAAGCAAAAACTTGAATTTATTTAAAACTTGAAACACGGCCTTTTTTAAAACTTTCTCCAGAGATTGCTTCAATTTTCTCCTAATAAAACTGAAAATGACGAAGACAACAATGTTTGGAATAATTTACAATTACATTCCCTATACAATATTCATCTAGTTTTTATTCACCCTCAACCAGAAAAATTTGTTAATTTATCAAAAAATGTTTTAAGCAAAATTGATTTGTTTACAAAAAAGATTTTGGCAGTTAATGGAGGTGTGGAAAGTGAGGAAGAAAATTTTGATTTTTTAATTAAAAAAAATTTTTTTTTTGTTTCAAGTTAACCTCAGTTCTGAACATTTATGGGATTTTTCTTTGAAGAAAATAATTTCTAAAAATAAAAAATTAACTGACCAACAAATATCTGCAAAGCTAGCAACAGCTTTAGATCGTTATATATTACAGCCATTGGGACCTGAACCTTTACTTAAGATTGCTATATTTTTTGAAAATGAGAAATATGCAAAAAGTGGAGAAAATGGAAAGGAAGAACCTACAATTAGAAGTGTTGATGATGAAGGGGTGAAATTTTAAATTATAATTTTTAAAACTTGAAGCAAAAACTTGAAAACTTGAATTTAAGTTTAAACTTGAAATTGAACATTTATTAATTTACCAACTTTCCGGAAACATTTCCGGAATTGTAATTTTTATTTAAAATGAAAAATTGAAACAAAACTTTTTTTACAATTCTTAACAATATTAAAACTTGCATTCTTTTACTTAAAACTTGAATTAATTAAAGGTTAATTTACATATCTAAACTTGAATTTTTAAAACTTGAAGCAGAAACTTTAAAACTTTAATTTATTTAAAACTTGAATTTATTATTTTCCGGAAAGTTTTAAAATATTAATGTGCTTCTTCCGAAATGTTTTATTTAAAACTTGAAGCAAAACTTTTTTAAAACTTGAAATTTTTCTATTAAATTTTGAAGCATTTTTCATTTAATTTTAGACTTTATCAACTGGTCTAGCAATAGCTAGTTGGGGAGGTGTTTGTTTTCACCAAAACGAAGAGGATGAAACAATTTTATTAAATTCAATAATGGGAATTGTTTTTAAACAATTATCAATCCCCCCAATTAATAATTCTAATTTAATTGAAACATTGAAGCAACATCAAAAAAGATTAACAATTTATAATTTATTACAAACTCTGAATTCTTTAAATGCTTTAAATGAATGTAAATTTATTTTTAAAAGTTTACTTTCAAAAAATTGAAAAAAAACGAGAGAAATAAATAAGGGAAATATTTTAACGTTACTGAAACATTTTCCAGAATTGGAAGCTTTTTTTGAAACATTTTCCGGAATTGCAAACTTTTTTTAAACATTTTCCGGAAAAAAAGTTTATTTATTTTAAAGCTTATTTTATCCAAGTTAGTTTTATTTTTGTTTCCGGAAAGTTTTAATATTAATGTACTCTTTCCGGAACTTGAAGCAAAACTTGAAAACGTTAATTTATTAAAACTTGAAGCTTCCGGAAAGTTTTATATTTCTAAAATATGTTTTAAGTTTATTTTAAAGTTTACTTAAAAACAAGTTTATTTTATCTAATTTTTAGTAGCTTCTAAAATAGAAGATCTAGTAATTTCTGATGAAGTTGCAGGTTATGCTGCTTCAGCAAAATTCTATTTTTTGAAGAGTTATAAACAATTGATAGAAAATGAAGAAGAAATTGGTGAATAAATTAAAAAAATTAATTAAAAAAAATTTTTTTTTAAAAAAGATTTCAAATCTGCTTCAAAAGCACGTTATTTTGCTGAATTAGCAAATACACACCATTCTCTACTCGAATTATTAAATTTCCCGTCTGATCAAAAATATGGTAAAAAATAAAAATTAATTTTAGAAAATATTTTTATAATTTTAAGGAGTTTATGTGCCATTGTTTTTCCCGTTACTTGTCCCTTTGCTTCAACCTTTGTTTCTTTTCTGTCTGTTTGTATTTGTTCAATTCAAGGATTATTTAAGGGAAAGAAGGGAGAAAAAGAATATTAAAAAGTTGGAATGAAAAAATTCTGATTTTTAATTCTGATTTGTTTCCGGAAAGTTTTGGTTAGAGTGAGTTTTATATTTTTGCTTCGGAAAGTTTTATATTTCTGTTCCGGAAAGTTGTACTATTAATATTTCCGGAAAATTCCGGAAGGTTTACTAATACCTATGCATTTCCGGAAAGTTTTAATATTAATATGATTTTTCCGGAAAGCTAAATTTATAACTGATATATACTTCCGGAAAATTAATACTAATATTTATATTTCCGGAAAGTTTTAATATTTCTGAAAAAAGTTCTAATTCTGATGCATACATGACATTTAAATGTATTTAACTATTTATTAAATTAAATACAGGCGTTATTTTTAACGGAGTCTGTGGCCTACCCAACAATTTTGTGTTTATATGCGCAGATTTGTTGGTAGTCATGGGATAAAAAAAAGTGGCGCTCCCACTTATTTTAATTTTTAATTAAATTATAATATAAACAGATTTTCTTTTTTTCTTAAAAAAATGTTTTTTAACAAAAATTTCCACCTGTCCCCAGAATTACGTAAATTTCTAAACAAGCCAGTCTTATATTTATTAAATTGATTTACCTATTAAAAATATTTTAATTACAAATACACTTGAATATTTTTTAATTCTAATTTATTTCAATAAACAACTAAATTTATTTTCTGATTGTTTAATATTGCTTCCTAAATATCAGAATTTATAAAAATCATCAGAATTATTAAAACTTTCCGGAAGGACTTTATAATATTAATGTGTAAGGAAAAAGTTTATTTATTTTATTTAAAATAAACTTAAGTTTATACACTTAAATTTAAAGTAAACTTAAGTTTACGCTTAAATTTTACAATCAAGTTTTATTCAAAGTTTAATTATAAACTTAAGTTTCCGGATAAGTTTTATTATTGTACACTTAAGTTTTATTTAAAGTTTAATTATGAACTTAAGTTTACGGTTAAGTTTTATTATTGCGCACTTAAGTTTTACTTAAAGTTTAATTATAAACTTAAGTTTATGGTCAAATTTTATTATTATAAACTTAAGTTTACGGTAAAGTTTCATTATTGCGCACTTAAGTTTTATTTAAAGTTTTAACTTTTACAATTATAAATTACAATTTGTAAATTAATTATTCAAAAAGCGGAAGAGATATTTTAGGCTTTTTTAAACTTTACTCTTTTTTATGCAAATTTAACACACTTGAATGTTTCCTTTTACAAATTTGTGTCAATAATTGTCCTCAGCTTTCTCTTCCTTTCTTTTAAAAAATTATTTTTAGTTTTATCAATTAGTCTCTTTATTTATTGAAAAAAAAAGAATTTTTTAATTCTAAGAATTTTGTAAATAATGAGAATTTTTAATAGTATCAATAAAAAAATATATATTTTTCAGTTAAAAAAATATTTTTGAAATTTTTTAAAATTATTTTTTAATTAAAAATATACCTAACTTTTAAATTTTACAAAAATAATATTTGTTTCTAAATAAAAATTAACAACGTCAATAGCTCTATTAATAAATACTAAAATTTATTCTTTTAAATATAATTTATTCAAATAAGCTATTTATAGATTTGTAAGGGTTTGTAAGGATTTGTAAGGGGTTGTAAGGGGTAAGGGGTGTAAGGATTTGTAAGGGGTTTTACAAATTGTAAAAAGTTTTAACAAATCAGAAAAAGTTTTAGTCAAGTTTTAATATCTTTTTTCTAATATTTCATAGCTTGTATTCCCCTTATCTATTAATTCTAATGTTTTACAATTTGTAGTTTAACTTGAAAAAGTAATAAGACTCTTGTTAATTTGCATCAAAGCTTCTCATTTACTTTTTAATTTTTATTTCCTTCATTAAAATTTCTCATTAAAAAATTTTCTCTTTTCTTTTTTAAATTTCATTTTTAGACTTTCTGTAAAATTGAGAATATTTTTTTAATTAAATTTTGCGAGTTAAGCACAAAAAACTTTTTTTTTCACTCATCCCAATCTTTACTATATTTTTTAAAAAAATCTATCTATTTTTCCCAGATAATATAATTTTATTTTTTTAAGCTAAGGATATACAGGACAAAAAAATTTATTTTTAAGGTAACCAAGCCTACGAATATTATTTTTATTTAAAAAATTAATTTTCTCTCCAAAAGACTCCCTCAAATTTGTAGTAGCCAAACCATTTCTTTCTCTTTAACAATTCTTGCCATTCTCTCATTTGCCTTTCAATCTTGGCATTAAATAAATATGTATAATTAAATAATACTTAATGGCACGAAATCGCATTTTACTTTAATATTTATATATAAATATTTAATTTTGCAATGTTTCATTGGCAACTATTAGAACGTTTTTCTTAAAAATATTTTTACATGTTCCACCTGTCTGCATTACCTAAGCAATTAATTAAATAAATACTGTAAAGTTTTACAAACTTGAATAATAATCAAGTTTTACAATTATAAAATTATAAGTAGGATTACAATTGTAAATAGGAATTGTAAATAATTGTAAATAAACTTAAGGGTAAACTTAAGTTTATAAACTTAACTTATAAAAAATAAGCTTAAGCTTAGTGTAAATAAGTTTAAAAGTAAGTTTCGTAAGTTTCAAGTTTGTATACTTAAAACTTGATTACCAACTTTATTACGAACAAATTACAATTGTAAATAGGTTTTCAAGTTTATTTTCAGTATTCAAGTTTGTGAAACTTATTTAAACTTAAAACTTGTTTACCAACTTAACAACCTTAAATCTAAGGTTTCCGGAAAATATAAATGTTTCCGGAAAGAATTTATAAATTTTCCAAAAAATGCAAGTTTCCGGAAGTCATTTGTAAATGTTTCTGATGTTTCTGGAAAACATTATGTAAAATAAAAATATACCATAAATAAAAATAAAAAAATAAATTAATTATTAAAACAAACATATCCCCCTCTTTTCTTTCTCTTATTAATTTTTAAAAAAAATATAATAAAAATATTTTTTATATATCTTGTTTATCCGCCTTTCCCTTTATTTTCTCACTAATAAGTATTGACGACAATGCTTTTTTAAGTTTGTATTTTTAAAACTTATTTACCAACTTTAATAATTAGTAGGTTTATAAAAATATTTTCCCTTAAATTTTACTTTAAAAACTTTAAAATTATTTTTTTCTGATTAAATTATTTTTCCCCTTTTAATATAAATTAAATTACCACCTTTCATAAAAAAATTTTTTTGAGACAAAAAATGAGTAGGTTTTAATTAAATATTATTAAATAATGGTAATTGTTTGGTAATAAAAATTATTTATTTTAAGTACAGTTAAAAATCACCTGTTCTTAAAAATTTTTTTTCTCTTAAGAAAAATTAAAAAAAATTTTTCTCTCTTAAGAAAAATCAGAAATCCCAATTTTACTATAAAATTTTCAAAAAAAATTTTTTTCAATTTTTAGTCTGCCCAAATTCTCTTGGTCGAATATTAGATCGCTTATTTAAAAATATAATGGGAACAGTACATTCATCTTCATGTACATCCCCCTCTAGTTCACCTAGCTCTTCCCCTCGCGATCACTTCCACGAGCAACAACAACCTACTTTGGATGAAACGATTAACAGAATATTAAAGTTGGTTGGTCGGAAACCCATGAAAAACAATTATGGAATGCAAAGGGCAGTACAAGTAAGAAAAATCAGAATTTTTAAAAAATAAACTTGAATAGAATATAATAAACTTGAAATAAATAAAATAAACTTGAATTTACTTGAAAATAAGCTTGAATTAAATAAACTTGAATAGAATATAATAAACTTGAATTTAAAAAATAAACTTGCTTTTTAGTAAACTTGAGTTTATAAACTTGATTAAATAAACTTGGATTTAATAAACTTGAATAGAATAAAATAAACTTGAATTAATCAAAATCAGAATATCAAAAGTATCAGAAATTAAACTTGAATTAAATTCAAAATATAAAACTTGAATTACCAAATCAGAATGATTTAAATTACAATCAGAATTAAAACTTTAAAATCAGAATTTTTCCCTTAGCTTCTTGCTTCCGCTACCAGTGAAGAAAAAGAACAGATGCTTCAATGTGGCGTTCTCAGACGCATTTGCCTATTAATCAACGAACATTGTAATCTTGATTTACCTCCTCCATCTAGCCCAATTTTTGATTCTTCTCAACAACATCAACGCCACAGTGTTGACGTTTCTGGGATTGAAAATAATTTAAATTTGATAGACAAAAATCAACAAAAAGTAAAAACTGAAGAAACTGAAGAAGAAAGGGAAAGTCGGAAAAAATTTATTGTTGGAGGTAATAAAGCTGGAAAGACGGGAAGTCGTAGGAGTAGTACGCAACAGGCAAAGGGTGCATTAAAAGATGTTAAACAACCCCCCAGAAAAAGGTAATTAAAGATAAACCTGAAATAAACTTAAGATTACAAACTTGAAATAACTTAAGTAAATAAACTTGAAATAAACTTGAATAAACTTGAGATTACAAACTTGAAATGACTTAAGTAAATAAACTTGAATAAACTTGAGATTACAAACTTGAAATGACTTAAGTAAATAAACTTGAAATAAACTTGAATAAACTTGAGATTACAAACTTGAAATGACTTAAGTAAATAAACTTGAAATAAACTTGAATAAACTTGAGATTACAAACTTGAAGCAACTTAATTAAATAAACTTGAAATAAACTTGAATAAACTTGAGATTACAAACTTGAAATGACTTAAGTAAATAAACTTAAGTAAATAAACTTGAAAAAAACAAACTTGAAATAAACTTAAGATTGCAAACTTGAAATAAACTTAAGTAAATAAACTTGAAATAAATTAACTTAGAATTAAACTTAAGATTACAAACTTGAAATAATAAATCAGATAAATACTATTTTACTCAAAATTTAGGCCAGGGAGCGCCGAACCAAATAAATTTAGAGGTATTGGGTATGGAAGAGGATCTACAAAATCAAAGTGGAAGTGAGTATATTTAATTTAAAAATATTAAAAAAATATTTTTTCCCTTAAAGTATGGAAAGAACAGTTGAAGAACGTGCAATACAAGAAGAACATTTAATTTGGCTTTTATCTGCTTTAATTGCCTATTTGTGGGGGGACCGTCTTTTGGAACGTGTTTGTGATTGGGAAATGTCCTTAGGTTATAAGGGAGGTGAACGACGTCGTTCTGTCCCCTCAATGTTTTATGGGGAAATGCCTGCCCATTTGGAGGATGAAATTTTGGCAGAGCAAATATTACAATCCGCAGTTATTCCCTTGTTAGCACATCATTTAAGCAATGATTCGGTTTTAGACGTCTCGCAGCATATCCCGTTATATCAGGCAGAGAAAATAAGTTTTATTAAATCCAAGTTTATTCTCAGGTTCTCTTCGAGTTAACTGCAGGATTGGCAGGAATCCCAGCAATATTGCCCCATTTAGTCAAACAACAAGAAAAATCTAACGGAAAATCTATCGCCAAAGAATTAATTCCCCAATTTCGAGATAATATGAACAATTACCCAATGTTGGTGAGAGGAATAACGGAAGCAGATATTTCTTTTATGGATTTTATAAGAAAAGTTAATGATTTCTCTGAGGTAGTTTTTAAAAAATATTTACCTTGAAATTATTAAGAACGATAAATTATTTTCCGGAAACCTTTATAAATGTTTTCCGGAAATGTTTATATGTAAATATATTTCGGAAACTATTAAATACAAGTTTCCGGAAAAACTTTCCGTAAATGTTTGCGCTTTCCGGAAAGATCTATTTAATTCCGGAAACATCAGAAACATTTTCAAATGACTTCCGGAAACTTTATAAATTCTTTCCGGAAACTTGAATTTTCCGGAAACATTTATATTTCCGGAAACCTATATTTTCCGGAAACTTTTATATTTCCGGAAACCTATATTTTCCGGAAACTTTTACAAATGTTTTCCGTAATGTATTCCTAATCACTAAAAATTCTTTTCCCCAAAAAGGTAATTCTTCGAATGTCTCGCCAATACGAAAAACAACTTCCAACAGAAAAACGAGTAAAAACTTCATGTGCTCCCCGCCATTTTTTAAGAGTAAAAAATGGGCAGCAAAACGCCGCAGCTTTTCAGCGTCGTCGGCGTTCTCTATTTCCTTCAAATTTAACGACAAATACAACAATAGAGCGTAATGCCAATTCTTTTGCTAATATTGCTGAACTTGGAAAATTAAATAATGACAATTCTGAAGAATCCTCTCCATCATCCCCATTACACAAAACTGCTTCTCATACAGGACTATCTGAGGGAGTGGGTAAAAATGGAGGGGGAGGAGGAGGAGATTTTCATTCGGCCAGATTAAAATCTAGTAGAGGCATTAGACCTATGACTAGACATATGGATAGAGAAGAAATTGCCAGAATTGATGCCCAATCACCTTTACAACAATACAAGGAATTGTTGAGAGAATTACAAATTAGTACTTGGAAGTAAAAAATAATAAACTTGGAAAATAAAAATGGAAATTTTTGTAGATTGATTAATGATGCGGGTAAACCAGTCTATGGATTTAGCTTCAAAAAAGAGCTTCGTTCTGTCAATCCTTTCTCGCCTACGCACAAGGATAGAACTAAAAGGATTGCAAAGTAAGAAGACAAGTTTAAGAAAATATAAACTTTTCCGGAAACAAATAATAATTTTTCCGGAAACTATTACAAATGTATTACAAGAATATTGATACTCCTTTCCGGAAATGATTAATAATTTTCCGGAAAATTGTATAAATATTTTCCGGAAACTATTACAATTGTATTGCGAGAATATTAATATTTCCGGAACTTCTACAAATACCTATGTATTTTCTGGAAGCACTTTTATTTTCCGGAAACAATTACAAATGTTTTCCGGAAACTATTACAATTGTACTCCGAGAACATTCCGGAACTTCTAGAAATATTTTCCGGAAATATTTCTATTTTCCGGAAACAATTATAAATGTTTGTATAAACATGTATATTTTCCGGAAACTTTTTGATATTTTCCTGAAGCATCTTTATTATCCTAAAGAATTTAAAATGTTTTCCGGAAAATTTACTAATATTTTTACAAAACAAGTTTATTTTCCGGAAACTTTTTTAACTGTTCAACTTTAACATCTTTCCAGGGAACTTTCTTCAATGCACAATTCCCTCCCATTAAATGCTTCAAATGCCATTTTTATTTGTATGGACGAAACTAGATGTGATATGTTAAAGGCATTAATTAAAAATATTTTGCTATCAAAAATTAACTCTTAAGGTATTAATAAGTGGTCCGGACGATACTCCCTACCAGAATGGACTGTTCGAGTTTGACGTGTTTTTCCCTGTAAATTACCCGCAACAACCTCCAAAATGCTCATTTCTTACTACTGGCTCTGGTAATGTTCGGTGAGTATTTAATTTTTTTAAACAATTTTATTATTTCAATTTTCCCTCAGTTTCAACCCAAATTTGTACAACGACGGCAAAATTTGTCTTTCAATTCTAGGCACATGGGAAGGAAGGCCAGAGGAGAAATGGAGTCCTCTATGTTCCCTCCTTCAAGTGTTAATTTCTATTCAGGTGAATAAAATTGTTTTCCGGAGACTTTTACAAAAGCTTTACGGAAAGATTCGAATTATCCGGAAAACAGTTGTAAAAGTTTTCGGAAGGATTTGTCATTTCCGGAAACTTTTTTCGGAAACATTTACAAATGTTTTCCGTGAAGACTTATCTTCCCGGAAACACTTGTAAAAGTTTCTAGAAAATATAATTGTTTCCGGAAAAGTTTCTGAAAAATATAAAGCTTCTAGAAACATTTATATTTTCCGGAAAATTTACAAATGTTTTCCGGAAACTTTTTGTTTTCCCTATAATTTATTACCAACCAATTTTAGGGACTCATATTTGTCCACCAACCCTATTTCAACGAGCCAGGATTTGAAAAAGGTCAAGGAACTACTAAAGGAGACGAAAATTCTCGAAAATACAATTTACACATAGAAAATGCAACTCTAGTCTACGCAATATACGAACAATGGAAAAATGGCCCAATTTATTTTCGGGATATAATTAAAAGACATTTTTGGGCTAAAAGAGAATCTGTGTTAAAACAGGCAGAAAGGTGGCTACAACAAGTTGTGGATGAAGTTAGAAATAATAGTGGACCTAAAAAGGAGGAACCTAATGGAATGGTTGAGAGTGTTTTTAGTAGTTCTAATGTACAGGTAGAATATTATAGTGATCGAAAAAAAATTTTTTTGAAAAATTTCTGAAAAATTTTTGAAATTTTTTTTGAAAAATTAAAAAAAATTTTTTTTATAAGGTCTTAATAGCCTCTATTTACGTAATTTACCTCAAAATAAAACAAGGAAGTAGAAATTCTTAAATGACATTTTAATGTTGGGATTAAGTTGACGCCTAGGTTTAAGTATTATTTAGTAAATTCCTTTATTAATACACTAAAAATATTTTTATTTCGTCATTTGGTAGATTACGGTGTTTGATGTATTTTATAAACTTTAGACTTGAAACTTTATATTAAATGTATATTAAGAATTCTCCGGAAAATGTATAAATGTTTTATTTTATTATTCTTACAATTCCGGAAAATTTATTTACAATTTGTAAAAATTTCCGGAAAATATAATTGTTTCCGGAAAAGTTTCTGAAAAATATAAATTCTTCTGAAAACATATATATTTTCCGGAAACTTTTTGTTTTCCCTGAATTTTCCGGAATTTAAATACCGGAAAATATTTACTATTTTTTTTCCGGAATATGCTGGAAAAAAGTTTATATAATAATTCCGGAAAATAGACACTTCCGGAAAGTTTATAAATAATTTCCGGAAACAATTAAAATTTATTTTTAAAATAATTATTTTAGCGTCAAACTGTGCGAAAGCTTGTTGACGCCTTTCGTGATATGCAGAATCCTTTACTGGATGAATGCTAAAGAGCTTTTTTTTGATTTAATGAAACAAGACGTGATATTGTTGATAACAAAGATATTTTTTAAATTAAATTTTATTGTCCCAGACGTCCCAAAATATCCCAAAAATTTTTATTTTTGACGTCAAAAAATTTTATTTTTAAAAAATAAATTTATTTTTAATTATTTTCTATTAGTATTACAAATTTAAGAAGAAAAGTATTAAAATATCCATTAAAAAGTCATTAGCGTCACAAATTTAAAAATCTCGCGCATTTCTTTGGGCATAATCCTAAAAATGTCAAATCATCCATTTAATTCCTCCTTTTTATTTTTATATTACTTAAATACCCCCTACTTTATCTATTTCAGAATTAAAGTTTTATATATTCTATCAGAATTACAGCATTTATAACGATAGACTGTATTTTTAAAATAAAACTTTCCGGAATATGCAGGAAAAAAAGTTTATTTAAATTAAATGTTAGTGAAGCAGGCGGAATTAATTTTAAAAACTTTGTATAATACTGTAGAGTTAAGTTGAATATATTTTAAAACTTGAATATATTTCCGGAAAGTTGTATTTATTTTCGAACTTTCCGGAGAGTTGTATTTATTTTTCAACTTTCCGGAAACATTTTTATAAATATACCTATATTTTAAAACTTGAAGCATTATAGTAATATTCTAAAACTTTCCGGAAAAAGTTTATTCTCTATTTAATAATGCAACTTGCTTCAACCGGAATAAGTTTAACTCTATTAAACTTAACAATTTTTATCTCCCTTATAAAAACAAGTATAACGACAAATGTAATTAAAGTAGCTCATTTACAGCCTAATAATCCAAATATAATAAATGAGGTAATTTTAGTGGTTTACTCAAGTTTAATTTTTTAATTTAATTTAAATTAGCCCCAAGTTCTAGCAATGTGTCATACCGACATGAAAGAAAGGGCTATCTTGCCTCCTTCCATCAACTTCCAGGCAAATTATTTTTAAAAGTATTTTAATAAAAATTAAATTTACACACTTGTAGGTGATTACAATGGAATCCTGTAATCGTCTAAGTGGAGTAGAGCACGCCGCTTTCCTTCATTATATGCGAAATGCTAGTGTTTACTTCGGTCCTGGATGCAATAATGGTTAAAATTAAGAACTTTAAGAACCTTAAAACCCTTTAAAACCCTTAAGAAATGCTTGTGATTGGACGTCTAGCTTCTCGTTGGAATGGTAAATTGTTGAAAAATTAAAAAACTTTTTTTTTATCAAGTTCCAATTATTGCCCACCTCTCTGGAGACGACGCTCTATCTGACCGGACGGGTGAATAAAAAATTCCGGAAAATCAAAAAATAAAAACTTAAAGTATTTGACACTCTCGGCTCGGTAGCGCTAACCTCAGCAACTGAAATGGCTAGAGCAACCCAAACATATATTCAACTTTATGGGTGGAAACAGGCAAATTAAATTTAAAATTAAATGAGGAATACTTAATTTTTAAATTTGTCAGGTCGGACTAGTCAAAGCTAGTGTTAACTTTGAACGTCTTTCGTTACATTCTTTAAAAAGCTACTTGAAGGATGCTCAAATTGAAATTAATGTTGAAATAGAATTGGACCCTTATGTATGTAAATTTACAATTATTAAAATAAATTTGAAATTGTAAAAATAAATTACAAACTTAAAAAAATAATACAAAAATAAATAAACTTGAATTGTAGTTATAAATAGAATAACATTATAAAATAAATTGAAAAATTACAAACTTAACAATAATAAACTTGAATTGTAAAATAGATTAACACAGTTATAAAAATAAACTTGAATTGTAATTTTACAAAAATAAACTTGGCTATAAATAAATATAAATTACAAACTTGAAAATATAAACTTGAATTGTAAAAATTACAAACTTAAAAATATAAACTTGAATTGTAAAAATTACAAACTTAACAATAATAAACTTGAATTGTAAAAATAGAGTAACACAATTACAAAATAAACCTGAATTGTAATTTTACAAATAATTACAAAAATAAACTTGACTAAGCACAAATATAAATTACAAACTTGACAATAATAAACTTGAATTGTAATCTCACATATATTTAATGTAATTAAAATAAACTTGAATTGTAAAAATAAATGACAAACTTTAAAATAAACTTAAAATTTGACAGATGACTCCAGATGAAATTATCGCCACAGGAAAATTAAAACAATTAAGAAATCGAGCTAGAAGTAAACTCAAAAAAATAAATAAATTACAATTCTCAATTTAAGTAATTATTGTTGAGATGGGTATGGATTTGCATAGTTCGAAAAATTTCATGATTGCTGCTCACCGATCACATATGAAAACATCCGGTTTTTTCTAAAATTTATTAAAATTTATAAAAAAATTTAGAGTATGTCTATATCATTCCATGGCTCGCTCACGTAAATAAAAATTACATTTAATTTTAAACAAAATAATCCCCTCAAGATGCATGACCACTACCCTTGGGAAGCTAGTAACGTAGAAAAACAAGAAACTAAAACGGCATTTGATGATGCGGTTGTAATTACTGCTCACGGTTATGACAAGAAGTTTATTGAAGACTTTGAACAACGATTTAATAAAATGACTGGAATTATCAGCAGCTATGTAATATTAAGAATTTAATTAATAGAGATTACAAACTTGAAAATATTTCCGGAAACAATACACTATCTAGAAATTACAAACTTACTGGAAATAAAAATTACAAACTTAATTATTAAATTGTTTTCCGGAAAGTTCTAATATATAATTTAGTTTATTTAATTCTTTCCGGAAAAGTTTTCAGGAATTTTTATATTTCAGGTTTGTATTTATTATCTTAAGTTTGCTCTTTCCGGATGCGCTTTTTATATATTTTCCGGAAGTTTGTAAATTATTCTAAACTCTCTTTTAAATTAAAGTTTTCCGGAAAGTTTATTAATTACAAACTTAAATATATTTCCGGAAACAATATAATTTTAAGTTTACAAACTTACCAGAAAAATAAATTACAAACTTAAATATTTAAATTAAAGTTTTCCGGAAAGTTTATTAATTACAAACTTCACCATGTTTCCGGAAAAGACAATAACCTTAAATTACAAACCTACCGGAAATAAAAATTAAAAACTTAAATTTTACTTAATGTTTTCCGGAAAGTTGCATATTATTGTTAATTTTAATTTTTTTTCCGGAACGGTTTTATATTAAAAGTTTTCCGGAAAAACAAAAAGAATATTAATCATTCAGTATGCAACACTTAGCTATATGTCTTTATACGATGCGCTTTTCTTATACGGACTGGCAGTTCGCGATGCTTATGAAGAAA
This sequence comes from Meloidogyne enterolobii, assembly GCA_963681835.1. Lineage (NCBI taxonomy): Eukaryota > Metazoa > Nematoda > Chromadorea > Rhabditida > Meloidogynidae > Meloidogyne > Meloidogyne enterolobii. Next base: position 301,950 of record CAVMJV010000086.1, on the reverse strand, counting down.
CAAAAAATCAGTCAATGTACTATAAACGATTTTTGAAAATTTAAAATTAAATTAAAATTCCACAGATTTATGGATGGATCTTTTATATGGAAGAAGGTAGAAGTAAATTGAAATTAAAATATACAAAAAAATATAGATGACAGCTCGTCAATTTATTGGAGTTACAGGACAAGTATTGATGAACAACAAGGCTATTCGGGTGCCTAGTTATGGTAATACACAAACTTGACTTAAAATTACAAACTTGAAAAATAAAATAAACTTGAAATAATAAGTAGAAAAATACAAGACTTTTCCGGAAAGAATTTTCCGGAAACTTTAAATTAAAATAAACTTGAAATATAAAAATTCCGGAAAAGTTTCCGGAAAGAATTTTCCGGAAAGAACAAACTTAAGATTACAAACTTGATCTATAAAAATTCCGGAAGACTTTTCCGGAAAGAATTTTCCGGAAGGAGCAAACTTAAGATTACAAACTTGAAATATAAAAATTCCGTAAAACTTTTCCGGAAAGAGCAAACTTAAGATATTAAATACAAACTTGAATTAAAAAAAATTCCGGAAAACTTTTCCGGAAAGAATTAAATAAATGAAACTCCTTTTTATAGCAACCTATCATGTCAAAAACGGAACAATGAGAATTGTTGTAGAATTAACTGCGCGACTTGGGGATAAGCACAAATGTGCAATGTCAGAAAATGATTGTAGCGAGCATGTAATAAATATAAAAATAAATAGAATTAATTAAAAATTAATTAAGGTTGCTCATGAAGTCATGAGTCATTATTGGAGCAGGCACGTTAATTTAGAAAAGGATTAAGGACATTTTAAGGGCATTTTTAAGAGAAATAAGGACATTTCTAAGAAAAATCAGAAATATTTTCTTAAATTAAAGTTATGACGGATTTATGCCTCAAGACATGCCAAAATGCGGATTTGACGGCGGTCTCTGTGACTATACCTCTGTCTATATGGTTGTTGGTATACTCATCTTTCTTGGGGGTATTTTGAAAAAATCAAGAGAAATTAAGATAATTTCAAACTAAATTTCAGTAATTATTCCACTTGGTTATCTCCTCTATGTGAAAGAGTTTTGTTTAATTTAAAGTCTTGCTTAACTCAATTTCCCCCTATTTTCTCCTAGGAAGGAAAGAATGCTTTACGACATGACCTGGCGTATTCCTCGAGAGCAAGTCCGGCTACTGGAAGAACGTACAAGGAAGTCTGGCTCTACCTCAGCCCACAGCAAAACTTTGTCTCATGATAGTTCTTCCCTTCAAGGAAGTATAGGATCGAGAGCTAACAGCCGCCTATCAGCTAAACAAGCTGTAGCTAACGGGGTTAAGTGCTCCTACAAGAGATATGCACAAACACGTTCAGTAACCTTTAATAAACATGATTTGGCTCGGTTGAAGGAGTTGAAAGTTATGGAAAATGAAAATTTGAATAAGGTAGGAAGATGGTTAACACTCTCTATTAGAGACTCTCTACAGTAGCCTAACTATTGTAAAGCTTAATTCCTAAGGCTGTGCAGTAGGCGACGTAGTGTAATGGCAAACACATGTCCGGTCTGCTGAAGATGCTGGTTCGTACCCAGCCGCCGAATAACCTTTTGTTCTAGCTAAAGGAGAGATATAGCTATAGCCCAGCTGCTTTACTCTATTTGAGAGACCCCAATCATTTTAAGATACGTTATTTTAAATTTGAGTGTCCATGAGCGCTGTCTAAGCGATGTGCCCTCAATTTAAGATAGACCTGGATAAACATTTTAAGCCTCAAGAGTATAGTGAGGCCAATCATCTTTAAAAAAATCATTTTTAAAGTTCTATGGAATTTCTTTCAATCAACAAAACGAATTTATTGTCCTATGGTTACTCTGCCAGCGAGGGAGTTTGGAAGTGAGAGAGATTCAAATAATTATTTCGGATTAATTAAATTAATTCTCAGGATGTTCTATTCAACGAAGAATTAAAAATCAGTCGAAATTTTCAAGTTTCTTTTGTAAAAGATGTTGTTAAGGTAGATAAGGACAAATATAAGGGCAAAAATAAATTTAAAAAATTCAAAGGGTCTCTTCTTCCTCCACACTTCAACAATTAAATATCACGGCTTTTTATGCCTACAAAATTGCCTCGTCGATTCCAACTGGAATATTAAATTAACAAATTTTGTTACTGAAGAGATTATTGGAGATAAATTGCGGCATAATGAATTAAAATATATAAGTGAAAGTGAATTAATGAGAATGAAAAAAGAAAGGGAGAGAATCCGAGAGAAGGAAAGGCCAAAAAAAGGTGGTAATAATGAAGATGGGGGAGGAGGTGGAGGAGATGATGGAGGTGAAGAAGGTGGTGGGGGTGGAAGAAGAGGAGGTGGAAGAAAACGAGCAGAAAAACGAAGGGAAAATAACAATACAGAATCGGAAAGTAAAGGAAGTGAAGAAGAAGATTTGGCTAATGTTAGAATGAGGGAGAAGAATACTACTAAAAGTAGGGAGAAAATATACCTTAAATGCTCTAATAGAAGCACAGTATCCATTTGAAGCACAGTCTCTAATAGAGGCACACCCTACGAGAGGATCGAACACCCTACGAGCACCCTACGAGAGGATCGAAAAATAGAAACACATGTGCTTCAATTGGAGCATTTACGGTATTTAAATTTAAGTCTTAAGTTTGCGAAGTGAAACATTACTGAAATTTAATTCGAAAACTTAAGTTTGAACTTAAGTTTAAGACTAATAAAATGCTTAAATTAAGATTACAAATTCTGAATTTAAATTTACAATTAATTACAAATCAGAATTACAATTAGATCAGAATTATAAAAAATAAACTCGTTTTCAAGTTTACAAACTCAGAATTTAATTTATAATTATAAATCAGAATTACAACTTTAAATAATAAGCTTACTCCCAAATTTACAAAATTAAGTTTACAGAGTTACAATTAAATCAGAATTGTAATATCAGAAATAAACTTATTTTTAAGTTTACAAAATCAGAATTACAATTATAAATTAAATCAGAAACTTGAATAAAACTTTCCGGAAGAAAAATAAACGTTTTTTCTTTAATTTTCAGAATTTATTCAACAAGCACCAGAAATTATTAGAGAATTTATTTCTACGAAACACATTCCACAAGGGTCGCCTGCCTCCGATATGTACGGACTCGGAATGGTTCTATACCAAATTTTGTTTAAATTGGAACCCTTTTATGAACGAAATTTGCCTCCTTCGAGTAATTGAGAATTTTTAAGAATTACTATTTTATTTCTAATTTTAAGAAATTCTTCAGAAAATAGCACTTGCTAATGAAGATGATCAAATTATACGGCCAACATTTCCAAATCAACAACAAATTGCAGCAAATGAGGAAGCATATAATTTACAACTGCTTTCGGTAAATCAGAATAATTAAATTAAAGTTTACAATAAACTTTAATTTACTATTACAAATAAAATCAGAATTAAAAAAATAAACTTGCCCTTAAGTTTACAAAATTTACAAACTTAAGTTTACAAATATAAAATAAACTTGTTTTTTAAAGTTTACAAAATCAGAATTATAATTAAAAAATAAACTTACTCTCAAGTTTACAAACTTCAATTTACAATTAATAAATCAGAATTACAATTATAAAAAATAAACTTTTTTTAAAGTTTACAAAACTTACATTTTACAATTAACAAATAAAATCAGAATTAAAAATAAACTTAAGTTTACAAAAATCAGAATTTTTAAGTTTACAAAATCAGAATTGCATTTAAAATAAAATCAGAATTACCAACTTTAAAAAATAAACTTGTTCTCAAGTTTGTAAACTTTGTTTTTAAAGGCATTAGAAGCCTGTTGGTTAGAATTACCAGAAATGCGTCCAAATATAAAAAGAATTAAAGCTATTGTAAACTCAAATCTGAAATCTACCGGAAGCGGGTCTCTAGTAGACCAAATGATGAAAATGATGGAAGATTATACTACTAACTTGGAAATATTAGTTAAAGAACGGACTCAATTGCTTGAGGAAGCTCAACAACAAGCTGACAGATTGTTGAAAAATATGTTACCCTCGTAAAAAAATTTTTTTTTAATTTTTTTAAAAATTTTTTCTTCTATCTTATCCAATAGTCCTCCATAAATCCCCCAAAAAATTCCCCAAAAATTATCCTAAAAAAATTAATTTCTAATAAAGCACAATTGCCGACGATCTCAAAGCCGGTCGAGCAGTCCCTCCCCAACTCTATCTGAACGCTACAGTACTTTTCTCTGACATTCGTGGATTTACTCGAATGGCTAGCAATTCAACACCACTTCAAGTAGTCAATTTTCTCAATGATTTATTTTCTGGATTTGATTCGATAATTGCTAAACATGATGCTTATAAAGTTGAGACGGTAAATCAAAAAATTGGATATTTAAATTAAATTTGTAAAAAAGATTGGGGATGCTTATATGATCGTTTCTGGCGTTCCCCGCGAAAATGGTAACGCCCACGTTCAGCATATTGCAGATATTGCATTAAAAATGCGCTCTGTTAGTTTAATATTAAATTTAACTTATTCTAATATTTTACAATTGTATTTTAAGTTTGTAGCAAACTTTAAAGTTGCACACCGACCAGAAGAAATTATGATGGTAAGTTGTAATTAAAATAATTCTGATTTAATTCTGGTACGTTAATTCAAGTTTGAACTTAAAAAAACAAGTTTAAGCTTGAATAAAATAAATAAACTTGAATTCAAGTTTAAACTTGAAAACTTGAATTAAATAAATATTCAAGTTTACAATTAAAGTTTATTTTATTTGTAATTGTTTGTATTAAATAAACTTGAATTCTTTTTTCAAGTTTGTATTATTCAAGTTGTACTTTTAATTCAAGTTTATTAAATAAAAACTTGAATTAATAAAAGCAACTTTCCGGAAAATACAAAAAATATACTTAACGATTCTGATTTATTTCAGAATTTTTTTAAACCTAATAATTATAAAGGTACGTATTGGTTTCCATAGCGGTTCTGTTGCTGCTGGAGTTGTAAGCTGATATATTTTTTCAGAATGTATTTTAAAAATTATTTTTAAAAAAGGTCGGAATAGCCGCCCCTCGTTATTGTCTTTTCGGTGACACTGTCAACATGGCATCTCGAATGGTCTTAAAAATAATTTTTCTGCTTATAAATAATTTCAATAAATTTTAAGGAGTCTAGTGGTGTTTCTAATAAAATTCAAGTATTTTTACATTAAATCCTTAATTAATTTTAAAAATATTTTGAAGATTTCCGAGTCCTCCTGCAATTTACTTCGTTGTTTCTATCACCAATTTATTGTTGTAGAACGTGGGAAGGTTGATGTTAAGGTGAAATATTAGTATTATTTTTAGAAAAATATTTAAAAAAATTTTTTAAGGGGAAAGGGGAATGCACTACATTTTTCTTGGAAGGGAAAGAAGGTCCGTTGAATATTCCTGTTGGCCGTAAGAAATAAAACTTGAAAATTGAAGAAATAAAACTTGAAAATTGAAGAAATAAAACTTGAAGCAATAATGATTTTTATTAAAAATAAACTTATCTATGAAATAAAATGAATAATAAAACTTTTTTTCCGGATAAATTGAATATTTAAATAAACTCTGTAAAGAAAAAATAAACAATTCGCGCCAAAAAATGCGAAAAATGCGAAAGATGCGAAAGCGAAAGCGAAATTAGTTAAAAATTCTAGAAAAATTTTGGACATGGTATAGTATACCGGAAGCAAAATTTCGATAAGAAACACATAACATTCGATTTGCCTCGTCGAGCTGAGTCGAAAGATACCTCACTCTATTCATGGAACTGCCTGTCAACCGAGATAATGTCCCGAATATCGAAAAAGCATTGCAGGTTCGGGGCATTACAGGTTCCGATTCGGGATCGGGGTCATTATTTCAAATCCAGATCCCGATTTCGACCAATCCTGCTCCCTTAGTCGGGACCGGGATCAGGGTCGTTATTCCAAAATCCCAATCCCGATTTTAGGTCGGGATCCCGATCCGGCTCAACTCTATTTAGAATATGAAAATTGCTCTACTCGTTTTCCATTTTTTGCGCCGCAGGCGAAAATTTTGAGAAATTCAGAGTCCTTGAGTCAGATTACTTTTATTTTATGCGTAGCAGGCGAAAATTTGGAAAATTTATTACTAAATTAAAATTTTTAATGTTTTTCAGGTTTGACATATTAAAAAAAATAAATATACAGATTTAAAATCAAAATCAAAGTTTAAAAACATTTATTTTTGGAAGGAAAAATTGTTTAAGTCTTATTTCCTACATCTGGATTCGAACCCAGCCCCAATTTACACCAAAGTGAACGTATTCAGTCAACTTAGCCACTACACCATCGACCAACAAAAGCAAAATTGGGATAGATTATTAATATTTCTTCCTTTTTCCTTTAAAAAATTTTACGTCAAAATATCTAAAAAATAAAGAAATACTAAATGAAAAATGCGAAACAAATTTCGCATTTGGACCAAAATGCGAAATGCGAAACTTTTTGCACCAAAAAATGCGAAAAATGCGAAAGCGAAAGCGAAAGCAAATTTTAGCAAATTATACCCTATTAAGATACAGTAAGTTATTTATGGATTAATAATTTTGGGTTATTTTTTTTGACTGATATTTTCAAAGTGGATTTGCCCAATGAAGTAATCATCGCGAATTGGTTTACGATATACCATTCGAATCTCCATTAAATATAGTATCTAATATACCAAGACGCATTATACCCTATTAATATACAGTAAGTTATTTATGGATTAATAATTTTGGGTTATTTTTTTTGACTGATATTTTCAAAGTGGATTTGCCCAATGAAGTAATCATCGCGAATTGGTTTACGATATACCATTCGAATCTCCATTAAATATAGTATCTAATATACCAAGACGCATTATACCCTATTAATATACAGTAAGTTATTTATGGATTAATAATTTTGGGTTATTTTTTTTGACTGATATTTTCAAAGTGGATTTGCCCAATGAAGTAATCATCGCGAATTGGTTTACGATATACCATTCGAATCTCCATTAAATATAGTATCTAATATACCAAGACGCATTATACCCTATTAATATACAGTAAGTTATTTATGGATTAATAATTTTGAGTTATTTTTTTTGACTGATATTTTCAAAGTGGATTTGCCCAATGAAGTAATCATCGCGAATTGGTTTACGATATACCATTCGAATCTCCATTAAATATAGTATCTAATATACCAAGACGCATTATACCCTATTAATATACAGTAAGTTATTTATGGATTAATAATTTTGAGTTATTTTTTTTGACTGATATTTTCAAAGTAGATTTGCCCAATGAAGTAATCATCGCGAATTGGTTTACGATATACCATTCGAATCTCCATTAAATATAGTATCTAATATACCAAGACGCATTATACCCTATTAATATACAGTAAGTTATTTATGGATTAATAATTTTGGGTTATTTTTTTTGACTGATATATTCAAAGTAGATTTGCCCAATGAAGTAATCATCGCGAATTGGTTTACGATATACCATTCGAATCTCCATTAAATATAGTATCTAATATACCAAGACGCATTATACCCTATTAATATACAGTAAGTTATTTATGGATTAATAATTTTGAGTTATTTTTTTTTGACTGATATTTTCAAAGTAGATTTGCCCAATGAAGTAATCATCGCGAATTGGTTTACGATATACCATTCGAATCTCCATTAAATATAGTATCTAATATACCAAGACGCATTATACCCTATTAATATACAGTAAGTTATTTATGGATTAATAATTTTGAGTTATTTTTTTTGACTGATATTTTCAAAGTAGATTTGCCCAATGAAGTAATCATCGCGAATTGGTTTACGATATACCATTCGAATCTTCATTAAATATAGTATCTAATATACCAAGACGCATTATACCCTATTAATATACAGTAAGTTATTTATGGATTAATAATTTTGAGTTATTTTTTTTGACTGATATTTTCAAAGTAGATTTGCCCAATGAAGTAATCATCGCGAATTGGTTTACGATATACCATTCGAATCTCCATTAAATATAGTATCTAATATACCAAGACGCATTATACCCTATTAATATACAGTAAGTTATTTATGGATTAATAATTTTGGGTTATTTTTTTTGACTGATATATTCAAAGTAGATTTGCCCAATGAAGTAATCATCGCGAATTGGTTTACGATATACCATTCGAATCTTCATTAAATATAGTATCTAATATACCAAGACGCATTATACCCTATTAATATACAGTAAGTTATTTATGGATTAATAATTTTGAGTTATTTTTTTTGACTGATATTTTCAAAGTAGATTTGCCCAATGAAGTAATCATCGCGAATTGGTTTACGATATACCATTCGAATCTTCATTAAATATAGTATCTAATATACCAAGACGCATTATACCCTATTAATATACAGTAAGTTATTTATGGATTAATAATTTTGAGTTATTTTTTTTGACTGATATTTTCAAAGTAGATTTGCCCAATGAAGTAATCATCGCGAATTGGTTTACGATATACCATTCGAATCTCCATTAAATATAGTATCTAATATACCAAGACGCATTATACCCTATTAATATACAGTAAGTTATTTATGGATTAATAATTTTGAGTTATTTTTTTTGACTGATATATTCAAAGTAGATTTGCCCAATGAAGTAATCATCGCGAATTGGTTTACGATATACCATTCGAATCTCCATTAAATATAGTATCTAATATACCAAGACGCATTATACCCTATTAATATACAGTAAGTTATTTATGGATTAATAATTTTGAGTTATTTTTTTTGACTGATATTTTCAAAGTAGATTTGCCCAATGAAGTAATCATCGCGAATTGGTTTACGATATACCATTCGAATCTTCATTAAATATAGTATCTAATATACCAAGACGCATTATACCCTATTAATATACAGTAAGTTATTTATGGATTAATAATTTTGAGTTATTTTTTTTGACTGATATTTTCAAAGTAGATTTGCCCAATGAAGTAATCATCGCGAATTGGTTTACGATATACCATTCGAATCTCCATTAAATATAGTATCTAATATACCAAGACGCATTATACCCTATTAATATACAGTAAGTTATTTATGGATTAATAATTTTGAGTTATTTTTTTTGACTGATATTTTCAAAGTAGATTTGCCCAATGAAGTAATCATCGCGAATTTGTTTACGATATACCATTCGAATCTCCATTAAATATAGTATCTAATATACCAAGACGCATTATACCCTATTAATATACAGTAAGTTATTTATGGATTAATAATTTTGGGTTATTTTTTTTGACTGATATATTCAAAGTGGATTTGCCCGATGAAGTAATCATCGCGAATTGGGTTACGATATACCATTCGAATCTCCATTAAATATAGTATCTAATATACCAAGACGCATTATACCCTATTAATATACAGTAAGTTATTTATGGATTAATAATTTTGGGTTATTTTTTTTTGACTGATATATTCAAAGTGGATTTGCCCGATGAAGTAATCATCGCGAATTGGTTTACGATATACCATTCGAATCTCCATTAAATATAGTATCTAATATACCAAGACGCATTATACCCTATTAATATACAGTAAGTTATTTATGGATTAATAATTTTGGGTTATTTTTTTTTGACTGATATATTCAAAGTGGATTTGCCCGATGAAGTAATCATCGCGAATTGGGTTACGATATACCATTCGAATCTCCATTAAATATAGTATCTAATATACCAAGAAGAACTATACCCTATTAATATACAGTAAGTTATTTATGGATTAATAATTTTGGGTTATTTTTTTTTGACTGATATATTCAAAGTGGATTTGCCCGATGAAGTAATCATCGCGAATTGGGTTACGATATACCATTCGAATCTCCATTAAATATAGTATCTAATATACCAAGAAGAACTATACCCTATTAATATACAGTAAGTTATTTATGGATTAATAATTTTGGGTTATTTTTTTTTGACTGATATATTCAAAGTGGATTTGCCCGATGAAGTAATCATCGCGAATTGGGTTACGATATACCATTCGAATCTCCATTAAATATAGTATCTAATATACCAAGAAGAACTATACCCTATTAATATACAGTAAGTTATTTATGGATTAATAATTTTGGGTTATTTTTTTTTGACTGATATATTCAAAGTGGATTTGCCCGATGAAGTAATCATCGCGAATTGGGTTACGATATACCATTCGAATCTCCATTAAATCTAGTATCTAATATACCAAGACGCATTATACCCTATTAATATACAGTAAGTTATTTATGGATTAATAATTTTGGGTTATTTTTTTTTGACTGATATATTCAAAGTGGATTTGCCCGATGAAGTAATCATCGCGAATTGGGTTACGATATACCATTCGAATCTCCATTAAATATAGTATCTAATATACCAAGAAGAACTATACCCTATTAATATACAGTAAGTTATTTATGGATTAATAATTTTGGGTTATTTTTTTTTGACTGATATATTCAAAGTGGATTTGCCCGATGAAGTAATCATCGCGAATTGGGTTACGATATACCATTCGAATCTCCATTAAATATAGTATCTAATATACCAAGAAGAACTATACCCTATTAATATACAGTAAGTTATTTATGGATTAATAATTTTGGGTTATTTTTTTTTGACTGATATATTCAAAGTGGATTTGCCCGATGAAGTAATCATCGCGAATTGGTTTACGATATACCATTCGAATCTCCATTAAATATAGTATCTAATATACCAAGACGCATTATACCCTATTAATATACAGTAAGTTATTTATGGATTAATAATTTTGGGTTATTTTTTTTTGACTGATATATTCAAAGTGGATTTGCCCGATGAAGTAATCATCGCGAATTGGTTTACGATATACCATTCGAATCTCCATTAAATATAGTATCTAATATACCAAGACGCATTATACCCTATTAATATACAGTAAGTTATTTATGGATTAATAATTTTAGGTTATTTTTTTTTGACTGATATATTCAAAGTGGATTTGCCCGATGAAGTAATCATCGCGAATTGGTTTACGATATACCATTCGAATCTCCATTAAATATAGTATCTAATATACCAAGACGCATTATACCCTATTAATATACAGTAAGTTATTTATGGATTAATAATTTTAGGTTATTTTTTTTTGACTGATATATTCAAAGTGGATTTGCCCGATGAAGTAATCATCGCGAATTGGGTTACGATATACCATTCGAATCTCCATTAAATATAGTATCTAATATACCAAGAAGAACTATACCCTATTAATATACAGTAAGTTATTTATGGATTAATAATTTTGGGTTATTTTTTTTGACTGATATATTCAAAGTGGATTTGCCCAATGAAGTAATCATCGCGAATTGGTTTACGATATACCATTCGAATCTCCATTAAATATAGTATCTAATATACCAAGACGCATTATACCCTATTAATATACAGTAAGTTATTTATGGATTAATAATTTTGGGTTATTTTTTTTTGACTGATATATTCAAAGTGGATTTGCCCGATGAAGTAATCATCGCGAATTGGGTTACGATATACCATTCGAATCTCCATTAAATATAGTATCTAATATACCAAGAAGAACTATACCCTATTAATATACAGTAAGTTATTTATGGATTAATAATTTTGGGTTATTTTTTTTTGACTGATATATTCAAAGTGGATTTGCCCGATGAAGTAATCATCGCGAATTGGGTTACGATATACCATTCGAATCTCCATTAAATATAGTATCTAATATACCAAGAAGAACTATACCCTATTAATATACAGTAAGTTATTTATGGATTAATAATTTTGGGTTATTTTTTTTTGACTGATATTTTCAAAGTAGATTTGCCCAATGAAGTAATCATCGCGAATTGGGTTACGATATACCATTCGAATCTCCATTAAATATAGTATCTAATATACCAAGAAGAACTATACCCTATTAATATACAGTAAGTTATTTATGGATTAATAATTTTGGGTTATTTTTTTTTGACTGATATATTCAAAGTGGATTTGCCCGATGAAGTAATCATCGCGAATTGGGTTACGATATACCATTCGAATCTCCATTAAATATAGTATCTAATATACCAAGAAGAACTATACCCTATTAATATACAGTAAGTTATTTATGGATTAATAATTTTGGGTTATTTTTTTTTGACTGATATTTTCAAAGTAGATTTGCCCAATGAAGTAATCATCGCGAATTGGGTTACGATATACCATTCGAATCTCCATTAAATATAGTATCTAATATACCAAGAAGAACTATACCCTATTAATATACAGTAAGTTATTTATGGATTAATAATTTTGGGTTATTTTTTTTTGACTGATATTTTCAAAGTAGATTTGCCCAATGAAGTAATCATCGCGAATTGGGTTACGATATACCATTCGAATCTCCATTAAATCTAGTATCTAATATACCAAGAAGAACTATACCCTATTAATATACAGTAAGTTATTTATGGATTAATAATTTTGGGTTATTTTTTTTTGACTGATATATTCAAAGTGGATTTGCCCGATGAAGTAATCATCGCGAATTGGGTTACGATATACCATTCGAATCTCCATTAAATCTAGTATCTAATATACCAAGAAGAACTATACCCTATTAATATACAGTAAGTTATTTATGGATTAATAATTTTGGGTTATTTTTTTTTGACTGATATATTCAAAGTGGATTTGCCCGATGAAGTAATCATCGCGAATTGGGTTACGATATACCATTCGAATCTCCATTAAATATAGTATCTAATATACCAAGAAGAACTATACCCTATTAATATACAGTAAGTTATTTATGGATTAATAATTTTGGGTTATTTTTTTTGACTAAAATATTCAAAGTGGATTTGCCCAATGAAGTAATCATCGCGAATTGGGTTACGATATACCATTCGAATCTCCATTAAATATAGTATCTAATATATCAAGACGAACTATACCCTATTATATAACGTAAGTTATTTATGGATTAATAATTTTGGGTTATTTTTTTTGACTAATATATTCAAAGTGGATTTGCCCAATGAAGTAATCATCGCGAATTGGGTTACGATATACATTCGAATCTCCATTAAATATAGTATCTAATATACCAAGACGAACTATATCCTATCAATATACAGTAAGTTATTTATGGATTAATAATTTTGTGTTATTTTTTTTGACTGATATTTTCAAAGTGGATTTGCCCAATAAAGTAATCATCGCGAATTGGGTTACGATATACCATTCGAATCTCCATTAAATATAGTATCTAATATACCAAGACGAACTATATCCTATCAATATACAGTAAGTTATTTATGGATTAATAATTTTGTGTTATTTTTTTTGACTGATATTTTCAAAGTGGATTTGCCCACTGAAGTAATCATCGCGAATTGGGTTACGATATACCATTCGAATCTCCATTAAATATAGTATCTAATATACCAAGACGAACTATATCCTATCAATATACAGTAAGTTATTTATGGATTAATAATTTTGTGTTATTTTTTTTGACTGATATTTTCAAAGTGGATTTGCCCACTGAAGTAATAATCGCGAATTGGGTTACGATATACCATTCGAATCTCCATTAAATATAGTATCTAATATACCAAGACGCATTATACCCTATTAATATACAGTAAGTTATTTATGGATTAATAATTTTGAGTTATTTTTTTTGACTGATATTTTCAAAGTGGATTTGCCCAATGAAGTAATCATCGCGAATTGGTTTACGATATACCATTCGAATCTCCATTAAATATAGTATCTAATATACCAAGACGCATTATACCCTATTAATATACAGTAAGTTATTTATGGATTAATAATTTTGGGTTATTTTTTTTGACTGATATATTCAAAGTAGATTTGCCCAATGAAGTAATCATCGCGAATTGGTTTACGATATACCATTCGAATCTCCATTAAATATAGTATCTAATATACCAAGACGCATTATACCCTATTAATATACAGTAAGTTATTTATGGATTAATAATTTTGGGTTATTTTTTTTTGACTGATATATTCAAAGTAGATTTGCCCAATGAAGTAATCATCGCGAATTGGTTTACGATATACCATTCGAATCTCCATTAAATATAGTATCTAATATACCAAGACGCATTATACCCTATTAATATACAGTAAGTTATTTATGGATTAATAATTTTGAGTTATTTTTTTTTGACTGATATTTTCAAAGTAGATTTGCCCAATGAAGTAATCATCGCGAATTGGTTTACGATATACCATTCGAATCTCCATTAAATATAGTATCTAATATACCAAGACGCATTATACCCTATTAATATACAGTAAGTTATTTATGGATTAATAATTTTGGGTTATTTTTTTTGACTGATATATTCAAAGTAGATTTGCCCAATGAAGTAATCATCGCGAATTGGTTTACGATATACCATTCGAATCTCCATTAAATATAGTATCTAATATACCAAGACGCATTATACCCTATTAATATACAGTAAGTTATTTATGGATTAATAATTTTGAGTTATTTTTTTTTGACTGATATTTTCAAAGTAGATTTGCCCAATGAAGTAATCATCGCGAATTGGTTTACGATATACCATTCGAATCTCCATTAAATATAGTATCTAATATACCAAGACGCATTATACCCTATTAATATACAGTAAGTTATTTATGGATTAATAATTTTGGGTTATTTTTTTTGACTGATATATTCAAAGTAGATTTGCCCAATGAAGTAATCATCGCGAATTGGTTTACGATATACCATTCGAATCTCCATTAAATATAGTATCTAATATACCAAGACGCATTATACCCTATTAATATACAGTAAGTTATTTATGGATTAATAATTTTGGGTTATTTTTTTTGACTGATATATTCAAAGTAGATTTGCCCAATGAAGTAATGATCGCGAATTGGTTTACGATATACCATTCGAATCTCCATTAAATATAGTATCTAATATACCAAGACGCATTATACCCTATTAATATACAGTAAGTTATTTATGGATTAATAATTTTGGGTTATTTTTTTTGACTGATATATTCAAAGTAGATTTGCCCAATGAAGTAATCATCGCGAATTGGTTTACGATATACCATTCGAATCTCCATTAAATATAGTATCTAATATACCAAGACGCATTATACCCTATTAATATACAGTAAGTTATTTATGGATTAATAATTTTGAGTTATTTTTTTTGACTGATATTTTCAAAGTAGATTTGCCCAATGAAGTAATCATCGCGAATTGGTTTACGATATACCATTCGAATCTCCATTAAATATAGTATCTAATATACCAAGACGCATTATACCCTATTAATATACAGTAAGTTATTTATGGATTAATAATTTTGGGTTATTTTTTTTTGACTGATATATTCAAAGTAGATTTGCCCAATGAAGTAATCATCGCGAATTGGTTTACGATATACCATTCGAATCTCCATTAAATATAGTATCTAATATACCAAGACGCATTATACCCTATTAATATACAGTAAGTTATTTATGGATTAATAATTTTGAGTTATTTTTTTTTGACTGATATTTTCAAAGTAGATTTGCCCAATGAAGTAATCATCGCGAATTGGTT
The DNA here is from genome assembly GCA_963681835.1 of Meloidogyne enterolobii. Lineage (NCBI taxonomy): Eukaryota > Metazoa > Nematoda > Chromadorea > Rhabditida > Meloidogynidae > Meloidogyne > Meloidogyne enterolobii. Next base: position 286,217 of record CAVMJV010000086.1, on the reverse strand, counting down.
TACGATATACCATTCGAATCTCCATTAAATATAGTATCTAATATACCAAGACGCATTATACCCTATTAATATACAGTAAGTTATTTATGGATTAATAATTTTGGGTTATTTTTTTTGACTGATATATTCAAAGTAGATTTGCCCAATGAAGTAATCATCGCGAATTGGTTTACGATATACCATTCGAATCTCCATTAAATATAGTATCTAATATACCAAGACGCATTATACCCTATTAATATACAGTAAGTTATTTATGGATTAATAATTTTGAGTTATTTTTTTTTGACTGATATTTTCAAAGTAGATTTGCCCAATGAAGTAATCATCGCGAATTGGTTTACGATATACCATTCGAATCTCCATTAAATATAGTATCTAATATACCAAGACGCATTATACCCTATTAATATACAGTAAGTTATTTATGGATTAATAATTTTGGGTTATTTTTTTTGACTGATATATTCAAAGTAGATTTGCCCAATGAAGTAATCATCGCGAATTGGTTTACGATATACCATTCGAATCTCCATTAAATATAGTATCTAATATACCAAGACGCATTATACCCTATTAATATACAGTAAGTTATTTATGGATTAATAATTTTGGGTTATTTTTTTTGACTGATATATTCAAAGTAGATTTGCCCAATGAAGTAATCATCGCGAATTGGTTTACGATATACCATTCGAATCTCCATTAAATATAGTATCTAATATACCAAGACGCATTATACCCTATTAATATACAGTAAGTTATTTATGGATTAATAATTTTGAGTTATTTTTTTTGACTGATATTTTCAAAGTAGATTTGCCCAATGAAGTAATCATCGCGAATTTGTTTACGATATACCATTCGAATCTCCATTAAATATAGTATCTAATATACCAAGACGCATTATACCCTATTAATATACAGTAAGTTATTTATGGATTAATAATTTTGGGTTATTTTTTTTGACTGATATATTCAAAGTAGATTTGCCCAATGAAGTAATCATCGCGAATTGGTTTACGATATACCATTCGAATCTCCATTAAATATAGTATCTAATATACCAAGACGCATTATACCCTATTAATATACAGTAAGTTATTTATGGATTAATAATTTTGGGTTATTTTTTTTGACTGATATATTCAAAGTGGATTTGCCCGATGAAGTAATCATCGCGAATTGGGTTACGATATACCATTCGAATCTCCATTAAATATAGTATCTAATATACCAAGAAGAACTATACCCTATTAATATACAGTAAGTTATTTATGGATTAATAATTTTGGGTTATTTTTTTTTGACTGATATTTTCAAAGTGGATTTGCCCAATGAAGTAGTCATCGCGAATTGGGTTACGATATACCATTCGAATCTCCATTAAATATAGTATCTAATATATCAAGACGAACTATACCCTATTAATATAACGTAAGTTATTTATGGATTAATAATTTTGGGTTATTTTTTTTGACTGATATTTTCAAAGTGGATTTGCCCAATGAAGTAATCATCGCGAATTGGGTTACGATATACCATTCGAATCTCCATTAAATATAGTATCTAATATACCAAGAAGAACTATACCCTATTAATATACAGTAAGTTATTTATGGATTAATAATTTTGGGTTATTTTTTTTTGACTGATATTTTCAAAGTAGATTTGCCCAATGAAGTAATCATCGCGAATTGGGTTACGATATACATTCGAATCTCCATTAAATCTAGTATCTAATATACCAAGAAGAACTATACCCTATTAATATACAGTAAGTTATTTATGGATTAATAATTTTGGGTTATTTTTTTTTGACTGATATATTCAAAGTGGATTTGCCCGATGAAGTAATCATCGCGAATTGGGTTACGATATACCATTCGAATCTCCATTAAATCTAGTATCTAATATACCAAGAAGAACTATACCCTATTAATATACAGTAAGTTATTTATGGATTAATAATTTTGGGTTATTTTTTTTTGACTGATATATTCAAAGTGGATTTGCCCGATGAAGTAATCATCGCGAATTGGGTTACGATATACCATTCGAATCTCCATTAAATATAGTATCTAATATACCAAGAAGAACTATACCCTATTAATATACAGTAAGTTATTTATGGATTAATAATTTTGGGTTATTTTTTTTGACTAAAATATTCAAAGTGGATTTGCCCAATGAAGTAATCATCGCGAATTGGGTTACGATATACCATTCGAATCTCCATTAAATATAGTATCTAATATATCAAGACGAACTATACCCTATTATATAACGTAAGTTATTTATGGATTAATAATTTTGTGTTATTTTTTTTGACTGATATTTTCAAAGTGGATTTGCCCAATAAAGTAATCATCGCGAATTGGGTTACGATATACCATTCGAATCTCCATTAAATATAGTATCTAATATACCAAGACGAACTATATCCTATCAATATACAGTAAGTTATTTATGGATTAATAATTTTGTGTTATTTTTTTGACTGATATTTTCAAAGTGGATTTGCCCACTGAAGTAATCATCGCGAATTGGGTTACGATATACCATTCGAATCTCCATTAAATATAGTATCTAATATACCAAGACGAACTATATCCTATCAATATACAGTAAGTTATTTATGGATTAATAATTTTGTGTTATTTTTTTTGACTGATATTTTCAAAGTGGATTTGCCCACTGAAGTAATCATCGCGAATTGGGTTACGATATACCATTCGAATCTCCATTAAATCTAGTATCTAATATACCAAGAAGAACTATACCCTATTAATATACAGTAAGTTATTTATGGATTAATAATTTTGGGTTATTTTTTTTTTGACTGATATTTTCAAAGTGGATTTGCCCAATGAAGTAATCATCGCGAATTGGGTTACGATATACCATTCGAATCTCCATTAAATCTAGTATCTAATATACCAAGAAGAACTATACCCTATTAATATACAGTAAGTTATTTATGGATTAATAATTTTGGGTTATTTTTTTTTTGACTGATATTTTCAAAGTGGATTTGCCCACTGAAGTAATCATCGCGAATTGGGTTACGATATACCATTCGAATCTCCATTAAATCTAGTATCTAATATACCAAGAAGAACTATACCCTATTAATATACAGTAAGTTATTTATGGATTAATAATTTTGGGTTATTTTTTTTTTGACTGATATTTTCAAAGTGGATTTGCCCACTGAAGTAATCATCGCGAATTGGGTTACGATATACCATTCGAATCTCCATTAAATCTAGTATCTAATATACCAAGACGAACTATACCCTATTAATATAACGTAAGTTATTTATGGATTAATAATTTTGGGTTATTTTTTTTGACTAAAATATTCAAAGTGGATTTGCCCAATGAAGTAATCATCGCGAATTGGGTTACGATATACCATTCGAATCTCCATTAAATATAGTATCTAATATATCAAGACGAACTATACCCTATTAATATAACGTAAGTTATTTATGGATTAATAATTTTGGGTTATTTTTTTTGACTAAAATATTCAAAGTGGATTTGCCCAATGAAGTAATCATCGCGAATTGGGTTACGATATACCATTCGAATCTCCATTAAATATAGTATCTAATATATCAAGACGAACTATACCCTATTAATATAACGTAAGTTATTTATGGATTAATAATTTTGGGTTATTTTTTTTGACTAATATATTCAAAGTGGATTTGCCCAATGAAGTAATCATCGCGAATTGGGTTACGATATACCATTCGAATCTCCATTAAATATAGTATCTAATATACCAAGACGAACTATATCCTATCAATATACAGTAAGTTATTTATGGATTAATAATTTTGTGTTATTTTTTTTGACTGATATTTTCAAAGTGGATTTGCCCACTGAAGTAATCATCGCGAATTGGGTTACGATATACCATTCGAATCTCCATTAAATCTAGTATCTAATATACCAAGAAGAACTATACCCTATTAATATACAGTAAGTTATTTATGGATTAATAATTTTGGGTTATTTTTTTTTTGACTGATATTTTCAAAGTGGATTTGCCCACTGAAGTAATCATCGCGAATTGGGTTACGATATACCATTCGAATCTCCATTAAATCTAGTATCTAATATACCAAGAAGAACTATACCCTATTAATATACAGTAAGTTATTTATGGATTAATAATTTTGGGTTATTTTTTTTTTGACTGATATTTTCAAAGTGGATTTGCCCACTGAAGTAATCATCGCGAATTGGGTTACGATATACCATTCGAATCTCCATTAAATCTAGTATCTAATATACCAAGAAGAACTATACCCTATTAATATACAGTAAGTTATTTATGGATTAATAATTTTGGGTTATTTTTTTTTTGACTGATATTTTCAAAGTGGATTTGCCCACTGAAGTAATCATCGCGAATTGGGTTACGATATACCATTCGAATCTCCATTAAATCTAGTATCTAATATACCAAGACGAACTATACCCTATTAATATAACGTAAGTTATTTATGGATTAATAATTTTGGGTTATTTTTTTTGACTAAAATATTCAAAGTGGATTTGCCCAATGAAGTAATCATCGCGAATTGGGTTACGATATACCATTCGAATCTCCATTAAATATAGTATCTAATATATCAAGACGAACTATACCCTATTAATATAACGTAAGTTATTTATGGATTAATAATTTTGGGTTATTTTTTTTGACTAAAATATTCAAAGTGGATTTGCCCAATGAAGTAATCATCGCGAATTGGGTTACGATATACCATTCGAATCTCCATTAAATATAGTATCTAATATATCAAGACGAACTATACCCTATTAATATAACGTAAGTTATTTATGGATTAATAATTTTGGGTTATTTTTTTTGACTAAAATATTCAAAGTGGATTTGCCCAATGAAGTAATCATCGCGAATTGGGTTACGATATACCATTCGAATCTCCATTAAATATAGTATCTAATATATCAAGACGAACTATACCCTATTAATATAACGTAAGTTATTTATGGATTAATAATTTTGGGTTATTTTTTTTGACTAATATATTCAAAGTGGATTTGCCCAATGAAGTAATCATCGCGAATTGGGTTACGATATACCATTCGAATCTCCATTAAATATAGTATCTAATATACCAAGACGAACTATATCCTATCAATATACAGTAAGTTATTTATGGATTAATAATTTTGTGTTATTTTTTTTGACTGATATTTTCAAAGTGGATTTGCCCACTGAAGTAATCATCGCGAATTGGGTTACGATATACCATTCGAATCTCCATTAAATCTAGTATCTAATATACCAAGAAGAACTATACCCTATTAATATACAGTAAGTTATTTATGGATTAATAATTTTGGGTTATTTTTTTTTTGACTGATATTTTCAAAGTGGATTTGCCCACTGAAGTAATCATCGCGAATTGGGTTACGATATACCATTCGAATCTCCATTAAATCTAGTATCTAATATACCAAGAAGAACTATACCCTATTAATATACAGTAAGTTATTTATGGATTAATAATTTTGGGTTATTTTTTTTTTGACTGATATTTTCAAAGTGGATTTGCCCACTGAAGTAATCATCGCGAATTGGGTTACGATATACCATTCGAATCTCCATTAAATCTAGTATCTAATATACCAAGAAGAACTATACCCTATTAATATACAGTAAGTTATTTATGGATTAATAATTTTGGGTTATTTTTTTTTTGACTGATATTTTCAAAGTGGATTTGCCCACTGAAGTAATCATCGCGAATTGGGTTACGATATACCATTCGAATCTCCATTAAATCTAGTATCTAATATACCAAGACGAACTATACCCTATTAATATAACGTAAGTTATTTATGGATTAATAATTTTGGGTTATTTTTTTTGACTAAAATATTCAAAGTGGATTTGCCCAATGAAGTAATCATCGCGAATTGGGTTACGATATACCATTCGAATCTCCATTAAATATAGTATCTAATATATCAAGACGAACTATACCCTATTAATATAACGTAAGTTATTTATGGATTAATAATTTTGGGTTATTTTTTTTGACTAAAATATTCAAAGTGGATTTGCCCAATGAAGTAATCATCGCGAATTGGGTTACGATATACCATTCGAATCTCCATTAAATATAGTATCTAATATATCAAGACGAACTATACCCTATTAATATAACGTAAGTTATTTATGGATTAATAATTTTGGGTTATTTTTTTTGACTAATATATTCAAAGTGGATTTGCCCAATGAAGTAATCATCGCGAATTGGGTTACGATATACCATTCGAATCTCCATTAAATATAGTATCTAATATACCAAGACGAACTATATCCTATCAATATACAGTAAGTTATTTATGGATTAATAATTTTGTGTTATTTTTTTTGACTGATATTTTCAAAGTGGATTTGCCCACTGAAGTAATCATCGCGAATTGGGTTACGATATACCATTCGAATCTCCATTAAATCTAGTATCTAATATACCAAGAAGAACTATACCCTATTAATATACAGTAAGTTATTTATGGATTAATAATTTTGGGTTATTTTTTTTTGACTGATATATTCAAAGTGGATTTGCCCGATGAAGTAATCATCGCGAATTGGGTTACGATATACCATTCGAATCTCCATTAAATCTAGTATCTAATATACCAAGAAGAACTATACCCTATTAATATACAGTAAGTTATTTATGGATTAATAATTTTGGGTTATTTTTTTTTGACTGATATATTCAAAGTGGATTTGCCCGATGAAGTAATCATCGCGAATTGGGTTACGATATACCATTCGAATCTCCATTAAATATAGTATCTAATATACCAAGAAGAACTATACCCTATTAATATACAGTAAGTTATTTATGGATTAATAATTTTGGGTTATTTTTTTTGACTAAAATATTCAAAGTGGATTTGCCCAATGAAGTAATCATCGCGAATTGGGTTACGATATACCATTCGAATCTCCATTAAATATAGTATCTAATATATCAAGACGAACTATACCCTATTATATAACGTAAGTTATTTATGGATTAATAATTTTGTGTTATTTTTTTTGACTGATATTTTCAAAGTGGATTTGCCCAATAAAGTAATCATCGCGAATTGGGTTACGATATACCATTCGAATCTCCATTAAATATAGTATCTAATATACCAAGACGAACTATATCCTATCAATATACAGTAAGTTATTTATGGATTAATAATTTTGTGTTATTTTTTTGACTGATATTTTCAAAGTGGATTTGCCCACTGAAGTAATCATCGCGAATTGGGTTACGATATACCATTCGAATCTCCATTAAATATAGTATCTAATATACCAAGACGAACTATATCCTATCAATATACAGTAAGTTATTTATGGATTAATAATTTTGTGTTATTTTTTTTGACTGATATTTTCAAAGTGGATTTGCCCACTGAAGTAATCATCGCGAATTGGGTTACGATATACCATTCGAATCTCCATTAAATCTAGTATCTAATATACCAAGAAGAACTATACCCTATTAATATACAGTAAGTTATTTATGGATTAATAATTTTGGGTTATTTTTTTTTTGACTGATATTTTCAAAGTGGATTTGCCCAATGAAGTAATCATCGCGAATTGGGTTACGATATACCATTCGAATCTCCATTAAATCTAGTATCTAATATACCAAGAAGAACTATACCCTATTAATATACAGTAAGTTATTTATGGATTAATAATTTTGGGTTATTTTTTTTTTGACTGATATGATCAAAGTGGATTTGCCCACTGAAGTAATCATCGCGAATTGGGTTACGATATACCATTCGAATCTCCATTAAATCTAGTATCTAATATACCAAGAAGAACTATACCCTATTAATATACAGTAAGTTATTTATGGATTAATAATTTTGGGTTATTTTTTTTTTGACTGATATTTTCAAAGTGGATTTGCCCACTGAAGTAATCATCGCGAATTGGGTTACGATATACCATTCGAATCTCCATTAAATCTAGTATCTAATATACCAAGACGAACTATACCCTATTAATATAACGTAAGTTATTTATGGATTAATAATTTTGGGTTATTTTTTTTGACTAAAATATTCAAAGTGGATTTGCCCAATGAAGTAATCATCGCGAATTGGGTTACGATATACCATTCGAATCTCCATTAAATATAGTATCTAATATATCAAGACGAACTATACCCTATTAATATAACGTAAGTTATTTATGGATTAATAATTTTGGGTTATTTTTTTTGACTAAAATATTCAAAGTGGATTTGCCCAATGAAGTAATCATCGCGAATTGGGTTACGATATACCATTCGAATCTCCATTAAATATAGTATCTAATATATCAAGACGAACTATACCCTATTAATATAACGTAAGTTATTTATGGATTAATAATTTTGGGTTATTTTTTTTGACTAATATATTCAAAGTGGATTTGCCCAATGAAGTAATCATCGCGAATTGGGTTACGATATACCATTCGAATCTCCATTAAATATAGTATCTAATATACCAAGACGAACTATATCCTATCAATATACAGTAAGTTATTTATGGATTAATAATTTTGTGTTATTTTTTTTGACTGATATTTTCAAAGTGGATTTGCCCACTGAAGTAATCATCGCGAATTGGGTTACGATATACCATTCGAATCTCCATTAAATCTAGTATCTAATATACCAAGAAGAACTATACCCTATTAATATACAGTAAGTTATTTATGGATTAATAATTTTGGGTTATTTTTTTTTTGACTGATATTTTCAAAGTGGATTTGCCCACTGAAGTAATCATCGCGAATTGGGTTACGATATACCATTCGAATCTCCATTAAATCTAGTATCTAATATACCAAGAAGAACTATACCCTATTAATATACAGTAAGTTATTTATGGATTAATAATTTTGGGTTATTTTTTTTTTGACTGATATTTTCAAAGTGGATTTGCCCACTGAAGTAATCATCGCGAATTGGGTTACGATATACCATTCGAATCTCCATTAAATCTAGTATCTAATATACCAAGAAGAACTATACCCTATTAATATACAGTAAGTTATTTATGGATTAATAATTTTGGGTTATTTTTTTTTTGACTGATATTTTCAAAGTGGATTTGCCCACTGAAGTAATCATCGCGAATTGGGTTACGATATACCATTCGAATCTCCATTAAATCTAGTATCTAATATACCAAGACGAACTATACCCTATTAATATAACGTAAGTTATTTATGGATTAATAATTTTGGGTTATTTTTTTTGACTAAAATATTCAAAGTGGATTTGCCCAATGAAGTAATCATCGCGAATTGGGTTACGATATACCATTCGAATCTCCATTAAATATAGTATCTAATATATCAAGACGAACTATACCCTATTAATATAACGTAAGTTATTTATGGATTAATAATTTTGGGTTATTTTTTTTGACTAAAATATTCAAAGTGGATTTGCCCAATGAAGTAATCATCGCGAATTGGGTTACGATATACCATTCGAATCTCCATTAAATATAGTATCTAATATATCAAGACGAACTATACCCTATTAATATAACGTAAGTTATTTATGGATTAATAATTTTGGGTTATTTTTTTTGACTAATATATTCAAAGTGGATTTGCCCAATGAAGTAATCATCGCGAATTGGGTTACGATATACCATTCGAATCTCCATTAAATATAGTATCTAATATACCAAGACGAACTATATCCTATCAATATACAGTAAGTTATTTATGGATTAATAATTTTGTGTTATTTTTTTTGACTGATATTTTCAAAGTGGATTTGCCCACTGAAGTAATCATCGCGAATTGGGTTACGATATACCATTCGAATCTCCATTAAATCTAGTATCTAATATACCAAGACGAACTATACCCTATTAATATAACGTAAGTTATTTATGGATTAATAATTTTGGGTTATTTTTTTTTGACTAAAATATTCAAAGTGGATTTGCCCACTGAAGTAATCATCGCGAATTGGGTTACGATATACCATTCGAATCTCCATTAAATCTAGTATCTAATATACCAAGACGAACTATACCCTATTAATATAACGTAAGTTATTTATGGATTAATAATTTTGGGTTATTTTTTTTGACTAAAATATTCAAAGTGGATTTGCCCAATGAAGTAATCATCGCGAATTGGGTTACGATATACCATTCGAATCTCCATTAAATATAGTATCTAATATATCAAGACGAACTATACCCTATTAATATAACGTAAGTTATTTATGGATTAATAATTTTGGGTTATTTTTTTTTTTTGACTGATATTTTCAAAGTGGATTTGCCCAATGAAGTAATCATCGCGAATTGGGTTACGATATACCATTCGAATCTCCATTAAATCTAGTATCTAATATACCAAGACGAACTATACCCTATTAATATAACGTAAGTTATTTATGGATTAATAATTTTGGGTTATTTTTTTTGACTAAAATATTCAAAGTGGATTTGCCCACTGAAGTAATCATCGCGAATTGGGTTACGATATACCATTCGAATCTCCATTAAATCTAGTATCTAATATACCAAGACGAACTATACCCTATTAATATAACGTAAGTTATTTATGGATTAATAATTTTGGGTTATTTTTTTTGACTAAAATATTCAAAGTGGATTTGCCCAATGAAGTAATCATCGCGAATTGGGTTACGATATACCATTCGAATCTCCATTAAATATAGTATCTAATATATCAAGACGAACTATACCCTATTAATATAACGTAAGTTATTTATGGATTAATAATTTTGGGTTATTTTTTTTGACTAAAATATTCAAAGTGGATTTGCCCAATGAAGTAATCATCGCGAATTGGGTTACGATATACCATTCGAATCTCCATTAAATATAGTATCTAATATATCAAGACGAACTATACCCTATTAATATAACGTAAGTTATTTATGGATTAATAATTTTGGGTTATTTTTTTTGACTAATATATTCAAAGTGGATTTGCCCAATGAAGTAATCATCGCGAATTGGGTTACGATATACCATTCGAATCTCCATTAAATATAGTATCTAATATACCAAGACGAACTATATCCTATCAATATACAGTAAGTTATTTATGGATTAATAATTTTGTGTTATTTTTTTTGACTGATATTTTCAAAGTGGAATTGCCCACTGAAGTAATCATCGCGAATTGGGTTACGATATACCATTCGAATCTCCATTAAATCTAGTATCTAATCTACCAAGAAGAACTATACCCTATTAATATACAGTAAGTTATTTATGGATTAATAATTTTGGGTTATTTTTTTTTTTGACTGATATTTTCAAAGTGGATTTGCCCAATGAAGTAATCATCGCGAATTGGGTTACGATATACCATTCGAATCTCCATTAAATCTAGTATCTAATATACCAAGACGAACTATACCCTATTAATATAACGTAAGTTATTTATGGATTAATAATTTTGGGTTATTTTTTTTGACTAAAATATTCAAAGTGGATTTGCCCAATGAAGTAATCATCGCGAATTGGGTTACGATATACCATTCGAATCTCCATTAAATATAGTATCTAATATATCAAGACGAACTATACCCTATTAATATAACGTAAGTTATTTATGGATTAATAATTTTGGGTTATTTTTTTTGACTAAAATATTCAAAGTGGATTTGCCCAATGAAGTAATCATCGCGAATTGGGTTACGATATACCATTCGAATCTCCATTAAATATAGTATCTAATATATCAAGACGAACTATACCCTATTAATATAACGTAAGTTATTTATGGATTAATAATTTTGGGTTATTTTTTTTGTCTAATATATTCAATGTGGATTTGCCCAATGAAGTAATCATCGCGAATTGGGTTACGATATACCATTCGAATCTCCATTAAATCTAGTATCTAATATACCAAGACGAACTATACCCTATTAATATAACGTAAGTTATTTATGGATTAATAATTTTGGGTTATTTTTTTTGACTAAAATATTCAAAGTGGATTTGCCCAATGAAGTAATCATCGCGAATTGGGTTACGATATACCATTCGAATCTCCATTAAATATAGTATCTAATATATCAAGACGAACTATACCCTATTAATATAACGTAAGTTATTTATGGATTAATAATTTTGGGTTATTTTTTTTGACTAAAATATTCAAAGTGGATTTGCCCAATGAAGTAATCATCGCGAATTGGGTTACGATATACCATTCGAATCTCCATTAAATATAGTATCTAATATACCAAGACGAACTATATCCTATCAATATACAGTAAGTTATTTATGGATTAATAATTTTGTGTTATTTTTTTTGACTGATATTTTCAAAGTGGATTTGCCCACTGAAGTAATCATCGCGAATTGGGTTACGATATACCATTCGAATCTCCATTAAATATAGTATCTAATATACCAAGACGAACTATATCCTATTAATATAACGTAAGTTATTTATGGATTAATAATTTTGGGTTATTTTTTTTGACTAAAATATTCAAAGTGGATTTGCCCAATGAAGTAATCATCGCGAATTGGGTTACGATATACCATTCGAATCTCCATTAAATATAGTATCTAATATATCAAGACGAACTATACCCTATTAATATAACGTAAGTTATTTATGGATTAATAATTTTGGGTTATTTTTTTTGACTAAAATATTCAAAGTGGATTTGCCCAATGAAGTAATCATCGCGAATTGGGTTACGATATACCATTCGAATCTCCATTAAATATAGTATCTAATATATCAAGACGAACTATACCCTATTAATATAACGTAAGTTATTTATGGATTAATAATTTTGGGTTATTTTTTTTGTCTAATATATTCAAAATGGATTTGCCCAATGAAGTAATCATCGCGAATTGGGTTACGATATACCATTCGAATCTCCATTAAATCTAGTATCTAATATACCAAGACGAACTATACCCTATTAATATAACGTAAGTTATTTATGGATTAATAATTTTGGGTTATTTTTTTTGACTAAAATATTCAAAGTGGATTTGCCCAATGAAGTAATCATCGCGAATTGGGTTACGATATACCATTCGAATCTCCATTAAATATAGTATCTAATATATCAAGACGAACTATACCCTATTAATATAACGTAAGTTATTTATGGATTAATAATTTTGGGTTATTTTTTTTGACTAAAATATTCAAAGTGGATTTGCCCAATGAAGTAATCATCGCGAATTGGGTTACGATATACCATTCGAATCTCCATTAAATATAGTATCTAATATATCAAGACGAACTATACCCTATTAATATAACGTAAGTTATTTATGGATTAATAATTTTGGGTTATTTTTTTTGTCTAATATATTCAAAGTGGATTTGCCCAATGAAGTAATCATCGCGAATTGGGTTACGATATACCATTCGAATCTCCATTAAATCTAGTATCTAATATACCAAGACGAACTATACCCTATTAATATAACGTAAGTTATTTATGGATTAATAATTTTGGGTTATTTTTTTTGACTAAAATATTCAAAGTGGATTTGCCCAATGAAGTAATCATCGCGAATTGGGTTACGATATACCATTCGAATCTCCATTAAATATAGTATCTAATATATCAAGACGAACTATACCCTATTAATATAACGTAAGTTATTTATGGATTAATAATTTTGGGTTATTTTTTTTGACTAAAATATTCAAAGTGGATTTGCCCAATGAAGTAATCATCGCGAATTGGGTTACGATATACCATTCGAATCTCCATTAAATATAGTATCTAATATACCAAGACGAACTATATCCTATCAATATACAGTAAGTTATTTATGGATTAATAATTTTGTGTTATTTTTTTTGACTGATATTTTCAAAGTGGATTTGCCCACTGAAGTAATCATCGCGAATTGGGTTACGATATACCATTCGAATCTCCATTAAATATAGTATCTAATATACCAAGACGAACTATATCCTATCAATATACAGTAAGTTATTTATGGATTAATAATTTTGTGTTATTTTTTTTGACTGATATTTTCAAAGTGGATTTGCCCAATAAAGTAATCATCGCGAATTGGGTTACGATATACCATTCGAATCTCCATTAAATATAGTATCTAATATACCAAGACGAACTATATCCTATCAATATACAGTAAGTTATTTATGGATTAATAATTTTGTGTTATTTTTTTTGACTGATATTTTCAAAGTGGATTTGCCCACTGAAGTAATCATCGCGAATTGGGTTACGATATACCATTCGAATCTCCATTAAATATAGTATCTAATATACCAAGACGAACTATATCCTATCAATATACAGTAAGTTATTTATAGATTAATAATTTTGTGTTATTTTTTTTGACTGATATTTTCAAAGTGGATTTGCCCACTGAAGTAATCATCGCGAATTGGGTTACGATATACCATTCGAATCTCCATTAAATTTAGTATCTAATATACCAAGAAGAACTATACCCTATTAATATACAGTAAGTTATTTATGGATTAATAATTTTGGGTTATTTTTTTTTGACTGATATTTTCAAAGTGGATTTGCCCAATGAAGTAATCATCGCGAATTGGGTTACGATATACCATTCGAATCTCCATTAAATCTAGTATCTAATATACCAAGACGAACTATACCCTATTAATATAACGTAAGTTATTTATGGATTAATAATTTTGGGTTATTTTTTTTGACTAAAACTTTCAAAGTGGATTTGCCCAATGAAGTAATCATCGCGAATTGGGTTACGATATACCATTCGAATCTCCATTAAATATAGTATCTAATATATCAAGACGAACTATACCCTATTAATATAACGTAAGTTATTTATGGATTAATAAGGGTTATTTTTTTTGACTAATATATTCAAAGTGGATTTGCCCAATGAAGTAATCATCGCGAATTGGGTTACGATATACCATTCGAATCTCCATTAAATATAGTATCTAATATACCAAGACGAACTATATCCTATCAATATACAGTAAGTTATTTATGGATTAATAATTTTGTGTTATTTTTTTTGACTGATATTTTCAAAGTGGATTTGCCCAATAAAGTAATCATCGCGAATTGGGTTACGATATACCATTCGAATCTCCATTAAATATAGTATCTAATATACCAAGACGAACTATATCCTATCAATATACAGTAAGTTATTTATGGATTAATAATTTTGTGTTATTTTTTTTGACTGATATTTTCAAAGTGGATTTGCCCACTGAAGTAATCATCGCGAATTGGGTTACGATATACCATTCGAATCTCCATTAAATATAGTATCTAATATACCAAGACGAACTATATCCTATCAATATACAGTAAGTTATTTATGGATTAATAATTTTGTGTTATTTTTTTTGACTGATATTTTCAAAGTGGATTTGCCCAATAAAGTAATCATCGCGAATTGGGTTACGATATACCATTCGAATCTCCATTAAATATAGTATCTAATATACCAAGACGAACTATATCCTATCAATATACAGTAAGTTATTTATGGATTAATAATTTTGTGTTATTTTTTTTGACTGATATTTTCAAAGTGGATTTGCCCACTGAAGTAATCATCGCGAATTGGGTTACGATATACCATTCGAATCTCCATTAAATATAGTATCTAATATACCAAGACGAACTATATCCTATCAATATACAGTAAGTTATTTATAGATTAATAATTTTGTGTTATTTTTTTTGACTGATATTTTCAAAGTGGATTTGCCCACTGAAGTAATCATCGCGAATTGGGTTACGATATACCATTCGAATCTCCATTAAATCTAGTATCTAATATACCAAGAAGAACTATACCCTATTAATATACAGTAAGTTATTTATGGATTAATAATTTTGGGTTATTTTTTTTTTGACTGATATTTTCAAAGTGGATTTGCCCAATGAAGTAATCATCGCGAATTGGGTTACGATATACCATTCGAATCTCCATTAAATCTAGTATCTAATATACCAAGACGAACTATACCCTATTAATATAACGTAAGTTATTTATGGATTAATAATTTTGGGTTATTTTTTTTGACTAAAATATTCAAAGTGGATTTGCCCAATGAAGTAATCATCGCGAATTGGGTTACGATATACCATTCGAATCTCCATTAAATATAGTATCTAATATATCAAGACGAACTATACCCTATTAATATAACGTAAGTTATTTATGGATTAATAAGGGTTATTTTTTTTGACTAATATATTCAAAGTGGATTTGCCCAATGAAGTAATCATCGCGAATAGGGTTACGATATACCATTCGAATCTCCATTAAATATAGTATCTAATATACCAAGACGAACTATATCCTATCAATATACAGTAAGTTATTTATGGATTAATAATTTTGTGTTATTTTTTTTGACTGATATTTTCAAAGTGGATTTGCCCAATAAAGTAATCATCGCGAATTGGGTTACGATATACCATTCGAATCTCCATTAAATATAGTATCTAATATACCAAGACGAACTATATCCTATCAATATACAGTAAGTTATTTATGGATTAATAATTTTGTGTTATTTTTTTTGACTGATATTTTCAAAGTGGATTTGCCCACTGAAGTAATCATCGCGAATTGGGTTACGATATACCATTCGAATCTCCATTAAATATAGTATCTAATATACCAAGACGAACTATATCCTATCAATATACAGTAAGTTATTTATGGATTAATAATTTTGTGTTATTTTTTTTGACTGATATTTTCAAAGTGGATTTGCCCAATAAAGTAATCATCGCGAATTGGGTTACGATATACCATTCGAATCTCCATTAAATATAGTATCTAATATACCAAGACGAACTATATCCTATCAATATACAGTAAGTTATTTATGGATTAATAATTTTGTGTTATTTTTTTTGACTGATATTTTCAAAGTGGATTTGCCCAATGAAGTAATCATCGCGAATTGGGTTACGATATACCATTCGAATCTCCATTAAATATAGTATCTAATATACCAAGACGAACTATATCCTATTAATATAACGTAAGTTATTTATGGATTAATAATTTTGTGTTATTTTTTTTGACTGATATTTTCAAAGTGGATTTGCCCAATAAAGTAATCATCGCGAATTGGGTTACGATATACCATTCGAATCTCCATTAAATATAGTATCTAATATATCAAGACGAACTATACCCTATTAATATAACGTAAGTTATTTATGGATTAATAATTTTGGGTTATTTTTTTTGACTAATATTTTCAAAGTGGATTTGCCCAATGAAGTAATCATCGCGAATTGGGTTACGATATACCATTCGAATCTCCATTAAATATAGTATCTAATATACCAAGACGAACTATATCCTATCAATATACAGTAAGTTATTTATGGATTAATAATTTTGTGTTATTTTTTTTGACTGATATTTTCAAAGTGGATTTGCCCAATGAAGTAATCATCGCGAATTGGGTTACGATATACCATTCGAATCTCCATTAAATATAGCATCTAATATACCAAGACGAACTATATCCTATCAATATACAGTAAGTTATTTATGGATTAATAATTTTGTGTTATTTTTTTTTGAATGATATTTTCAAAGTGGATTTGCCCACTGAAGTAATCATCGCGAATTGGGTTACGATATACCATTCGAATCTCCATTAAATATAGTATCTAATATATCAAGACGAACTATACCCTATTAATATAACGTAAGTTATTTATGGATTAATAATTTTGGGTTATTTTTTTTGACTGATATTTTCAAAGTGGATTTGCCCAATGAAGTAATCATCGCGAATTGGGTTACGATATACCATTCGAATCTCCATTAAATATAGTATCTAATATACCAAGACGAACTATACCCTATTAATATACAGTAAGTTATTTATGGATTAATAATTTTGTGTTATTTTTTTTGACTGATATATTCAAAGTGGATTTGCCCAATCAAGTAATCATCGCGAATTTGGTTACGATATACCATTCGAATCTCCATTAAATATAGTATCTAATATACCAAGACGAACTATATCCTATCAATATACAGTAAGTTATTTATGGATTAATAATTTTGTGTTATTTTTTTTGACTGATATTTTCAAAGTGGATTTGCCCAATGAAGTAATCATCGCGAATTTGGTTACGATATACCATTCGAATCTCCATTAAATATAGTATCTAATATATCAAGACGAACTATACCCTATTAATATAACGTAAGTTATTTATGGATTAATAATTTTGTGTTATTTTTTTTGACTGATATTTTCAAAGTGGATTTGCCCAATGAAGTAATCATCGCGAATTTGGTTACGATATACCATTCGAATCTCCATTAAATATAGTATCTAATATACCAAGACGAACTATATCCTATCAATATACAGTAAGTTATTTATGGATTAATAATTTTGTGTTATTTTTTTTGACTGATATTTTCAAAGTGGATTTGCCCAATGAAGTAATCATCGCGAATTTGGTTACGATAAACCATTCGAATCTCCATTAAATATAGTATCTAATATACCAAGACGAACTATATCCTATCAATATACAGTAAGTTATTTATGGATTAATAATTTTGTGTTATTTTTTTTGACTGATATTTTCAAAGTGGATTTGCCCAATGAAGTAATCATCGCGAATTTGGTTACGATAAACCATTCGAATCTCCATTAAATATAGTATCTAATATATCAAGACGAACTATACCCTATTAATATAACGTAAGTTATTTATGGATTAATAATTTTGTGTTATTTTTTTTGACTGATATTTTCAAAGTGGATTTGCCCAATGAAGTAATCATCGCGAATTTGGTTACGATATACCATTCGAATCTCCATTAAATATAGTATCTAATATACCAAGACGAACTATATCCTATCAATATACAGTAAGTTATTTATGGATTAATAATTTTGTGTTATTTTTTTTGACTGATATGTTCAAAGTGGATTTGCCCAATGAAGTAATCATCGCGAATTTGGTTACGATATACCATTCGAATCTCCATTAAATATAGTATCTAATATATCAAGACGAACTATACCCTATTAATATAACGTAAGTTATTTATGGATTAATAATTTTGTGTTATTTTTTTTGACTGATATTTTCAAAGTGGATTTGCCCAATGAAGTAATCATCGCGAATTTGGTTACGATATACCATTCGAATCTCCATTAAATATAGTATCTAATATACCAAGACGAACTATATCCTATCAATATACAGTAAGTTATTTATGGATTAATAATTTTGTGTTATTTTTTTTGACTGATATTTTCAAAGTGGATTTGCCCAATGAAGTAATCATCGCGAATTTGGTTACGATAAACCATTCGAATCTCCATTAAATATAGTATCTAATATACCAAGACGAACTATATCCTATCAATATACAGTAAGTTATTTATGGATTAATAATTTTGTGTTATTTTTTTTGACTGATATTTTCAAAGTGGATTTGCCCAATAAAGTAATCATCGCGAATTGGGTTACGATATACCATTCGAATCTCCATTAAATATAGTATCTAATATACCAAGACGAACTATATCCTATCAATATACAGTAAGTTATTTATGGATTAATAATTTTGTGTTATTTTTTTTGACTGATATTTTCAAAGTGGATTTGCCCACTGAAGTAATCATCGCGAATTGGGTTACGATATACCATTCGAATCTCCATTAAATATAGTATCTAATATACCAAGACGAACTATATCCTATCAATATACAGTAAGTTATTTATGGATTAATAATTTTGTGTTATTTTTTTTGACTGATATTTTCAAAGTGGATTTGCCCAATAAAGTAATCATCGCGAATTGGGTTACGATATACCATTCGAATCTCCATTAAATATAGTATCTAATATACCAAGACGAACTATATCCTATCAATATACAGTAAGTTATTTATGGATTAATAATTTTGTGTTATTTTTTTTGACTGATATTTTCAAAGTGGATTTGCCCACTGAAGTAATCATCGCGAATTGGGTTACGATATACCATTCGAATCTCCATTAAATATAGTATCTAATATACCAAGACGAACTATATCCTATCAATATACAGTAAGTTATTTATGGATTAATAATTTTGTGTTATTTTTTTTGACTGATATTTTCAAAGTGGATTTGCCCAATGAAGTAATCATCGCGAATTGGGTTACGATATACCATTCGAATCTCCATTAAATATAGTATCTAATATACCAAGACGAACTATACCCTATTAATATACAGTAAGTTATTTATGGATTAATAATTTTGGGTTATTTTTTTTGACTAATATTTTCAAAGTGGATTTGCCCAAGAAGTAATCATCGCGAATTGGGTTACGATATACCATTCGAATCTCCATTAAATATAGTATCTAATATACCAAGACGAACTATACCCTATTAATATACAGTAAGTTATTTATGGATTAATAATTTTGGGTTATTTTTTTTGACTAATATTTTCAAAGTGGATTTGCCCAATGAAATAATCATCGCGAAATGGGTTACGATATACCATTCGAATCTCCATTAAATATAGTATCTAATATATCAAGAAGAACTATACCCTATTAATATACAGTAAGTTATTTATGGATTAATAATTTTGGGTTATTTTTTTTGACTAATATTTTCAAAGTGGATTTGCCCAATGAAATAATCATCGCGAATTGGGTTACGATATACCATTCGAATCTCCATTAAATATAGTATCTAATATATCAAGACGAACTATACCCTATTAATATACAGTAAGTTATTTATGGATTAATAATTTTGGGTTATTTTTTTTGACTAATATTTTCAAAGTGGATTTGCCCAATGAAATAATCATCGCGAATTGGGTTACGATATACCATTCGAATCTCCATTAAATATAGTATCTAATATATCAAGACGAACTATACCCTATTAATATACTGTAAGTTATTTATGGATTAATAATTTTGGGTTATTTTTTTTGACTAATATTTTCAAAGTGGATTTGCCCAATGAAGTAATCATCGCGAATTGGGTTACGATATACCATTCGAATCTCCATTAAATATAGTATCTAATATATCAAGACGAACTATACCCTATTAATATAACGTAAGTTATTTATGGATTAATAATTCTGGGTTATTTTTTTTGACTAATATTTTCAAAGTGGATTTGCCCAATGAAGTAATCATCGCGAATTGGGTTATCATATACCATTCGAATCTCCATTAAATATAGTATCTAATATATCAAGACGAACTATACCCTATTAATATAACGTAAGTTATTTATGGATTAATAATTTTGGGTTATTTTTTTTGACTAATATTTTCAAAGTGGATTTGCCCAATGAAGTAATCATCGCGAATTGGGTTACGATATACCATTCGAATCTCCATTAAATATAGTATCTAATATATCAAGACGAACTATACCCTATTAATATAACGTAAGTTATTTATGGATTAAGAATTTTGGGTTATTTTTTTTGACTAATATTTTCAAAGTGGATTTGCCCAATGAAGTAATCATCGCGAATTGGGTTACGATATACCATTCGAATCTCCATTAAATATAGTATCTAATATATCAAGACGAACTATACCCTATTAATATAACGTAAGTTATTTATGGATTAATAATTTTGGGTTATTTTTTTTGACTAATATTTTCAAAGTGGATTTGCCCAATGAAGTAATCATCGCGAATTGGGTTACGATATACCATTCGAATCTCCATTAAATATAGTATCTAATATATCAAGACGAACTATACCCTATTAATATAACGTAAGTTATTTATGGATTAATAATTTTGGGTTATTTTTTTTGACTAATATTTTCAAAGTGGATTTGCCCAATGAAGTAATCATCGCGAATTGGGTTACGATATACCATTCGAATCTCCATTAAATATAGTATCTAATATATCAAGACGAACTATACCCTATTAATATAACGTAAGTTATTTATGGATTAATAATTTTGGGTTATTTTTTTTGACTAATATTTTCAAAGTGGATTTGCCCAATGAAGTAATCATCGCGAATTGGGTTACGATATACCATTCGAATCTCCATTAAATATAGTATCTAATATACCAAGACGAACTATACCCTATTAATATACAGTAAGTTATTTATAGATTAATAATTTTGTGTTATTTTTTTTTGACAGATATTTTAAAGTGGATTTGCCCAATGAAGTAATCATCGCGAATTGGGTTACGATATACCATTCGAATCTCCATTAAATATAGTATCTAATATACCAAGACGAACTATACCCTATTAATATACAGTAAGTTATTTATGGATTAATAATTTTGGGTTATTTTTTTTGACTGATATTTTCAAAGTGGATTTGCCCGATGAAGTAATCATCGCGAATTGGGTTACGATATACCATTCGAATCTCCATTAAATATAGTATCTAATATACCAAGACGAACTATACCCTATTAATATACAGTAAGTTATTTATGGATTAATAATTTTGGTTATTTTTTTTGACTGATATTTTCAAAGTGGATTTGCCCGATGAAGTAATCATCGCGAATTGGGCTACGATATACCATTCGAATCTCCATTAAATATAGTATCTAATATACCAAGACGAACTATACCCTATTAATATACAGTAAGTTATTTATGGATTCTGATACAGTTTTTTATGCTCTTTCGAATGAGCTATATATCAGCGAAATGTGATGCGAATTCGTGATGCCATGAAGCTTTGAAGTGTATAAGTGCCAATTAATTTTCGATATACATCATATTTGGACACTACTTTTGAATAACTTATTGTAAACAAGAAGGCAGCAGGATTCTGATAGTTTTTTATGCTCTTTCGAATGAGCTATATATCAGCGAAATGTGATGCGAATTCGTGATGCCATGAAGCTTTGAAGTGTATAAGTGCCAAATAATTTTCGATATACATCATATTTGGATCTCTACTTTTGAATAACTTATTGTAAACAAGAAGGCAGCAGGATTCTGATACAGTTTTTTATGCTCTTTCGAATTGTTGTGTATGGGCGTCAACCCTTAAAGTGTTTACTATAAAAGCCAGTGAAAGCGTCAGTCTAGTGGGATCATACTAGCGGGGCTAGTCACTGATCTCCTTCGTCTGTCCCATTCCCTTCGCCTACACATTGTTATTTCTACACGTGATAAATTGTTATTGTTGTGCTTGTCACATTAGTTAATCTCGGACACCTCGGGTCGTAACAAATGGCGCAGTCGACAAAAAGTGAAGTGAGGCGAAGTGTAGTGAATTGCTTTGGCAATTAGTGAAGTGATTGTTTTGATTGTGAGTGGACAGACGTCGTAATTAGTGATCGGCATGAGTCGAAAGTGAATTGAGTAAATTGTTAGTGCGCATGGACATGTTAGTGAGTAGTGACCTGAAAAAGGACTCAGTGCGAGTGCCAATGGTCGAAGTTTGAGGCTGAAATGCCTAGTGGTCCGGAAAGTGCGCGAATTTTGGCCGATCAACTATTGAAGTGTTGAAAAGTTGAGAAGAGTTAAAAAGTGGATAGTGAATAAAGCGATGTTTGGCAGCCTAAGGGTGAGTAAGACCAAATAATGAGCTTTGAATTGTTAGTGAATAAAGCGAAGTTTGGCAACCTAAGGGTGAGTAAGACCAAATAATGAGCTTTGAAAGGTGATAGTGAGTGAATTGAAGTGAGTCAAGACGCTAAGGAGTGAGTATTATTAGTGATTGAAGTGTTACTCCAGCGCAAGTCAGTGAAGCAACCCAGACTACACATAGTGTAAGTTCAGTGAAGTGTTGTGTGTACCTGAGTCTTTGAAGGAGGCAGGATGTAACATGCATCCTTTGAGTGGTTAGTTAGTAGTAGTAGTATTGAAGTGATAGTATTCAACCACGAGCCATCCTAAAAAGTACACGGCGAAACGGCACCGAACTGCACACTAGCGGTACCGTTAGTGTTGTGGAGTTTGACTTCACTTAAGTTTAGTAGTGATGCAATTCAGTGAAATTTTAGTTATAATCCCTCGAATAAAACCCCTAAATAAATTATATTTATTTTTAAAATATTGGGGTAAAACAAAATTTTTTTCTGAAATTTTATCGTATAGAGAGAAACGATAGCTCAATGAAAGTACATTTTTAACTGATAATAAAAATGGTGAGTCGAATTAATATACTTCCATTATCCCAAAGTTATAATCCCTCGAATAAAACCCCTAAATAAATTATATTTATTTTTAAAATATTGGGGTAAAACAAAAATTTTTTCTGAAATCTTATGAAACGATAGCTCATATGAAAGTACATTAAAAACTGTCCCTAAAAATGGTGAGTCGAATTAATATACTTCCATTACCCCAAAGTTATAATCCCTCGAATAAAACCCCTAAATAAATTATATTTATTTTCAAAATATTGGGGTAAAACAAAAAATTTTTCTGAAATCTTATCGTATAGAGAGAAACGATAGCTCATATGAAAGTACATTAAAACTGTCCCTAAAAATGGTGAGTCGAATTAATATACTTCCATTACCCCAAAGTTATAATCCCTCGAATAAAACCCCTAAATAAATTATATTTATTTTTAAAATATTGGGGTAAAACAAAAATTTTTTCTGAAATCTTATCGTATAGAGAGAAACGATAGCTCATATGAAAGTACATTAAAAACTGTCCCTAAAAATGGTGAGTCGAATTAATATACTTTCATTACCCCAAAGTTATAACCCTCGAATAAAACCCCTAAATAAATTATATTTATTTTTAAAATATTGGGGTAAAACAAAATTTTTTTCTGAAATTTTATCGTATAGAGAGAAACGATAGCTCATATGAAAGTACATTTTTAACTGATAATAAAAATGGTGAGTCGAATTAATATACTTCCATTACCCCAAAGTTATAATCCCTCGAATAAAACCCCTAAATAAATTATATTTATTTTTAAAATATTGGGGTAAAACAAAAATTTTTTCTGAAATCTTATCGTATAGAGAGAAACGATAGCTCATATGAAAGTACATTAAAAACTGTCCCTAAAAATGGTGAGTCGAATTAATATACTTCCATTACCCCAAAGTTATAATCCCTCGAATAAAACCCCTAAATAAATTATATTTATTTTTAAAATATTGGGGTAAAACAAAAAATTTTCTGAAATCTTATCGTATAGAGAGAAACGATAGCTCATATGAAAGTACATTAAAAACTGTCCCTAAAAATGATAAGTCGAATTAATATACTTCCATTACCCCAAAGTTATAATCCTTCGAATAAAATCCCTAAATAAATTATATTTATTTTTAAAATATTGGGGTAAAACAAAAATTTTTTCTGAAATTTTATCGTATAGAGAGAAACGATAGCTCATATGAAAGTACATTTTTAACTGATAATAAAAATGATAAGTCGAATTAATATACTTCCATTACCCCAAAGTTATAATCCTTCGAATAAAATCCCTAAATAAATTATATTTATTTTTAAAATATTGGGGTAAAACAAAAATTTTTTCTGAAATTTTATCGTATAGAGAGAAACGATAGCTCATATGAAAGTACATTTTTAACTGATAATAAAAATGATAAGTCGAATTAATATACTTCCATTACCCCAAAGTTATAATCCCTCGAATAAAATCCCTAAATAAATTATATTTATTTTTAAAATATTGGGGTAAAACAAAAATTTTTTCTGAAATTTTATCGTATATAGAGAAACGATAGCTCATATGAAAGTACATTTTTAACTGATAATAAAAATGATAAGTCGAATTAATATACTTCCATTACCCCAAAGTTATAATCCTTCGAATAAAATCCCTAAATAAATTATTTTTATTTTTAAAATATTGGGGTAAAACAAAAATTTTTTCTGAAATTTTATCGTATATAGAGAAACGATAGCTCATATGAAAGTACATTTTTAACTGATAATAAAAATGATAAGTCGAATTAATATACTTCCATTACCCCAAAGTTATAATCCTTCGAATAAAATCCCTAAATAAATTATATTTATTTTTAAAATATTGGGGTAAAACAAAAATTTTTTCTGAAATTTTATCGTATATAGAGAAACGATAGCTCATATGAAAGTACATTTTTAACTGATAATAAAAATGATAAGTCGAATTAATATACTTCCATTACCCCAAAGTTATAATCCCTCGAATAAAATCCCTAAATAAATTATATTTATTTTTAAAATATTGGGGTAAAACAAAAATTTTTTCTGAAATTTTATCGTATAGAGAGAAACGATAGCTCATATGAAAGTACATTTTTAACTGATAATAAAAATGATAAGTCGAATTAATATACTTCCATTACCCCAAAGTTATAATCCCTCGAATAAAATCCCTAAATAAATTATATTTATTTTTAAAATATTGGGGTAAAACAAAAATTTTTTCTGAAATTTTATCGTATATAGAGAAACGATAGCTCATATGAAAGTACATTTTTAACTGATAATAAAAATGATAAGTCGAATTAATATACTTCCATTACCCCAAAGTTATAATCCCTCGAATAAAATCCCTAAATAAATTATATTTATTTTTAAAATATTGGGGTAAAACAAAAATTTTTTCTGAAATTTTATCGTATAGAGAGAAACGATAGCTCATATGAAAGTACATTTTTAACTGATAATAAAAATGATAAGTCGAATTAATATACTTCCATTACCCCAAAGTTATAATCCCTCGAATAAAATCCCTAAATAAATTATATTTATTTTTAAAATATTGGGGTAAAACAAAAATTTTTTCTGAAATTTTATCGTATAGAGAGAAACGATAGCTCATATGAAAGTACATTTTTAACTGATAATAAAAATGATAAGTCGAATTAATATACTTCCATTACCCCAAAGTTATAATCCCTCGAATAAAATCCCTAAATAAATTATATTTATTTTTAAAATATTGGGGTAAAACAAAAATTTTTTCTGAAATTTTATCGTATAGAGAGAAACGATAGCTCATATGAAAGTACATTTTTAACTGATAATAAAAATGATAAGTCGAATTAATATACTTCCATTACCCCAAAGTTATAATCCCTCGAATAAAATCCCTAAATAAATTATATTTATTTTTAAAATATTGGGGTAAAACAAAAATTTTTTCTGAAATTTTATCGTATAGAGAGAAACGATAGCTCATATGAAAGTACATTTTTAACTGATAATAAAAATGATAAGTCGAATTAATATACTTCCATTACCCCAAAGTTATAATCCCTCGAATAAAATCCCTAAATAAATTATATTTATTTTTAAAATATTGGGGTAAAACAAAAATTTTTTCTGAAATTTTATCGTATAGAGAGAAACGATAGCTCATATGAAAGTACATTTTTAACTGATAATAAAAATGATAAGTCGAATTAATATACTTCCATTACCCCAAAGTTATAATCCCTCGAATAAAATCCCTAAATAAATTATATTTATTTTTAAAATATTGGGGTAAAACAAAAATTTTTTCTGAAATTTTATCGTATAGAGAGAAACGATAGCTCATATGAAAGTACATTTTTAACTGATAATAAAAATGATAAGTCGAATTAATATACTTCCATTACCCCAAAGTTATAATCCCTCGAATAAAATCCCTAAATAAATTATATTTATTTTTAAAATATTGGGGTAAAACAAAAATTTTTTCTGAAATTTTATCGTATATAGAGAAACGATAGCTCATATGAAAGTACATTTTTAACTGATAATAAAAATGATAAGTCGAATTAATATACTTCCATTACCCCAAAGTTATAATCCCTCGAATAAAATCCCTAAATAAATTATATTTATTTTTAAAATATTGGGGTAAAACAAAAATTTTTTCTGAAATTTTATCGTATATAGAGAAACGATAGCTCATATGAAAGTACATTTTTAACTGATAATAAAAATGATAAGTCGAATTAATATACTTCCATTACCCCAAAGTTATAATCCCTCGAATAAAATCCCTAAATAAATTATATTTATTTTTAAAATATTGGGGTAAAACAAAAATTTTTTCTGAAATTTTATCGTATATAGAGAAACGATAGCTCATATGAAAGTACATTTTTAACTGATAATAAAAATGATAAGTCGAATTAATATACTTCCATTACCCCAAAGTTATAATCCCTCGAATAAAATCCCTAAATAAATTATATTTATTTTTAAAATATTGGGGTAAAACAAAAATTTTTTCTGAAATTTTATCGTATATAGAGAAACGATAGCTCATATGAAAGTACATTTTTAACTGATAATAAAAATGATAAGTCGAATTAATATACTTCCATTACCCCAAAGTTATAATCCCTCGAATAAAATCCCTAAATAAATTATATTTATTTTTAAAATATTGGGGTAAAACAAAAATTTTTTCTGAAATTTTATCGTATATAGAGAAACGATAGCTCATATGAAAGTACATTTTTAACTGATAATAAAAATGATAAGTCGAATTAATATACTTCCATTACCCCAAAGTTATAATCCCTCGAATAAAATCCCTAAATAAATTATATTTATTTTTAAAATATTGGGGTAAAACAAAAATTTTTTCTGAAATTTTATCGTATATAGAGAAACGATAGCTCATATGAAAGTACATTTTTAACTGATAATAAAAATGATAAGTCGAATTAATATACTTCCATTACCCCAAAGTTATAATCCCTCGAATAAAATCCCTAAATAAATTATATTTATTTTTAAAATATTGGGGTAAAACAAAAATTTTTTCTGAAATTTTATCGTATATAGAGAAACGATAGCTCATATGAAAGTACATTTTTAACTGATAATAAAAATGATAAGTCGAATTAATATACTTCCATTACCCCAAAGTTATAATCCCTCGAATAAAATCCCTAAATAAATTATATTTATTTTTAAAATATTGGGGTAAAACAAAAATTTTTTCTGAAATTTTATCGTATATAGAGAAACGATAGCTCATATGAAAGTACATTTTTAACTGATAATAAAAATGATAAGTCGAATTAATATACTTCCATTACCCCAAAGTTATAATCCCTCGAATAAAATCCCTAAATAAATTATATTTATTTTTAAAATATTGGGGTAAAACAAAAATTTTTTCTGAAATTTTATCGTATATAGAGAAACGATAGCTCATATGAAAGTACATTTTTAACTGATAATAAAAATGATAAGTCGAATTAATATACTTCCATTACCCCAAAGTTATAATCCCTCGAATAAAATCCCTAAATAAATTATATTTATTTTTAAAATATTGGGGTAAAACAAAAATTTTTTCTGAAATTTTATCGTATATAGAGAAACGATAGCTCATATGAAAGTACATTTTTAACTGATAATAAAAATGATAAGTCGAATTAATATACTTCCATTACCCCAAAGTTATAATCCCTCGAATAAAATCCCTAAATAAATTATATTTATTTTTAAAATATTGGGGTAAAACAAAAATTTTTTCTGAAATTTTATCGTATATAGAGAAACGATAGCTCATATGAAAGTACATTTTTAACTGATAATAAAAATGATAAGTCGAATTAATATACTTCCATTACCCCAAAGTTATAATCCCTCGAATAAAATCCCTAAATAAATTATATTTATTTTTAAAATATTGGGGTAAAACAAAAATTTTTTCTGAAATTTTATCGTATATAGAGAAACGATAGCTCATATGAAAGTACATTTTTAACTGATAATAAAAATGATAAGTCGAATTAATATACTTCCATTACCCCAAAGTTATAATCCCTCGAATAAAATCCCTAAATAAATTATATTTATTTTTAAAATATTGGGGTAAAACAAAAATTTTTTCTGAAATTTTATCGTATATAGAGAAACGATAGCTCATATGAAAGTACATTTTTAACTGATAATAAAAATGATAAGTCGAATTAATATACTTCCATTACCCCAAAGTTATAATCCCTCGAATAAAATCCCTAAATAAATTATATTTATTTTTAAAATATTGGGGTAAAACAAAAATTTTTTCTGAAATTTTATCGTATATAGAGAAACGATAGCTCATATGAAAGTACATTTTTAACTGATAATAAAAATGATAAGTCGAATTAATATACTTCCATTACCCCAAAGTTATAATCCCTCGAATAAAATCCCTAAATAAATTATATTTATTTTTAAAATATTGGGGTAAAACAAAAATTTTTTCTGAAATTTTATCGTATATAGAGAAACGATAGCTCATATGAAAGTACATTTTTAACTGATAATAAAAATGATAAGTCGAATTAATATACTTCCATTACCCCAAAGTTATAATCCCTCGAATAAAATCCCTAAATAAATTATATTTATTTTTAAAATATTGGGGTAAAACAAAAATTTTTTCTGAAATTTTATCGTATATAGAGAAACGATAGCTCATATGAAAGTACATTTTTAACTGATAATAAAAATGATAAGTCGAATTAATATACTTCCATTACCCCAAAGTTATAATCCCTCGAATAAAATCCCTAAATAAATTATATTTATTTTTAAAATATTGGGGTAAAACAAAAATTTTTTCTGAAATTTTATCGTATATAGAGAAACGATAGCTCATATGAAAGTACATTTTTAACTGATAATAAAAATGATAAGTCGAATTAATATACTTCCATTACCCCAAAGTTATAATCCCTCGAATAAAATCCCTAAATAAATTATATTTATTTTTAAAATATTGGGGTAAAACAAAAATTTTTTCTGAAATTTTATCGTATATAGAGAAACGATAGCTCATATGAAAGTACATTTTTAACTGATAATAAAAATGATAAGTCGAATTAATATACTTCCATTACCCCAAAGTTATAATCCCTCGAATAAAATCCCTAAATAAATTATATTTATTTTTAAAATATTGGGGTAAAACAAAAATTTTTTCTGAAATTTTATCGTATATAGAGAAACGATAGCTCATATGAAAGTACATTTTTAACTGATAATAAAAATGATAAGTCGAATTAATATACTTCCATTACCCCAAAGTTATAATCCCTCGAATAAAATCCCTAAATAAATTATATTTATTTTTAAAATATTGGGGTAAAACAAAAATTTTTTCTGAAATTTTATCGTATAGAGAGAAACGATAGCTCATATGAAAGTACATTTTTAACTGATAATAAAAATGATAAGTCGAATTAATATACTTCCATTACCCCAAAGTTATAATCCCTCGAATAAAATCCCTAAATAAATTATATTTATTTTTAAAATATTGGGGTAAAACAAAAATTTTTTCTGAAATTTTATCGTATATAGAGAAACGATAGCTCATATGAAAGTACATTTTTAACTGATAATAAAAATGATAAGTCGAATTAATATACTTCCATTACCCCAAAGTTATAATCCCTCGAATAAAATCCCTAAATAAATTATATTTATTTTTAAAATATTGGGGTAAAACAAAAATTTTTTCTGAAATTTTATCGTATAGAGAGAAACGATAGCTCATATGAAAGTACATTTTTAACTGATAATAAAAATGATAAGTCGAATTAATATACTTCCATTACCCCAAAGTTATAATCCTTCGAATAAAATCCCTAAATAAATTATATTTATTTTTAAAATATTGGGGTAAAACAAAAATTTTTTCTGAAATTTTATCGTATATAGAGAAACGATAGCTCATATGAAAGTACATTTTTAACTGATAATAAAAATGGTAAGTCGAATTAATATACTTCCATTACCCCAAAGTTATAATCCTTCGAATAAAATCCCTAAATAAATTATATTTATTTTTAAAATATTGGGGTAAAACAAAAATTTTTTCTGAAATTTTATCGTATATAGAGAAACGATAGCTCATATGAAAGTACATTTTTAACTGATAATAAAAATGGTGAGTCGAATAAATATACTTCCATTATCCCAAAGTTATAATCCCTCGAATAAAACCCCTAAATAAATTATATTTATTTTTAAAATATTGGGGTAAAACAAAAAATTTTTCTGAAATTTTATCGTATATAGAGAAACGATAGCTCATATGAAAGTACATTTTTAACTGATAATAAAAATGATAAGTCGAATTAATATACTTCCATTACCCCAAAGTTATAATCCCTCGAATAAAATCCCTAAATAAATTATATTTATTTTTAAAATATTGGGGTAAAACAAAAATTTTTTCTGAAATTTTATCGTATATAGAGAAACGATAGCTCATATGAAAGTACATTTTTAACTGATAATAAAAATGATAAGTCGAATTAATATACTTCCATTACCCCAAAGTTATAATCCCTCGAATAAAATCCCTAAATAAATTATATTTATTTTTAAAATATTGGGGTAAAACAAAAATTTTTTCTGAAATTTTATCGTATATAGAGAAACGATAGCTCATATGAAAGTACATTTTTAACTGATAATAAAAATGATAAGTCGAATTAATATACTTCCATTACCCCAAAGTTATAATCCCTCGAATAAAATCCCTAAATAAATTATATTTATTTTTAAAATATTGGGGTAAAACAAAAATTTTTTCTGAAATTTTATCGTATATAGAGAAACGATAGCTCATATGAAAGTACATTTTTAACTGATAATAAAAATGATAAGTCGAATTAATATACTTCCATTACCCCAAAGTTATAATCCCTCGAATAAAATCCCTAAATAAATTATATTTATTTTTAAAATATTGGGGTAAAACAAAAATTTTTTCTGAAATTTTATCGTATAGAGAGAAACGATAGCTCATATGAAAGTACATTTTTAACTGATAATAAAAATGATAAGTCGAATTAATATACTTCCATTACCCCAAAGTTATAATCCTTCGAATAAAATCCCTAAATAAATTATATTTATTTTTAAAATATTGGGGTAAAACAAAAATTTTTTCTGAAATTTTATCGTATATAGAGAAACGATAGCTCATATGAAAGTACATTTTTAACTGATAATAAAAATGGTAAGTCGAATTAATATACTTCCATTACCCCAAAGTTATAATCCCTCGAATAAAATCCCTAAATAAATTATATTTATTTTTAAAATATTGGGGTAAAACAAAAATTTTTTCTGAAATTTTATCGTATATAGAGAAACGATAGCTCATATGAAAGTACATTTTTAACTGATAATAAAAATGATAAGTCGAATTAATATACTTCCATTACCCCAAAGTTATAATCCTTCGAATATAATCCCTAAATAAATTATATTTATTTTTAAAATATTGGGGTAAAACAAAAATTTTTTCTGAAATTTTATCGTATATAGAGAAACGATAGCTCATATGAAAGTACATTTTTAACTGATAATAAAAATGGTGAGTCGAATAAATATACTTCCATTATCCCAAAGTTATAATCCCTCGAATAAAACCCCTAAATAAATTATATTTATTTTTAAAATATTGGGGTAAAACAAAAAATTTTTCTGAAATTTTATCGTATAGAGAGAAACGATAGCTCATATGAAAGTACATTTTTAACTGATAATAAAAATGATAAGTCGAATTAATATACTTCCATTACCCCAAAGTTATAATCCCTCGAATAAAATCCCTAAATAAATTATATTTATTTTTAAAATATTGGGGTAAAACAAAAATTTTTTCTGAAATTTTATCGTATATAGAGAAACGATAGCTCATATGAAAGTACATTTTTAACTGATAATAAAAATGGTAAGTCGAATTAATATACTTCCATTACCCCAAAGTTATAATCCCTCGAATAAAATCCCTAAATAAATTATATTTATTTTTAAAATATTGGGGTAAAACAAAAATTTTTTCTGAAATTTTATCGTATATAGAGAAACGATAGCTCATATGAAAGTACATTTTTAACTGATAATAAAAATGATAAGTCGAATTAATATACTTCCATTACCCCAAAGTTATAATCCCTCGAATAAAATCCCTAAATAAATTATATTTATTTTTAAAATATTGGGGTAAAACAAAAATTTTTTCTGAAATTTTATCGTATATAGAGAAACGATAGCTCATATGAAAGTACATTTTTAACTGATAATAAAAATGGTAAGTCGAATTAATATACTTCCATTACCCCAAAGTTATAATCCCTCGAATAAAATCCCTAAATAAATTATATTTATTTTTAAAATATTGGGGTAAAACAAAAATTTTTTCTGAAATTTTATCGTATATAGAGAAACGATAGCTCATATGAAAGTACATTTTTAACTGATAATAAAAATGATAAGTCGAATTAATATACTTCCATTACCCCAAAGTTATAATCCCTCGAATAAAATCCCTAAATAAATTATATTTATTTTTAAAATATTGGGGTAAAACAAAAATTTTTTCTGAAATTTTATCGTATATAGAGAAACGATAGCTCATATGAAAGTACATTTTTAACTGATAATAAAAATGATAAGTCGAATTAATATACTTCCATTACCCCAAAGTTATAATCCTTCGAATAAAATCCCTAAATAAATTATATTTATTTTTAAAATATTGGGGTAAAACAAAAATTTTTTCTGAAATTTTATCGTATATAGAGAAACGATAGCTCATATGAAAGTACATTTTTAACTGATAATAAAAATGGTAAGTCGAATTAATATACTTCCATTACCCCAAAGTTATAATCCCTCGAATAAAATCCCTAAATAAATTATATTTATTTTTAAAATATTGGGGTAAAACAAAAATTTTTTCTGAAATTTTATCGTATATAGAGAAACGATAGCTCATATGAAAGTACATTTTTAACTGATAATAAATATGATAAGTCGAATTAATATACTTCCATTACCCCAAAGTTATAATCCCTCGAATAAAATCCCTAAATAAATTATATTTATTTTTAAAATATTGGGGTAAAACAAAAATTTTTTCTGAAATCTTATCGTATAGAGAGAAACGATAGCTCATGAGAAAGCACATTAAAAACTGTCCCTAAAAATGGTGAGTCGAATTAATATACTTCCATTACCCCAAAGTTATAATCCTCCGAATAAAACCCCTAAATAAATTATATTTATTTTCAAAATATTGGGGTAAAACAAAAATTTTTTCTGAAATCTTATCGTATAGAGAGAAACGATAGCTCATAAGAAAGTACATTAAAAACTGTCTCTAAAAATGGTGAGTCGAATTAATATACTTCCATTACCCCAAAGTTATAATCTCTCGAATAAAACCCCTAAATAAATTATATTTATTTTCAAAATATTGGGGTAAAACAAAATTTTTTTCTGAAATCTTATCGTATAGAGAGAAACGATAGCTCATAAGAAAGCACATTAAAAACTGTCCCTAAAAATGGTGAGTCGAATTAATATACTTCCATTACCCCAAAGTTATAATCCTCCGAATAAAACCCCTAAATAAATTATATTTATTTTCAAAATATTGGGGTAAAACAAAAATTTTTTCTGAAATCTTATCGTATAGAGAGAAACGATAGCTCATAAGAAAGTACATTAAAAACTGTCTCTAAAAATGGTGAGTCGAATTAATATACTTCCATTACCCCAAAGTTATAATCCCTCGAATAAAACCCCTAAATAAATTATATTTATTTTCAAAATATTGGGGTAAAACAAAAATTTTTTCTGAAATCTTATCGTATAGAGAGAAACGATAGCTCATAAGAAAGAACATTAAAAACTGTCTCTAAAAATGTTGAGTCGAATTAATATACTTCCATTACCCCAAAGTTATAATCCCTCGAATAAAACCCCTAAATAAATTATATTTATTTTCAAAATATTGGGGTAAAACAAAAATTTTTTCTGAAATCTTATCGTATAGAGAGAAACGATAGCTCATAAGAAAGTACATTAAAAACTGTCTCTAAAAATGGTGAGTCGAATTAATATACTTCCATTACCCCAAAGTTATAATCTCTCGAATAAAACCCCTAAATAAATTATATTTATTTTCAAAATATTGGGGTAAAACAAAAAACTTTTTCTGAAATCTTATCGTATAGAGAGAAACGATAGCTCATAAGAAAGTACATTAAAAACTGTCTCTAAAAATGGTGAGTCGAATTAATATACTTCCATTACCCCAAAGTTATAATCCCTCGAATAAAACCCCAAATAAATTATATTTATTTTCAAAATATTGGGGTAAAACAAAAATTTTTTCTGAAATCTTATCGTATAGAGAGAAACGATAGCTCATATGAAAGTACATTTTTAACTGATAATATAAATGGTGAGTCGGATAAATATACTTCCATTATCCCAAAGTTATAATCCCTCGAATAAAACCCCTAAATAAATTATATTTATTTTTAAAATATTGGGGTAAAACAAAAATTTTTTCTGAAATTTTATCGTATAGAGAGAAACGATAGCTCATATGAAAGTACATTTTTAACTGATAATATAAATGGTGAGTCGAATTAATATACTTCCATTACCCCAAAGTTATAATCCCTCGAATAAAACCCCTAAATAAA
The DNA here is from genome assembly GCA_963681835.1 of Meloidogyne enterolobii. Classification (NCBI taxonomy): domain Eukaryota; kingdom Metazoa; phylum Nematoda; class Chromadorea; order Rhabditida; family Meloidogynidae; genus Meloidogyne; species Meloidogyne enterolobii. Next base: position 249,688 of record CAVMJV010000086.1, on the reverse strand, counting down.
TTATATTTATTTTCAAAATATTGGGGTAAAACAAAAATTTTTTCTGAAATCTTATCGTATAGAGAGAAACGATAGCTCATAAGAAAGTACATTAAAAACTGTCTCTAAAAATGGTGAGTCGAATTAATATACTTCCATTACCCCAAAGTTATAATCTCTCGAATAAAACCCCTAAATAAATTATATTTATTTTCAAAATATTGGGGTAAAACAAAATTTTTTTCTGAAATCTTATCGTATAGAGAGAAACGATAGCTCATAAGAAAGCACATTAAAAACTGTCCCTAAAAATGGTGAGTCGAATTAATATACTTCCATTACCCCAAAGTTATAATCCTTCGAATAAAACCCCTAAATAAATTATATTTATTTTCAAAATATTGGGGTAAAACAAAAATTTTTTCTGAAATCTTATCGTATAGAGAGAAACGATAGCTCATAAGAAAGTACATTAAAAACTGTCTCTAAAAATGGTGAGTCGAATTAATATACTTCCATTACCCCAAAGTTATAATCCCTCGAATAAAACCCCTAAATAAATTATATTTATTTTCAAAATATTGGGGTAAAACAAAAATTTTTTCTGAAATCTTATCGTATAGAGAGAAACGATAGCTCATAAGAAAGAACATTAAAAACTGTCTCTAAAAATGTTGAGTCGAATTAATATACTTCCATTACCCCAAAGTTATAATCCCTCGAATAAAACCCCTAAATAAATTATATTTATTTTCAAAATATTGGGGTAAAACAAAAATTTTTTCTGAAATCTTATCGTATAGAGAGAAACGATAGCTCATAAGAAAGTACATTAAAAACTGTCTCTAAAAATGGTGAGTCGAATTAATATACTTCCATTACCCCAAAGTTATAATCTCTCGAATAAAACCCCTAAATAAATTATATTTATTTTCAAAATATTGGGGTAAAACAAAAAACTTTTTCTGAAATCTTATCGTATAGAGAGAAACGATAGCTCATAAGAAAGTACATTAAAAACTGTCTCTAAAAATGGTGAGTCGAATTAATATACTTCCATTACCCCAAAGTTATAATCCCTCGAATAAAACCCCAAATAAATTATATTTATTTTCAAAATATTGGGGTAAAACAAAAATTTTTTCTGAAATCTTATCGTATAGAGAGAAACGATAGCTCATAAGAAAGTACATTAAAAACTGTCTCTAAAAATGGTGAGTCGAATTAATATACTTCCATTACCCCAAAGTTATAATCCCTCGAATAAAACCCCTAAATAAATTATATTTATTTTTAAAATATTGGGGTAAAACAAAAATTTTTTCTGAAATCTTATCGTATAGAGAGAAACGATAGCTCATGAGAAAGCACATTAAAAACTGTCCCTAAAAATGGTGAGTCGAATTAATATACTTCCATTACCCCAAAGTTATAATCCCTCGAATAAAACCCCTAAATAAATTATATTTATTTTCAAAATATTGGAGTAAAACAAAATTTTTTTCTGAAATCTTATCGTATAGAGAGAAACGATAGCTCATAAGAAAGTACATTAAAAACTGTCTCTAAAAATGGTGAGTCGAATTAATATACTTCCATTACCCCAAAGTTATAATCCCTCGAATAAAACCCCTAAATAAATTATATTTATTTTTAAAATATTGGGGTAAAACAAAAATTTTTTCTGAAATCTTATCGTATAGAGAGAAACGATGGCTCATAAGAAAGCACATTAAAAACTGTCCCTAAAAATGGTGAGTCGAATTAATATACTTCCATTACCCCAAAGTTATAATCCCTCGAATAAAACCCCTAAATAAATAATATTTCTTTTCAAAATATTGGGGTAAAACAAAATTTTTTTCTGAAATCTTATCGTATAGAGAGAAACGATAGCTCATAAGAAAGCACATTAAAAACTGTCCCTAAAAATGGTGAGTCGAATTAATATACTTCCATTACCCCAAAGTTATAATCCCTCGAATAAAACCCCTAAATAAATTATATTTATTTTCAAAATATTGGAGTAAAACAAAATTTTTTTCTGAAATCTTATCGTATAGAGAGAAACGATAGCTCATAAGAAAGTACATTAAAAACTGTCTCTAAAAATGGTGAGTCGAATTAATATACTTCCATTACCCCAAAGTTATAATCCCTCGAATAAAACCCCTAAATAAATTATATTTATTTTTAAAATATTGGGGTAAAACAAAAATTTTTTCTGAAATCTTATCGTATAGAGAGAAACGATGGCTCATAAGAAAGCACATTAAAAACTGTCCCTAAAAATGGTGAGTCGAATTAATATACTTCCATTACCCCAAAGTTATAATCCCTCGAATAAAACCCCTAAATAAATAATATTTATTTTCAAAATATTGGGGTAAAACAAAAATTTTTTCTGAAATCTTATCGTATAGAGAGAAACGATAGCTCATAAGAAAGTACATTAAAAACTGTCTCTAAAAATAATGAGTCGAATTAATATACTTCCATTACCCCAAAGTTATAATCCCTCGAATAAAACCCCTAAATAAATTATATTTATTTTCAAAATATTGGGGTAAAACAAAATTTTTTTCTGAAATCTTATCGTATAGAGAGAAACGATAGCTCATAAGAAAGTACATTAAAAACTGTCTCTAAAAATGGTGAGTCGAATTAATATACTTCCATTACCCCAAAGTTATAATCCCTCGAATAAAACCCCTAAATAAATTATATTTATTTTTAAAATATTGGGGTAAAACAAAAATTTTTTCTGAAATCTTATCGTATAGAGAGAAACGATAGCTCATGAGAAAGCACATTAAAAACTGTCCCTAAAAATGGTGAGTCGAATTAATATACTTCCATTACCCCAAAGTTATAATCCCTCGAATAAAACCCCTAAATAAATTATATTTATTTTCAAAATATTGGAGTAAAACAAAATTTTTTTCTGAAATCTTATCGTATAGAGAGAAACGATAGCTCATAAGAAAGTACATTAAAAACTGTCTCTAAAAATGGTGAGTCGAATTAATATACTTCCATTACCCCAAAGTTATAATCCCTCGAATAAAACCCCTAAATAAATTATATTTATTTTTAAAATATTGGGGTAAAACAAAAATTTTTTCTGAAATCTTATCGTATAGAGAGAAACGATGGCTCATAAGAAAGCACATTAAAAACTGTCCCTAAAAATGGTGAGTCGAATTAATATACTTCCATTACCCCAAAGTTATAATCCCTCGAATAAAACCCCTAAATAAATAATATTTCTTTTCAAAATATTGGGGTAAAACAAAATTTTTTTCTGAAATCTTATCGTATAGAGAGAAACGATAGCTCATAAGAAAGCACATTAAAAACTGTCCCTAAAAATGGTGAGTCGAATTAAAATACTTCCATTACCCCAAAGTTATAATCCCTCGAATAAAACCCCTAAATAAATTATATTTATTTTCAAAATATTGGAGTAAAACAAAATTTTTTTCTGAAATCTTATCGTATAGAGAGAAACGATAGCTCATAAGAAAGTACATTAAAAACTGTCTCTAAAAATGGTGAGTCGAATTAATATACTTCCATTACCCCAAAGTTATAATCCCTCGAATAAAACCCCTAAATAAATTATATTTATTTTTAAAATATTGGGGTAAAACAAAAATTTTTTCTGAAATCTTATCGTATAGAGAGAAACGATGGCTCATAAGAAAGCACATTAAAAACTGTCCCTAAAAATGGTGAGTCGAATTAATATACTTCCATTACCCCAAAGTTATAATCCCTCGAATAAAACCCCTAAATAAATAATATTTATTTTCAAAATATTGGGGTAAAACAAAAATTTTTTCTGAAATCTTATCGTATAGAGAGAAACGATAGCTCATAAGAAAGTACATTAAAAACTGTCTCTAAAAATAATGAGTCGAATTAATATACTTCCATTACCCCAAAGTTATAATCCCTCGAATAAAACCCCTAAATAAATTATATTTATTTTCAAAATATTGGGGTAAAACAAAAATTTTTTCTGAAATCTTATCGTATAGAGAGAAACGATAGCTCATAAGAAAGTACATTAAAAACTGTCTCTAAAAATGGTGAGTCGAATTAATATACTTCCATTACCCCAAAGTTATAATCTCTCGAATAAAACCCCTAAATAAATTATATTTATTTTCAAAATATTGGGGTAAAACAAAAATTTTTTCTGAAATCTTATCGTATAGAGAGAAACGATAGCTCATAAGAAAGCACATTAAAAACTGTCCCTAAAAATGGTGAGTCGAATTAATATACTTCCATTACCCCAAAGTTATAATCCCTCGAATAAAACCCCTAAATAAATTATATTTATTTTTAAAATATTGGGGTAAAACAAAATTTTTTTCTGAAATCTTATCGTATAGAGAGAAACGATAGCTCATAAGAAAGCACATTAAAAACTGTCCCTAAAAATGGTGAGTCGAATTAATATACTTCCATTACCCCAAATTTATAATCCTCCGAATAAAACCCCTAAATAAATTATATTTATTTTCAAAATATTGGGGTAAAACAAAAATTTTTTCTGAAATCTTATCGTATAGAGAGAAACGATAGCTCATAAGAAAGTACATTAAAAACTGTCTCTAAAAATGGTGAGTCGAATTAATATACTTCCATTACCCCAAAGTTATAATCCCTCGAATAAAACCCCTAAATAAATTATATTTATTTTTAAAATATTGGGGTAAAACAAAAATTTTTTCTGAAATCTTATCGTATAGAGAGAAACGATGGCTCATAATAAAGCACATTAAAAACTGTCCCTAAAAATGGTGAGTCGAATTAATATACTTCCATTACCCCAAATTTATAATCCTCCGAATAAAACCCCTAAATAAATTATATTTATTTTCAAAATATTGGAGTAAAACAAAATTTTTTTCTGAAATCTTATCGTATAGAGAGAAACGATAGCTCATAAGAAAGTACATTAAAAACTGTCTCTAAAAATGGTGAGTCGAATTAATATACTTCCATTACCCCAAAGTTATAATCCCTCGAATAAAACCCCTAAATAAATTATATTTATTTTTAAAATATTGGGGTAAAACAAAAATTTTTTCTGAAATCTTATCGTATAGAGAGAAACGATAGCTCATAAGAAAGTACATTAAAAACTGTCTCTAAAAATGGTGAGTCGAATTAATATACTTCCATTACCCCAAAGTTATAATCCCTCGAATAAAACCCCTAAATAAATTATATTTATTTTCAAAATATTGGGGTAAAACAAAAATTTTTTCTGAAATCTTATCGTATAGAGAGAAACGATAGCTCATAAGAAAGTACATTAAAAACTGTCTCTAAAAATGGTGAGTCGAATTAATATACTTCCATTACCCCAAAGTTATAATCTCTCGAATAAAACCCCTAAATAAATTATATTTATTTTCAAAATATTGGGGTAAAACAAAAATTTTTTCTGAAATCTTTCGTATAGAGAGAAACGATAGCTCATAAGAAAGTACATTAAAAACTGTCTCTAAAAATGGTGAGTCGAATTAATATACTTCCATTACCCCAAAGTTATAATCCCTCGAATAAAACCCCAAATAAATTATATTTATTTTCAAAATATTGGGGTAAAACAAAAATTTTTTCTGAAATCTTATCGTATAGAGAGAATCGATAGCTCATAAGAAAGTACATTAAAAACTGTCTCTAAAAATGGTGAGTCGAATTAATATACTTCCATTACCCCAAAGTTATAATCCCTCGAATAAAACCACTAAATAAATTATATTTATTTTCAAAATATTGGGGTAAAACAAAAATTTTTTCTGAAATCTTATCGTATAGAGAGAAACGATAGCTCATAAGAAAGTACATTAAAAACTGTCCCTAAAAATGGTGAGTCGAATTAATATACTTCCATTACCCCAAAGTTATAATCCCTCGAATAAAACCCCTAAATAAATTATTTTATTTTCAAAATATTGGGGTAAAACAAAAATTTTTTCTGAAATCTTATCGTATAGAGAGAAACGATAGCTCATGAGAAAGCACATTAAAAACTGTCCCTAAAAATGGTGAGTCGAATTAATATACTTCCATTACCCCAAAGTTATAATCCCTCGAATAAAACCCCTAAATAAATTATATTTATTTTCAAAATATTGGAGTAAAACAAAATTTTTTTCTGAAATCTTATCGTATAGAGAGAAACGATAGCTCATAAGAAAGTACATTAAAAACTGTCTCTAAAAATGGTGAGTCGAATTAATATACTTCCATTACCCCAAAGTTATAATCCCTCGAATAAAACCCCTAAATAAATTATATTTATTTTTAAAATATTGGGGTAAAACAAAAATTTTTTCTGAAATCTTATCGTATAGAGAGAAACGATAGCTCATGAGAAAGCACATTAAAAACTGTCCCTAAAAATGGTGAGTCGAATTAATATACTTCCATTACCCCAAAGTTATAATCCCTCGAATAAAACCCCTAAATAAATTATATTTATTTTCAAAATATTGGAGTAAAACAAAATTTTTTTCTGAAATCTTATCGTATAGAGAGAAACGATAGCTCATAAGAAAGTACATTAAAAACTGTCTCTAAAAATGGTGAGTCGAATTAATATACTTCCATTACCCCAAAGTTATAATCCCTCGAATAAAACCCCTAAATAAATTATATTTATTTTTAAAATATTGGGGTAAAACAAAAATTTTTTCTGAAATCTTATCGTATAGAGAGAAACGATGGCTCATAAGAAAGCACATTAAAAACTGTCCCTAAAAATGGTGAGTCGAATTAATATACTTCCATTACCCCAAAGTTATAATCCCTCGAATAAAACCCCTAAATAAATAATATTTCTTTTCAAAATATTGGGGTAAAACAAAATTTTTTTCTGAAATCTTATCGTATAGAGAGAAACGATAGCTCATAAGAAAGTACATTAAAAACTGTCTCTAAAAATGGTGAGTCGAATTAATATACTTCCATTACCCCAAAGTTATAATCCCTCGAATAAAACCCATAAATAAATTATATTTATTTTCAAAATATTGGGGTAAAACAAAAATTTTTTCTGAAATCTTATCGTATAGAGAGAAACGATAGCTCATAAGAAAGTACATTAAAAACTGTCTCTAAAAATGGTGAGTCGAATTAATATACTTCCATTACCCCAAAGTTATAATCACTCGAATAAAACCCCTAAATAAATTATATTTATTTTCAAAATATTGGGGTAAAACAAAAATTTTTTCTGAAATCTTATCGTATAGAGAGAAACGATAGCTCATAAGAAAGTACATTAAAAACTGTCTCTAAAAATGGTGAGTCGAATTAATATACTTCCATTACCCCAAAGTTATAATCCCTCGAATAAAACCCCTAAATAAATTATATTTATTTTTAAAATAATGGGGTAAAACAAAATTTTTTTCTGAAATCTTATCGTATAGAGAGAAACGATAGCTCATAAGAAAGCACATTAAAAACTGTCCCTAAAAATGGTGAGTAGAATTAATATACTTCCATTACCCCAAAGTTATAATCCCTCGAATAAAACCCCTAAATAAATTATATTTATTTTCAAAATATTGGGGTAAAACAAAAATTTTTTCTGAAATCTTATCGTATAGAGAGAAACGATAGCTCATAAGAAAGTACATTAAAAACTGTCTCTAAAAATGGTGAGTCGAATTAATATACTTCCATTACCCCAAAGTTATAATCCTCCGAATAAAACCCCTAAATAAATTATATTTATTTTCAAAATATTGGGGTAAAACAAAAATTTTTTCTGAAATCTTATCGTATAGAGAGAAACGATAGCTCATAAGAAAGTACATCAAAAACTGTCTCTAAAAATGGTGAGTCGAATTTATATACTTCCATTACCCCAAAGTTATAATCACTCGAATAAAACCCCTAAATAAATTATATTTATTTTCAAAATATTGGGGTAAAACAAAAATTTTTTCTGAAATCTTATCGTATAGAGAGAAACGATAGCTCATAAGAAAGTACATTAAAAACTGTCTCTAAAAATGGTGAGTCGAATTAATATACTTCCATTACCCCAAAGTTATAATCCCTCGAATAAAACCCCTAAATAAATTATATTTATTTTCAAAATATTGGGGTAAAACAAAAATTTTTTCTGAAATCTTATCGTATAGAGAGAAACGATAGCTCATAAGAAAGTACATTAAAAACTGTCTCTAAAAATGGTGAGTCGAATTAATATACTTCCATTACCCCAAAGTTATAATCTCTCGAATAAAACCCCTAAATAAATTATATTTATTTTCAAAATATTGGGGTAAAACAAAAATTTTTTCTGAAATCTTATCGTATAGAGAGAAACGATAGCTCATAAGAAAGTACATTAAAAACTGTCTCTAAAAATGGTGAGTCGAATTAATATACTTCCATTACCCCAAAGTTATAATCCCTCGAATAAAACCCCTAAATAAATTATATTTATTTTTAAAATATTGGGGTAAAACAAAAATTTTTTCTGAAATCTTATCGTATAGAGAGAAACGATGGCTCATAAGAAAGCACATTAAAAACTGTCCCTAAAAATGGTGAGTCGAATTAATATACTTCCATTACCCCAAAGTTATAATCCCTCGAATAAAACCCCTAAATAAATAATATTTCTTTTCAAAATATTGGGGTAAAACAAAATTTTTTTCTGAAATCTTATCGTATAGAGAGAAACGATAGCTCATAAGAAAGTACATTAAAAACTGTCTCTAAAAATGGTGAGTCGAATTAATATACTTCCATTACCCCAAAGTTATAATCCCTCGAATAAAACCCATAAATAAATTATATTTATTTTCAAAATATTGGGGTAAAACAAAAATTTTTTCTGAAATCTTATCGTATAGAGAGAAACGATAGCTCATAAGAAAGTACATTAAAAACTGTCTCTAAAAATGGTGAGTCGAATTAATATACTTCCATTACCCCAAAGTTATAATCACTCGAATAAAACCCCTAAATAAATTATATTTATTTTCAAAATATTGGGGTAAAACAAAAATTTTTTCTGAAATCTTATCGTATAGAGAGAAACGATAGCTCATAAGAAAGTACATTAAAAACTGTCTCTAAAAATGGTGAGTCGAATTAATATACTTCCATTACCCCAAAGTTATAATCCCTCGAATAAAACCCCTAAATAAATTATATTTATTTTTAAAATAATGGGGTAAAACAAAATTTTTTTCTGAAATCTTATCGTATAGAGAGAAACGATAGCTCATAAGAAAGCACATTAAAAACTGTCCCTAAAAATGGTGAGTAGAATTAATATACTTCCATTACCCCAAAGTTATAATCCCTCGAATAAAACCCCTAAATAAATTATATTTATTTTCAAAATATTGGGGTAAAACAAAAATTTTTTCTGAAATCTTATCGTATAGAGAGAAACGATAGCTCATAAGAAAGTACATTAAAAACTGTCTCTAAAAATGGTGAGTCGAATTAATATACTTCCATTACCCCAAAGTTATAATCCTCCGAATAAAACCCCTAAATAAATTATATTTATTTTCAAAATATTGGGGTAAAACAAAAATTTTTTCTGAAATCTTATCGTATAGAGAGAAACGATAGCTCATAAGAAAGTACATCAAAAACTGTCTCTAAAAATGGTGAGTCGAATTTATATACTTCCATTACCCCAAAGTTATAATCACTCGAATAAAACCCCTAAATAAATTATATTTATTTTCAAAATATTGGGGTAAAACAAAAATTTTTTCTGAAATCTTATCGTATAGAGAGAAACGATAGCTCATAAGAAAGTACATTAAAAACTGTCTCTAAAAATGGTGAGTCGAATTAATATACTTCCATTACCCCAAAGTTATAATCCCTCGAATAAAACCCCTAAATAAATTATATTTATTTTCAAAATATTGGGGTAAAACAAAAATTTTTTCTGAAATCTTATCGTATAGAGAGAAACGATAGCTCATAAGAAAGTACATTAAAAACTGTCTCTAAAAATGGTGAGTCGAATTAATATACTTCCATTACCCCAAAGTTATAATCTCTCGAATAAAACCCCTAAATAAATTATATTTATTTTCAAAATATTGGGGTAAAACAAAAATTTTTTCTGAAATCTTATCGTATAGAGAGAAACGATAGCTCATAAGAAAGTACATTAAAAACTGTCTCTAAAAATGGTGAGTCGAATTAATATACTTCCATTACCCCAAAGTTATAATCCCTCGAATAAAACCCCAAATAAATTATATTTATTTTCAAAATATTGGGGTAAAACAAAAATTTTTTCTGAAATCTTATCGTATAGAGAGAAACGATAGCTCATAAGAAAGTACATTAAAAACTGTCTCTAAAAATGGTGAGTCGAATTAATATACTTCCATTACCCCAAAGTTATAATCCCTCGAATAAAACCACTAAATAAATTATATTTATTTTCAAAATATTGGGGTAAAACAAAAATTTTTTCTGAAATCTTATCGTATAGAGAGAAACGATAGCTCATAAAAAAGTACATTAAAAACTGTCCCTAAAAATGGTGAGTCGAATTAATATACTTCCATTACCCCAAAGTTATAATCCCTCGAATAAAACCCCTAAATAAATTATTTTATTTTCAAAATATTGGGGTAAAACAAAAATTTTTTCTGAAATCTTATCGTATAGAGAGAAACGATAGCTCATGAGAAAGCACATTAAAAACTGTCCCTAAAAATGGTGAGTCGAATTAATATACTTCCATTACCCCAAAGTTATAATCCCTCGAATAAAACCCCTAAATAAATTATATTTATTTTCAAAATATTGGAGTAAAACAAAATTTTTTTCTGAAATCTTATCGTATAGAGAGAAACGATAGCTCATAAGAAAGTACATTAAAAACTGTCTCTAAAAATGGTGAGTCGAATTAATATACTTCCATTACCAAAAGTTATAATCCCTCGAATAAAACCCCTAAATAAATTATATTTATTTTTAAAATATTGGGGTAAAACAAAAATTTTTTCTGAAATCTTATCGTATAGAGAGAAACGATAGCTCATAAAAAAGTACATTAAAAACTGTCCCTAAAAATGGTGAGTCGAATTAATATACTTCCATTACCCCAAAGTTATAATCCCTCGAATAAAACCCCTAAATAAATTATTTTATTTTCAAAATATTGGGGTAAAACAAAAATTTTTTCTGAAATCTTATCGTATAGAGAGAAACGATAGCTCATGAGAAAGCACATTAAAAACTGTCCCTAAAAATGGTGAGTCGAATTAATATACTTCCATTACCCCAAAGTTATAATCCCTCGAATAAAACCCCTAAATAAATTATATTTATTTTCAAAATATTGGAGTAAAACAAAATTTTTTTCTGAAATCTTATCGTATAGAGAGAAACGATAGCTCATAAGAAAGTACATTAAAAACTGTCTCTAAAAATGGTGAGTCGAATTAATATACTTCCATTACCCCAAAGTTATAATCCCTCGAATAAAACCCCTAAATAAATTATATTTATTTTTAAAATATTGGGGTAAAACAAAAATTTTTTCTGAAATCTTATCGTATAGAGAGAAACGATAGCTCATAAGAAAGTACATTAAAAACTGTCCCTAAAAATGGTGAGTCGAATTAATATACTTCCATTACCCCAAAGTTATAATCCCTCGAATAAAACGCCAAATAAATTATATTTATTTTCAAAATATTGGGGTAAAACAAAAATTTTTTCTGAAATCTTATCGTATAGAGAGAAACGATAGCTCATAAGAAAGTACATTAAAAACTGTCTCTAAAAATGGTGAGTCGAATTAATATACTTCCATTACCCCAAAGTTATAATCCCTCGAATAAAACCACTAAATAAATTATATTTATTTTCAAAATATTGGGGTAAAACAAAAATTTTTTCTGAAATCTTATCGTATAGAGAGAAACGATAGCTCATAAGAAAGTACATTAAAAACTGTCCCTAAAAATGGTGAGTCGAATTAATATACTTCCATTACCCCAAAGTTATAATCCCTCGAATAAAACCCCTAAATAAATTATTTTATTTTCAAAATATTGGGGTAAAACAAAAATTTTTTCTGAAATCTTATCGTATAGAGAGAAACGATAGCTCATGAGAAAGCACATTAAAAACTGTCCCTAAAAATGGTGAGTCGAATTAATATACTTCCATTACCCCAAAGTTATAATCCCTCGAATAAAACCCCTAAATAAATTATATTTATTTTCAAAATATTGGAGTAAAACAAAATTTTTTTCTGAAATCTTATCGTATAGAGAGAAACGATAGCTCATAAGAAAGTACATTAAAAACTGTCTCTAAAAATGGTGAGTCGAATTAATATACTTCCATTACCCCAAAGTTATAATCCCTCGAATAAAACCCCTAAATAAATTATATTTATTTTTAAAATATTGGGGTAAAACAAAAATTTTTTCTGAAATCTTATCGTATAGAGAGAAACGATGGCTCATAAGAAAGCACATTAAAAACTGTCCCTAAAAATGGTGAGTCGAATTAATATACTTCCATTACCCCAAAGTTATAATCCCTCGAATAAAACCCCTAAATAAATAATATTTCTTTTCAAAATATTGGGGTAAAACAAAAATTTTTTCTGAAATCTTATCGTATAGAGAGAAACGATAGCTCATAAGAAAGTACATTAAAAACTGTCCCTAAAAATGGTGAGTCGAATTAATATACTTCCATTACCCCAAAGTTATAATCCCTCGAATAAAACCCCTAAATAAATTATATTTATTTTCAAAATATTGGGGTAAAACAAAAATTTTTTCTGAAATCTTATCGTATAGAGAGAAACGATAGCTCATAAGAAAGTACATTAAAAACTGTCTCTAAAAATGGTGAGTCGAATTAATATACTTCCATTACCCCAAAGTTATAATCTCTCGAATAAAACCCCTAAATAAATTATATTTATTTTCAAAATATTGGGGTAAAACAAATTTTTTTTCTGAAATCTTATCGTATAGAGAGAAACGATAGCTCATAAGAAAGCACATTAAAAACTGTCCCTAAAAATGGTGAGTCGAATTAATATACTTCCATTACCCCAAAGTTATAATCCTCCGAATAAAACCCCTAAATAAATTATATTTATTTTCAAAATATTGGGGTAAAACAAAAATTTTTTCTGAAATCTTATCGTATAGAGAGAAACGATAGCTCATAAGAAAGTACATTAAAAACTGTCTCTAAAAATGGTGAGTCGAATTAATATACTTCCATTACCCCAAAGTTATAATCTCTCGAATAAAACCCCTAAATAAATTATATTTATTTTCAAAATATTGGGGTAAAACAAATTTTTTTTCTGAAATCTTATCGTATAGAGAGAAACGATAGCTCATAAGAAAGCACATTAAAAACTGTCCCTAAAAATGGTGAGTCGAATTAATATACTTCCATTACCCCAAAGTTATAATCCTCCGAATAAAACCCCTAAATAAATTATATTTATTTTCAAAATATTGGGGTAAAACAAAAATTTTTTCTGAAATCTTATCGTATAGAGAGAAACGATAGCTCATAAGAAAGTACATTAAAAACTGTCTCTAAAAATGGTGAGTCGAATTAATATACTTCCATTACCCCAAAGTTATAATCCCTCGAATAAAACCCCTAAATAAATTATATTTATTTTCAAAATATTGGGGTAAAACAAAAATTTTTTCTGAAATCTTATCGTATAGAGAGAAACGATAGCTCATAAGAAAGTACATTAAAAACTGTCTCTAAAAATGGTGAGTCGAATTAATATACTTCCATTACCCCAAAGTTATAATCCCTCGAATAAAACCCCTAAATAAATTATATTTATTTTCAAAATATTGGAGTAAAACAAAATTTTTTTCTGAAATCTTATCGTATAGAGAGAAACGATAGCTCATAAGAAAGTACATTAAAAACTGTCTCTAAAAATGGTGAGTCGAATTAATATACTTCCATTACCCCAAAGTTATAATCCCTCGAATAAAACCACTAAATAAATTATATTTATTTTCAAAATATTGGGGTAAAACAAAAATTTTTTCTGAAATCTTATCGTATAGAGAGAAACGATAGCTCATAAGAAAGTACATTAAAAACTGTCTCTAAAAATGGTGAGTCGAATTAATATACTTCCATTACCCCAAAGTTATAATCTCTCGAATAAAACCCCTAAATAAATTATATTTATTTTCAAAATATTGGGGTAAAACAAATTTTTTTTCTGAAATCTTATCGTATAGAGAGAAACGATAGCTCATAAGAAAGCACATTAAAAACTGTCCCTAAAAATGGTGAGTCGAATTAATATACTTCCATTACCCCAAAGTTATAATCCTCCGAATAAAACCCCTAAATAAATTATATTTATTTTCAAAATATTGGGGTAAAACAAAAATTTTTTCTGAAATCTTATCGTATAGAGAGAAACGATAGCTCATAAGAAAGTACATTAAAAACTGTCTCTAAAAATGGTGAGTCGAATTAATATACTTCCATTACCCCAAAGTTATAATCCCTCGAATAAAACCCCTAAATAAATTATATTTATTTTCAAAATATTGGGGTAAAACAAAAATTTTTTCTGAAATCTTATCGTATAGAGAGAAACGATAGCTCATAAGAAAGTACATTAAAAACTGTCTCTAAAAATGGTGAGTCGAATTAATATACTTCCATTACCCCAAAGTTATAATCCCTCGAATAAAACCCCTAAATAAATTATATTTATTTTCAAAATATTGGAGTAAAACAAAATTTTTTTCTGAAATCTTATCGTATAGAGAGAAACGATAGCTCATAAGAAAGTACATTAAAAACTGTCTCTAAAAATGGTGAGTCGAATTAATATACTTCCATTACCCCAAAGTTATAATCCCTCGAATAAAACCCCTAAATAAATTATATTTATTTTTAAAATATTGGGGTAAAACAAAAATTTTTTCTGAAATCTTATCGTATAGAGAGAAACGATAGCTCATAAGAAAGTACATTAAAAACTGTCCCTAAAAATGGTGAGTCGAATTAATATACTTCCATTACCCCAAAGTTATAATCCCTCGAATAAAACCCCAAATAAATTATATTTATTTTCAAAATATTGGGGTAAAACAAAAATTTTTTCTGAAATCTTATCGTATAGAGAGAAACGATAGCTCATAAGAAAGTACATTAAAAACTGTCTCTAAAAATGGTGAGTCGAATTAATATACTTCCATTACCCCAAAGTTATAATCCCTCGAATAAAACCACTAAATAAATTATATTTATTTTCAAAATATTGGGGTAAAACAAAAATTTTTTCTGAAATCTTATCGTATAGAGAGAAACGATAGCTCATAAGAAAGTACATTAAAAACTGTCCCTAAAAATGGCGAGTCGAATTAATATACTTCCATTACCCCAAAGTTATAATCCCTCGAATAAAACCCCTAAATAAATTATTTTATTTTCAAAATATTGGGGTAAAACAAAAATTTTTTCTGAAATCTTATCGTATACAGAGAAACGATAGCTCATGAGAAAGCACATTAAAAACTGTCCCTAAAAATGGTGAGTCGAATTAATATACTTCCATTACCCCAAAGTTATAATCCCTCGAATAAAACCCCTAAATAAATTATATTTATTTTCAAAATATTGGAGTAAAACAAAATTTTTTTCTGAAATCTTATCGTATAGAGAGAAACGATAGCTCATAAGAAAGTACATTAAAAACTGTCTCTAAAAATGGTGAGTCGAATTAATATACTTCCATTACCCCAAAGTTATAATCCCTCGAATAAAACCCCTAAATAAATTATATTTATTTTTAAAATATTGGGGTAAAACAAAAATTTTTTCTGAAATCTTATCGTATAGAGAGAAACGATAGCTCATATGAAAGTACATTTTTAACTGATAATATAAATGGTGAGTCGGATAAATATACTTCCATTATCCCAAAGTTATAATCCCTCGAATAAAACCCCTAAATAAATTATATTTATTTTTAAAATATTGGGGTAAAACAAAAATTTTTTCTGAAATTTTATCGTATAGAGAGAAACGATAGCTCATATGAAAGTACATTTTTAACTGATAATATAAATGGTGAGTCGAATTAATATACTTCCATTACCCCAAAGTTATAATCCCTCGAATAAAACCCCTAAATAAATTATATTTATTTTCAAAATATTGGGGTAAAACAAAAATTTTTTCTGAAATCTTATCGTATAGAGAGAAACGATAGCTCATAAGAAAGTACATTAAAAACTGTCCCTAAAAATGGTGAGTCGAATTAATATACTTCCATTACCCCAAAGTTATAATCCCTCGAATAAAACCCCAAATAAATTATATTTATTTTCAAAATATTGGGGTAAAACAAAAAATTTTTTCTGAAATCTTATCGTATAGAGAGAAACGATAGCTCATAAGAAAGTACATTAAAAACTGTCTCTAAAAATGGTGAGTCGAATTAATATACTTCCATTACCCCAAAGTTATAATCCCTCGAATAAAACCCCTAAATAAATTATATTTATTTTCAAAATATTGGGGTAAAACAAAAATTTTTTCTGAAATCTTATCGTATAGAGAGAAACGATAGCTCATAAGAAAGTACATTAAAAACTGTCTCTAAAAATGGTGAGTCGAATTAATATACTTCCATTACCCCAAAGTTATAATCCCTCGAATAAAACCCCTAAATAAATTATATTTATTTTCAAAATATTGGGGTAAAACAAAAATTTTTTCTGAAATCTTATCGTATAGAGAGAAACGATAGCTCATAAGAAAGTACATTAAAAACTGTCTCTAAAAATGGTGAGTCGAATTAATATACTTCCATTACCCCAAAGTTATAATCTCTCGAATAAAACCCCTAAATAAATTATATTTATTTTCAAAATATTGGGGTAAAACTGAATTTTTTTCTGAAATCTTATCGTATAGAGAGAAACGATAGCTCATAAGAAAGCACATTAAAAACTGTCCCTAAAAATGGTGAGTCGAATTAATATACTTCCATTACCCCAAAGTTATAATCCTCCGAATAAAACCCCTAAATAAATTATATTTATTTTCAAAATATTGGGGTAAAACAAAAATTTTTTCTGAAATCTTATCGTATAGAGAGAAACGATAGCTCATAAGAAAGTACATTAAAAACTGTCTCTAAAAATGGTGAGTCGAATTAATATACTTCCATTACCCCAAAGTTATAATCCCTCGAATAAAACCCCTAAATAAATTATATTTATTTTCAAAATATTGGGGTAAAACAAAAATTTTTTCTGAAATCTTATCGTATAGAGAGAAACGATAGCTCATAAGAAAGAACATTAAAAACTGTCTCTAAAAATGTTGAGTCGAATTAATATACTTCCATTACCCCAAAGTTATAATCCCTCGAATAAAACCCCTAAATAAATTATATTTATTTTCAAAATATTGGGGTAAAACAAAAATTTTTTCTGAAATCTTATCGTATAGAGAGAAACGATAGCTCATAAGAAAGTACATTAAAAACTGTCTCTAAAAATGGTGAGTCGAATTAATATACTTCCATTACCCCAAAGTTATAATCTCTCGAATAAAACCCCTAAATAAATTATATTTATTTTCAAAATATTGGGGTAAAACAAAAAACTTTTTCTGAAATCTTATCGTATAGAGAGAAACGATAGCTCATAAGAAAGTACATTAAAAACTGTCTCTAAAAATGGTGAGTCGAATTAATATACTTCCATTACCCCAAAGTTATAATCCCTCGAATAAAACCCCAAATAAATTATATTTATTTTCAAAATATTGGGGTAAAACAAAAATTTTTTCTGAAATCTTATCGTATAGAGAGAAACGATAGCTCATATGAAAGTACATTTTTAACTGATAATATAAATGGTGAGTCGGATAAATATACTTCCATTATCCCAAAGTTATAATCCCTCGAATAAAACCCCTAAATAAATTATATTTATTTTTAAAATATTGGGGTAAAACAAAAATTTTTTCTGAAATTTTATCGTATAGAGAGAAACGATAGCTCATATGAAAGTACATTTTTAACTGATAATATAAATGGTGAGTCGAATTAATATACTTCCATTACCCCAAAGTTATAATCCCTCGAATAAAACCCCTAAATAAATTATATTTATTTTCAAAATATTGGGGTAAAACAAAAATTTTTTCTGAAATCTTATCGTATAGAGAGAAACGATAGCTCATAAGAAAGTACATTAAAAACTGTCTCTAAAAATGGTGAGTCGAATTAATATACTTCCATTACCCCAAAGTTATAATCTCTCGAATAAAACCCCTAAATAAATTATATTTATTTTCAAAATATTGGGGTAAAACAAAATTTTTTTCTGAAATCTTATCGTATAGAGAGAAACGATAGCTCATAAGAAAGCACATTAAAAACTGTCCCTAAAAATGGTGAGTCGAATTAATATACTTCCATTACCCCAAAGTTATAATCCTTCGAATAAAACCCCTAAATAAATTATATTTATTTTCAAAATATTGGGGTAAAACAAAAATTTTTTCTGAAATCTTATCGTATAGAGAGAAACGATAGCTCATAAGAAAGTACATTAAAAACTGTCTCTAAAAATGGTGAGTCGAATTAATATACTTCCATTACCCCAAAGTTATAATCCCTCGAATAAAACCCCTAAATAAATTATATTTATTTTCAAAATATTGGGGTAAAACAAAAATTTTTTCTGAAATCTTATCGTATAGAGAGAAACGATAGCTCATAAGAAAGTACATTAAAAACTGTCTCTAAAAATGGTGAGTCGAATTAATATACTTCCATTACCCCAAAGTTATAATCCCTCGAATAAAACCCCTAAATAAATTATATTTATTTTTAAAATATTGGGGTAAAACAAAAATTTTTTCTGAAATCTTATCGTATAGAGAGAAACGATGGCTCATAAGAAAGCACATTAAAAACTGTCCCTAAAAATGGTGAGTCGAATTAATATACTTCCATTACCCCAAAGTTATAATCCCTCGAATAAAACCCCTAAATAAATAATATTTATTTTCAAAATATTGGGGTAAAACAAAAATTTTTTCTGAAATCTTATCGTATAGAGAGAAACGATAGCTCATAAGAAAGTACATTAAAAACTGTCTCTAAAAATAATGAGTCGAATTAATATACTTCCATTACCCCAAAGTTATAATCCCTCGAATAAAACCCCTAAATAAATTATATTTATTTTCAAAATATTGGGGTAAGAAAGTATTTATTTTCAAAATATTGGGGTAAGAAAGTACATTAAAAACTGTCTCTAAAAATGGTGAGTCGAATTAATATACTTCCATTACCCCAAAGTTATAATCACTCGAATAAAACCCCTAAATAAATTATATTTATTTTCAAAATATTGGGGTAAAACAAAAATTTTTTCTGAAATCTTATCGTATAGAGAGAAACGATAGCTCATAAGAAAGTACATTAAAAACTGTCTCTAAAAATGGTGAGTCGAATTAATATACTTCCATTACCCCAAAGTTATAATCCCTCGAATAAAACCCCTAAATAAATTATATTTATTTTCAAAATATTGGGGTAAAACAAAAATTTTTTCTGAAATCTTATCGTATAGAGAGAAACGATAGCTCATAAGAAAGTACATTAAAAACTGTCTCTAAAAATGGTGAGTCGAATTAATATACTTCCATTACCCCAAAGTTATAATCTCTCGAATAAAACCCCTAAATAAATTATATTTATTTTCAAAATATTGGGGTAAAACAAAAATTTTTTCTGAAATCTTATCGTATAGAGAGAAACGATAGCTCATAAGAAAGTACATTAAAAACTGTCTCTAAAAATGGTGAGTCGAATTAATATACTTCCATTACCCCAAAGTTATAATCCCTCGAATAAAACCCCAAATAAATTATATTTATTTTCAAAATATTGGGGTAAAACAAAAATTTTTTCTGAAATCTTATCGTATAGAGAGAAACGATAGCTCATAAGAAAGTACATTAAAAACTGTCTCTAAAAATGGTGAGTCGAATTAATATACTTCCATTACCCCAAAGTTATAATCCCTCGAATAAAACCACTAAATAAATTATATTTATTTTCAAAATATTGGGGTAAAACAAAAATTTTTTCTGAAATCTTATCGTATAGAGAGAAACGATAGCTCATAAAAAAGTACATTAAAAACTGTCCCTAAAAATGGTGAGTCGAATTAATATACTTCCATTACCCCAAAGTTATAATCCCTCGAATAAAACCCCTAAATAAATTATTTTATTTTCAAAATATTGGGGTAAAACAAAAATTTTTTCTGAAATCTTATCGTATAGAGAGAAACGATAGCTCATGAGAAAGCACATTAAAAACTGTCCCTAAAAATGGTGAGTCGAATTAATATACTTCCATTACCCCAAAGTTATAATCCCTCGAATAAAACCCCTAAATAAATTATATTTATTTTCAAAATATTGGAGTAAAACAAAATTTTTTTCTGAAATCTTATCGTATAGAGAGAAACGATAGCTCATAAGAAAGTACATTAAAAACTGTCTCTAAAAATGGTGAGTCGAATTAATATACTTCCATTACCAAAAGTTATAATCCCTCGAATAAAACCCCTAAATAAATTATATTTATTTTTAAAATATTGGGGTAAAACAAAAATTTTTTCTGAAATCTTATCGTATAGAGAGAAACGATAGCTCATAAAAAAGTACATTAAAAACTGTCCCTAAAAATGGTGAGTCGAATTAATATACTTCCATTACCCCAAAGTTATAATCCCTCGAATAAAACCCCTAAATAAATTATTTTATTTTCAAAATATTGGGGTAAAACAAAAATTTTTTCTGAAATCTTATCGTATAGAGAGAAACGATAGCTCATGAGAAAGCACATTAAAAACTGTCCCTAAAAATGGTGAGTCGAATTAATATACTTCCATTACCCCAAAGTTATAATCCCTCGAATAAAACCCCTAAATAAATTATATTTATTTTCAAAATATTGGAGTAAAACAAAATTTTTTTCTGAAATCTTATCGTATAGAGAGAAACGATAGCTCATAAGAAAGTACATTAAAAACTGTCTCTAAAAATGGTGAGTCGAATTAATATACTTCCATTACCCCAAAGTTATAATCCCTCGAATAAAACCCCTAAATAAATTATATTTATTTTTAAAATATTGGGGTAAAACAAAAATTTTTTCTGAAATCTTATCGTATAGAGAGAAACGATAGCTCATAAGAAAGTACATTAAAAACTGTCCCTAAAAATGGTGAGTCGAATTAATATACTTCCATTACCCCAAAGTTATAATCCCTCGAATAAAACGCCAAATAAATTATATTTATTTTCAAAATATTGGGGTAAAACAAAAATTTTTTCTGAAATCTTATCGTATAGAGAGAAACGATAGCTCATAAGAAAGTACATTAAAAACTGTCTCTAAAAATGGTGAGTCGAATTAATATACTTCCATTACCCCAAAGTTATAATCCCTCGAATAAAACCACTAAATAAATTATATTTATTTTCAAAATATTGGGGTAAAACAAAAATTTTTTCTGAAATCTTATCGTATAGAGAGAAACGATAGCTCATAAGAAAGTACATTAAAAACTGTCCCTAAAAATGGTGAGTCGAATTAATATACTTCCATTACCCCAAAGTTATAATCCCTCGAATAAAACCCCTAAATAAATTATTTTATTTTCAAAATATTGGGGTAAAACAAAAATTTTTTCTGAAATCTTATCGTATAGAGAGAAACGATAGCTCATGAGAAAGCACATTAAAAACTGTCCCTAAAAATGGTGAGTCGAATTAATATACTTCCATTACCCCAAAGTTATAATCCCTCGAATAAAACCCCTAAATAAATTATATTTATTTTCAAAATATTGGAGTAAAACAAAATTTTTTTCTGAAATCTTATCGTATAGAGAGAAACGATAGCTCATAAGAAAGTACATTAAAAACTGTCCCTAAAAATGGTGAGTCGAATTAATATACTTCCATTACCCCAAAGTTATAATCCCTCGAATAAAACCCCTAAATAAATTATATTTATTTTCAAAATATTGGAGTAAAACAAAATTTTTTTCTGAAATCTTATCGTATAGAGAGAAACGATAGCTCATAAGAAAGTACATTAAAAACTGTCTCTAAAAATGGTGAGTCGAATTAATATACTTCCATTACCAAAAGTTATAATCCCTCGAATAAAACCCCTAAATAAATTATATTTATTTTTAAAATATTGGGGTAAAACAAAAATTTTTTCTGAAATCTTATCGTATAGAGAGAAACGATAGCTCATAAAAAAGTACATTAAAAACTGTCCCTAAAAATGGTGAGTCGAATTAATATACTTCCATTACCCCAAAGTTATAATCCCTCGAATAAAACCCCTAAATAAATTATTTTATTTTCAAAATATTGGGGTAAAACAAAAATTTTTTCTGAAATCTTATCGTATAGAGAGAAACGATAGCTCATGAGAAAGCACATTAAAAACTGTCCCTAAAAATGGTGAGTCGAATTAATATACTTCCATTACCCCAAAGTTATAATCCCTCGAATAAAACCCCTAAATAAATTATATTTATTTTCAAAATATTGGAGTAAAACAAAATTTTTTTCTGAAATCTTATCGTATAGAGAGAAACGATAGCTCATAAGAAAGTACATTAAAAACTGTCTCTAAAAATGGTGAGTCGAATTAATATACTTCCATTACCCCAAAGTTATAATCCCTCGAATAAAACCCCTAAATAAATTATATTTATTTTTAAAATATTGGGGTAAAACAAAAATTTTTTCTGAAATCTTATCGTATAGAGAGAAACGATGGCTCATAAGAAAGCACATTAAAAACTGTCCCTAAAAATGGTGAGTCGAATTAATATACTTCCATTACCCCAAAGTTATAATCCCTCGAATAAAACCCCTAAATAAATAATATTTCTTTTCAAAATATTGGGGTAAAACAAAAATTTTTTCTGAAATCTTATCGTATAGAGAGAAACGATAGCTCATAAGAAAGTACATTAAAAACTGTCCCTAAAAATGGTGAGTCGAATTAATATACTTCCATTACCCCAAAGTTATAATCCCTCGAATAAAACCCCTAAATAAATTATATTTATTTTCAAAATATTGGGGTAAAACAAAAATTTTTTCTGAAATCTTATCGTATAGAGAGAAACGATAGCTCATAAGAAAGTACATTAAAAACTGTCTCTAAAAATGGTGAGTCGAATTAATATACTTCCATTACCCCAAAGTTATAATCTCTCGAATAAAACCCCTAAATAAATTATATTTATTTTCAAAATATTGGGGTAAAACAAAAATTTTTTCTGAAATCTTATCGTATAGAGAGAAACGATAGCTCATAAGAAAGCACATTAAAAACTGTCCCTAAAAATGGTGAGTCGAATTAATATACTTCCATTACCCCAAAGTTATAATCCTCCGAATAAAACCCCTAAATAAATTATATTTATTTTCAAAATATTGGGGTAAAACAAAAATTTTTTCTGAAATCTTATCGTATAGAGAGAAACGATAGCTCATAAGAAAGTACATTAAAAACTGTCTCTAAAAATGGTGAGTCGAATTAATATACTTCCATTACCCCAAAGTTATAATCTCTCGAATAAAACCCCTAAATAAATTATATTTATTTTCAAAATATTGGGGTAAAACAAATTTTTTTTCTGAAATCTTATCGTATAGAGAGAAACGATAGCTCATAAGAAAGCACATTAAAAACTGTCCCTAAAAATGGTGAGTCGAATTAATATACTTCCATTACCCCAAAGTTATAATCCTCCGAATAAAACCCCTAAATAAATTATATTTATTTTCAAAATATTGGGGTAAAACAAAAATTTTTTCTGAAATCTTATCGTATAGAGAGAAACGATAGCTCATAAGAAAGTACATTAAAAACTGTCTCTAAAAATGGTGAGTCGAATTAATATACTTCCATTACCCCAAAGTTATAATCCCTCGAATAAAACCCCTAAATAAATTATATTTATTTTCAAAATATTGGGGTAAAACAAAAATTTTTTCTGAAATCTTATCGTATAGAGAGAAACGATAGCTCATAAGAAAGTACATTAAAAACTGTCTCTAAAAATGGTGAGTCGAATTAATATACTTCCATTACCCCAAAGTTATAATCCCTCGAATAAAACCCCTAAATAAATTATATTTATTTTCAAAATATTGGAGTAAAACAAAATTTTTTTCTGAAATCTTATCGTATAGAGAGAAACGATAGCTCATAAGAAAGTACATTAAAAACTGTCTCTAAAAATGGTGAGTCGAATTAATATACTTCCATTACCCCAAAGTTATAATCCCTCGAATAAAACCACTAAATAAATTATATTTATTTTCAAAATATTGGGGTAAAACAAAAATTTTTTCTGAAATCTTATCGTATAGAGAGAAACGATAGCTCATAAGAAAGTACATTAAAAACTGTCTCTAAAAATGGTGAGTCGAATTAATATACTTCCATTACCCCAAAGTTATAATCTCTCGAATAAAACCCCTAAATAAATTATATTTATTTTCAAAATATTGGGGTAAAACAAATTTTTTTTCTGAAATCTTATCGTATAGAGAGAAACGATAGCTCATAAGAAAGCACATTAAAAACTGTCCCTAAAAATGGTGAGTCGAATTAATATACTTCCATTACCCCAAAGTTATAATCCTCCGAATAAAACCCCTAAATAAATTATATTTATTTTCAAAATATTGGGGTAAAACAAAAATTTTTTCTGAAATCTTATCGTATAGAGAGAAACGATAGCTCATAAGAAAGTACATTAAAAACTGTCTCTAAAAATGGTGAGTCGAATTAATATACTTCCATTACCCCAAAGTTATAATCCCTCGAATAAAACCCCTAAATAAATTATATTTATTTTCAAAATATTGGGGTAAAACAAAAATTTTTTCTGAAATCTTATCGTATAGAGAGAAACGATAGCTCATAAGAAAGTACATTAAAAACTGTCTCTAAAAATGGTGAGTCGAATTAATATACTTCCATTACCCCAAAGTTATAATCCCTCGAATAAAACCCCTAAATAAATTATATTTATTTTCAAAATATTGGAGTAAAACAAAATTTTTTTCTGAAATCTTATCGTATAGAGAGAAACGATAGCTCATAAGAAAGTACATTAAAAACTGTCTCTAAAAATGGTGAGTCGAATTAATATACTTCCATTACCCCAAAGTTATAATCCCTCGAATAAAACCCCTAAATAAATTATATTTATTTTTAAAATATTGGGGTAAAACAAAAATTTTTTCTGAAATCTTATCGTATAGAGAGAAACGATAGCTCATAAGAAAGTACATTAAAAACTGTCCCTAAAAATGGTGAGTCGAATTAATATACTTCCATTACCCCAAAGTTATAATCCCTCGAATAAAACCCCAAATAAATTATATTTATTTTCAAAATATTGGGGTAAAACAAAAATTTTTTCTGAAATCTTATCGTATAGAGAGAAACGATAGCTCATAAGAAAGTACATTAAAAACTGTCTCTAAAAATGGTGAGTCGAATTAATATACTTCCATTACCCCAAAGTTATAATCCCTCGAATAAAACCACTAAATAAATTATATTTATTTTCAAAATATTGGGGTAAAACAAAAATTTTTTCTGAAATCTTATCGTATAGAGAGAAACGATAGCTCATAAGAAAGTACATTAAAAACTGTCCCTAAAAATGGCGAGTCGAATTAATATACTTCCATTACCCCAAAGTTATAATCCCTCGAATAAAACCCCTAAATAAATTATTTTATTTTCAAAATATTGGGGTAAAACAAAAATTTTTTCTGAAATCTTATCGTATAGAGAGAAACGATAGCTCATAAGAAAGTACATTAAAAACTGTCTCTAAAAATGGTGAGTCGAATTAATATACTTCCATTACCCCAAAGTTATAATCCCTCGAATAAAACCCCTAAATAAATTATATTTATTTTCAAAATATTGGAGTAAAACAAAATTTTTTTCTGAAATCTTATCGTATAGAGAGAAACGATAGCTCATAAGAAAGTACATTAAAAACTGTCTCTAAAAATGGTGAGTCGAATTAATATACTTCCATTACCCCAAAGTTATAATCCCTCGAATAAAACCCCTAAATAAATTATATTTATTTTCAAAATATTGGGGTAAAACAAAAATTTTTTCTGAAATCTTATCGTATAGAGAGAAACGATAGCTCATAAGAAAGTACATTAAAAACTGTCTCTAAAAATGGTGAGTCGAATTAATATACTTCCATTACCCCAAAGTTATAATCCCTCGAATAAAACCCCTAAATAAATTATATTTATTTTCAAAATATTGGAGTAAAACAAAATTTTTTTCTGAAATCTTATCGTATAGAGAGAAACGATAGCTCATAAGAAAGTACATTAAAAACTGTCCCTAAAAATGGTGAGTCGAATTAATATACTTCCATTACCCCAAAGTTATAATCCCTCGAATAAAACCCCAAATAAATTATATTTATTTTCAAAATATTGGGGTAAAACAAAAATTTTTTCTGAAATCTTATCGTATAGAGAGAAACGATAGCTCATAAGAAAGTACATTAAAAACTGTCTCTAAAAATGGTGAGTCGAATTAATATACTTCCATTACCCCAAAGTTATAATCCCTCGAATAAAACCACTAAATAAATTATATTTATTTTCAAAATATTGGGGTAAAACAAAAATTTTTTCTGAAATCTTATCGTATAGAGAGAAACGATAGCTCATAAGAAAGTACATTAAAAACTGTCCCTAAAAATGGCGAGTCGAATTAATATACTTCCATTACCCCAAAGTTATAATCCCTCGAATAAAACCCCTAAATAAATTATTTTATTTTCAAAATATTGGGGTAAAACAAAAATTTTTTCTGAAATCTTATCGTATAGAGAGAAACGATAGCTCATAAGAAAGTACATTAAAAACTGTCTCTAAAAATGGTGAGTCGAATTAATATACTTCCATTACCCCAAAGTTATAATCCCTCGAATAAAACCCCTAAATAAATTATATTTATTTTCAAAATATTGGAGTAAAACAAAATTTTTTTCTGAAATCTTATCGTATAGAGAGAAACGATAGCTCATAAGAAAGTACATTAAAAACTGTCTCTAAAAATGGTGAGTCGAATTAATATACTTCCATTACCCCAAAGTTATAATCCCTCGAATAAAACCCCTAAATAAATTATATTTATTTTCAAAATATTGGGGTAAAACAAAAATTTTTTCTGAAATCTTATCGTATAGAGAGAAACGATAGCTCATAAGAAAGTACATTAAAAACTGTCTCTAAAAATGGTGAGTCGAATTAATATACTTCCATTACCCCAAAGTTATAATCCCTCGAATAAAACCCCTAAATAAATTATATTTATTTTCAAAATATTGGAGTAAAACAAAATTTTTTTCTGAAATCTTATCGTATAGAGAGAAACGATAGCTCATAAGAAAGTACATTAAAAACTGTCTCTAAAAATGGTGAGTCGAATTAATATACTTCCATTACCCCAAAGTTATAATCCCTCGAATAAAACCACTAAATAAATTATATTTATTTTCAAAATATTGGGGTAAAACAAAAATTTTTTCTGAAATCTTATCGTATAGAGAGAAACGATAGCTCATAAGAAAGTACATTAAAAACTGTCTCTAAAAATGGTGAGTCGAATTAATATACTTCCATTACCCCAAAGTTATAATCTCTCGAATAAAACCCCTAAATAAATTATATTTATTTTCAAAATATTGGGGTAAAACAAATTTTTTTTCTGAAATCTTATCGTATAGAGAGAAACGATAGCTCATAAGAAAGCACATTAAAAACTGTCCCTAAAAATGGTGAGTCGAATTAATATACTTCCATTACCCCAAAGTTATAATCCTCCGAATAAAACCCCTAAATAAATTATATTTATTTTCAAAATATTGGGGTAAAACAAAAATTTTTTCTGAAATCTTATCGTATAGAGAGAAACGATAGCTCATAAGAAAGTACATTAAAAACTGTCTCTAAAAATGGTGAGTCGAATTAATATACTTCCATTACCCCAAAGTTATAATCCCTCGAATAAAACCCCTAAATAAATTATATTTATTTTCAAAATATTGGGGTAAAACAAAAATTTTTTCTGAAATCTTATCGTATAGAGAGAAACGATAGCTCATAAGAAAGTACATTAAAAACTGTCTCTAAAAATGGTGAGTCGAATTAATATACTTCCATTACCCCAAAGTTATAATCCCTCGAATAAAACCCCTAAATAAATTATATTTATTTTCAAAATATTGGAGTAAAACAAAATTTTTTTCTGAAATCTTATCGTATAGAGAGAAACGATAGCTCATAAGAAAGTACATTAAAAACTGTCTCTAAAAATGGTGAGTCGAATTAATATACTTCCATTACCCCAAAGTTATAATCCCTCGAATAAAACCCCTAAATAAATTATATTTATTTTTAAAATATTGGGGTAAAACAAAAATTTTTTCTGAAATCTTATCGTATAGAGAGAAACGATAGCTCATAAGAAAGTACATTAAAAACTGTCCCTAAAAATGGTGAGTCGAATTAATATACTTCCATTACCCCAAAGTTATAATCCCTCGAATAAAACCCCAAATAAATTATATTTATTTTCAAAATATTGGGGTAAAACAAAAATTTTTTCTGAAATCTTATCGTATAGAGAGAAACGATAGCTCATAAGAAAGTACATTAAAAACTGTCTCTAAAAATGGTGAGTCGAATTAATATACTTCCATTACCCCAAAGTTATAATCCCTCGAATAAAACCACTAAATAAATTATATTTATTTTCAAAATATTGGGGTAAAACAAAAATTTTTTCTGAAATCTTATCGTATAGAGAGAAACGATAGCTCATAAGAAAGTACATTAAAAACTGTCCCTAAAAATGGCGAGTCGAATTAATATACTTCCATTACCCCAAAGTTATAATCCCTCGAATAAAACCCCTAAATAAATTATTTTATTTTCAAAATATTGGGGTAAAACAAAAATTTTTTCTGAAATCTTATCGTATACAGAGAAACGATAGCTCATGAGAAAGCACATTAAAAACTGTCCCTAAAAATGGTGAGTCGAATTAATATACTTCCATTACCCCAAAGTTATAATCCCTCGAATAAAACCCCTAAATAAATTATATTTATTTTCAAAATATTGGAGTAAAACAAAATTTTTTTCTGAAATCTTATCGTATAGAGAGAAACGATAGCTCATAAGAAAGTACATTAAAAACTGTCTCTAAAAATGGTGAGTCGAATTAATATACTTCCATTACCCCAAATTTATAATCCCTCGAATAAAACCCCTAAATAAATTATATTTATTTTTAAAATATTGGGGTAAAACAAAAATTTTTTCTGAAATCTTATCGTATAGAGAGAAACGATAGCTCATATGAAAGTACATTTTTAACTGATAATATAAATGGTGAGTCGGATAAATATACTTCCATTATCCCAAAGTTATAATCCCTCGAATAAAACCCCTAAATAAATTATATTTATTTTTAAAATATTGGGGTAAAACAAAAATTTTTTCTGAAATTTTATCGTATAGAGAGAAACGATAGCTCATATGAAAGTACATTTTTAACTGATAATATAAATGGTGAGTCGAATTAATATACTTCCATTACCCCAAAGTTATAATCCCTCGAATAAAACCCCTAAATAAATTATATTTATTTTCAAAATATTGGGGTAAAACAAAAATTTTTTCTGAAATCTTATCGTATAGAGAGAAACGATAGCTCATAAGAAAGTACATTAAAAACTGTCCCTAAAAATGGTGAGTCGAATTAATATACTTCCATTACCCCAAAGTTATAATCCCTCGAATAAAACCCCAAATAAATTATATTTATTTTCAAAATATTGGGGTAAAACAAAAAATTTTTTCTGAAATCTTATCGTATAGAGAGAAACGATAGCTCATAAGAAAGTACATTAAAAACTGTCTCTAAAAATGGTGAGTCGAATTAATATACTTCCATTACCCCAAAGTTATAATCCCTCGAATAAAACCCCTAAATAAATTATATTTATTTTCAAAATATTGGGGTAAAACAAAAATTTTTTCTGAAATCTTATCGTATAGAGAGAAACGATAGCTCATAAGAAAGTACATTAAAAACTGTCTCTAAAAATGGTGAGTCGAATTAATATACTTCCATTACCCCAAAGTTATAATCCCTCGAATAAAACCCCTAAATAAATTATATTTATTTTCAAAATATTGGGGTAAAACAAAAATTTTTTCTGAAATCTTATCGTATAGAGAGAAACGATAGCTCATAAGAAAGTACATTAAAAACTGTCTCTAAAAATGGTGAGTCGAATTAATATACTTCCATTACCCCAAAGTTATAATCTCTCGAATAAAACCCCTAAATAAATTATATTTATTTTCAAAATATTGGGGTAAAACAAAATTTTTTTCTGAAATCTTATCGTATAGAGAGAAACGATAGCTCATA
Organism: Meloidogyne enterolobii; assembly: GCA_963681835.1. Lineage (NCBI taxonomy): Eukaryota > Metazoa > Nematoda > Chromadorea > Rhabditida > Meloidogynidae > Meloidogyne > Meloidogyne enterolobii. The sequence continues at coordinate 219,054 of CAVMJV010000086.1, read as the reverse complement.
AGAAAGCACATTAAAAACTGTCCCTAAAAATGGTGAGTCGAATTAATATACTTCCATTACCCCAAAGTTATAATCCTCCGAATAAAACCCCTAAATAAATTATATTTATTTTCAAAATATTGGGGTAAAACAAAAATTTTTTCTGAAATCTTATCGTATAGAGAGAAACGATAGCTCATAAGAAAGTACATTAAAAACTGTCTCTAAAAATGGTGAGTCGAATTAATATACTTCCATTACCCCAAAGTTATAATCCCTCGAATAAAACCCCTAAATAAATTATATTTATTTTCAAAATATTGGGGTAAAACAAAAATTTTTTCTGAAATCTTATCGTATAGAGAGAAACGATAGCTCATAAGAAAGAACATTAAAAACTGTCTCTAAAAATGTTGAGTCGAATTAATATACTTCCATTACCCCAAAGTTATAATCCCTCGAATAAAACCCCTAAATAAATTATATTTATTTTCAAAATATTGGGGTAAAACAAAAATTTTTTCTGAAATCTTATCGTATAGAGAGAAACGATAGCTCATAAGAAAGTACATTAAAAACTGTCTCTAAAAATGGTGAGTCGAATTAATATACTTCCATTACCCCAAAGTTATAATCTCTCGAATAAAACCCCTAAATAAATTATATTTATTTTCAAAATATTGGGGTAAAACAAAAAACTTTTTCTGAAATCTTATCGTATAGAGAGAAACGATAGCTCATAAGAAAGTACATTAAAAACTATCTCTAAAAATGGTGAGTCGAATTAATATACTTCCATTACCCCAAAGTTATAATCCCTCGAATAAAACCCCAAATAAATTATATTTATTTTCAAAATATTGGGGTAAAACAAAAATTTTTTCTGAAATCTTATCGTATAGAGAGAAACGATAGCTCATATGAAAGTACATTTTTAACTGATAATATAAATGGTGAGTCGGATAAATATACTTCCATTATCCCAAAGTTATAATCCCTCGAATAAAACCCCTAAATAAATTATATTTATTTTTAAAATATTGGGGTAAAACAAAAATTTTTTCTGAAATTTTATCGTATAGAGAGAAACGATAGCTCATATGAAAGTACATTTTTAACTGATAATATAAATGGTGAGTCGAATTAATATACTTCCATTACCCCAAAGTTATAATCCCTCGAATAAAACCCCTAAATAAATTATATTTATTTTCAAAATATTGGGGTAAAACAAAAATTTTTTCTGAAATCTTATCGTATAGAGAGAAACGATAGCTCATAAGAAAGTACATTAAAAACTGTCTCTAAAAATGGTGAGTCGAATTAATATACTTCCATTACCCCAAAGTTATAATCTCTCGAATAAAACCCCTAAATAAATTATATTTATTTTCAAAATATTGGGGTAAAACAAAATTTTTTTCTGAAATCTTATCGTATAGAGAGAAACGATAGCTCATAAGAAAGCACATTAAAAACTGTCCCTAAAAATGGTGAGTCGAATTAATATACTTCCATTACCCCAAAGTTATAATCCTTCGAATAAAACCCCTAAATAAATTATATTTATTTTCAAAATATTGGGGTAAAACAAAAATTTTTTCTGAAATCTTATCGTATAGAGAGAAACGATAGCTCATAAGAAAGTACATTAAAAACTGTCTCTAAAAATGGTGAGTCGAATTAATATACTTCCATTACCCCAAAGTTATAATCCCTCGAATAAAACCCCTAAATAAATTATATTTATTTTCAAAATATTGGGGTAAAACAAAAATTTTTTCTGAAATCTTATCGTATAGAGAGAAACGATAGCTCATAAGAAAGAACATTAAAAACTGTCTCTAAAAATGTTGAGTCGAATTAATATACTTCCATTACCCCAAAGTTATAATCCCTCGAATAAAACCCCTAAATAAATTATATTTATTTTCAAAATATTGGGGTAAAACAAAAATTTTTTCTGAAATCTTATCGTATAGAGAGAAACGATAGCTCATAAGAAAGTACATTAAAAACTGTCTCTAAAAATGGTGAGTCGAATTAATATACTTCCATTACCCCAAAGTTATAATCTCTCGAATAAAACCCCTAAATAAATTATATTTATTTTCAAAATATTGGGGTAAAACAAAAAACTTTTTCTGAAATCTTATCGTATAGAGAGAAACGATAGCTCATAAGAAAGTACATTAAAAACTGTCTCTAAAAATGGTGAGTCGAATTAATATACTTCCATTACCCCAAAGTTATAATCCCTCGAATAAAACCCCAAATAAATTATATTTATTTTCAAAATATTGGGGTAAAACAAAAATTTTTTCTGAAATCTTATCGTATAGAGAGAAACGATAGCTCATAAGAAAGTACATTAAAAACTGTCTCTAAAAATGGTGAGTCGAATTAATATACTTCCATTACCCCAAAGTTATAATCCCTCGAATAAAACCCCTAAATAAATTATATTTATTTTTAAAATATTGGGGTAAAACAAAAATTTTTTCTGAAATCTTATCGTATAGAGAGAAACGATAGCTCATGAGAAAGCACATTAAAAACTGTCCCTAAAAATGGTGAGTCGAATTAATATACTTCCATTACCCCAAAGTTATAATCCCTCGAATAAAACCCCTAAATAAATTATATTTATTTTCAAAATATTGGAGTAAAACAAAATTTTTTTCTGAAATCTTATCGTATAGAGAGAAACGATAGCTCATAAGAAAGTACATTAAAAACTGTCTCTAAAAATGGTGAGTCGAATTAATATACTTCCATTACCCCAAAGTTATAATCCCTCGAATAAAACCCCTAAATAAATTATATTTATTTTTAAAATATTGGGGTAAAACAAAAATTTTTTCTGAAATCTTATCGTATAGAGAGAAACGATGGCTCATAAGAAAGCACATTAAAAACTGTCCCTAAAAATGGTGAGTCGAATTAATATACTTCCATTACCCCAAAGTTATAATCCCTCGAATAAAACCCCTAAATAAATAATATTTCTTTTCAAAATATTGGGGTAAAACAAAATTTTTTTCTGAAATCTTATCGTATAGAGAGAAACGATAGCTCATAAGAAAGCACATTAAAAACTGTCCCTAAAAATGGTGAGTCGAATTAATATACTTCCATTACCCCAAAGTTATAATCCCTCGAATAAAACCCCTAAATAAATTATATTTATTTTCAAAATATTGGAGTAAAACAAAATTTTTTTCTGAAATCTTATCGTATAGAGAGAAACGATAGCTCATAAGAAAGTACATTAAAAACTGTCTCTAAAAATGGTGAGTCGAATTAATATACTTCCATTACCCCAAAGTTATAATCCCTCGAATAAAACCCCTAAATAAATTATATTTATTTTTAAAATATTGGGGTAAAACAAAAATTTTTTCTGAAATCTTATCGTATAGAGAGAAACGATGGCTCATAAGAAAGCACATTAAAAACTGTCCCTAAAAATGGTGAGTCGAATTAATATACTTCCATTACCCCAAAGTTATAATCCCTCGAATAAAACCCCTAAATAAATAATATTTATTTTCAAAATATTGGGGTAAAACAAAAATTTTTTCTGAAATCTTATCGTATAGAGAGAAACGATAGCTCATAAGAAAGTACATTAAAAACTGTCTCTAAAAATAATGAGTCGAATTAATATACTTCCATTACCCCAAAGTTATAATCCCTCGAATAAAACCCCTAAATAAATTATATTTATTTTCAAAATATTGGGGTAAAACAAAATTTTTTTCTGAAATCTTATCGTATAGAGAGAAACGATAGCTCATAAGAAAGTACATTAAAAACTGTCTCTAAAAATGGTGAGTCGAATTAATATACTTCCATTACCCCAAAGTTATAATCCCTCGAATAAAACCCCTAAATAAATTATATTTATTTTTAAAATATTGGGGTAAAACAAAAATTTTTTCTGAAATCTTATCGTATAGAGAGAAACGATGGCTCATAAGAAAGCACATTAAAAACTGTCCCTAAAAATGGTGAGTCGAATTAATATACTTCCATTACCCCAAAGTTATAATCCCTCGAATAAAACCCCTAAATAAATAATATTTATTTTCAAAATATTGGGGTAAAACAAAAATTTTTTCTGAAATCTTATCGTATAGAGAGAAACGATAGCTCATAAGAAAGTACATTAAAAACTGTCTCTAAAAATAATGAGTCGAATTAATATACTTCCATTACCCCAAAGTTATAATCCCTCGAATAAAACCCCTAAATAAATTATATTTATTTTCAAAATATTGGGGTAAAACAAAATTTTTTTCTGAAATCTTATCGTATAGAGAGAAACGATAGCTCATAAGAAAGTACATTAAAAACTGTCTCTAAAAATGGTGAGTCGAATTAATATACTTCCATTACCCCAAAGTTATAATCCCTCGAATAAAACCCCTAAATAAATTATATTTATTTTTAAAATATTGGGGTAAAACAAAAATTTTTTCTGAAATCTTATCGTATAGAGAGAAACGATAGCTCATGAGAAAGCACATTAAAAACTGTCCCTAAAAATGGTGAGTCGAATTAATATACTTCCATTACCCCAAAGTTATAATCCCTCGAATAAAACCCCTAAATAAATTATATTTATTTTCAAAATATTGGAGTAAAACAAAATTTTTTTCTGAAATCTTATCGTATAGAGAGAAACGATAGCTCATAAGAAAGTACATTAAAAACTGTCTCTAAAAATGGTGAGTCGAATTAATATACTTCCATTACCCCAAAGTTATAATCCCTCGAATAAAACCCCTAAATAAATTATATTTATTTTTAAAATATTGGGGTAAAACAAAAATTTTTTCTGAAATCTTATCGTATAGAGAGAAACGATGGCTCATAAGAAAGCACATTAAAAACTGTCCCTAAAAATGGTGAGTCGAATTAATATACTTCCATTACCCCAAAGTTATAATCCCTCGAATAAAACCCCTAAATAAATAATATTTCTTTTCAAAATATTGGGGTAAAACAAAATTTTTTTCTGAAATCTTATCGTATAGAGAGAAACGATAGCTCATAAGAAAGCACATTAAAAACTGTCCCTAAAAATGGTGAGTCGAATTAAAATACTTCCATTACCCCAAAGTTATAATCCCTCGAATAAAACCCCTAAATAAATTATATTTATTTTCAAAATATTGGAGTAAAACAAAATTTTTTTCTGAAATCTTATCGTATAGAGAGAAACGATAGCTCATAAGAAAGTACATTAAAAACTGTCTCTAAAAATGGTGAGTCGAATTAATATACTTCCATTACCCCAAAGTTATAATCCCTCGAATAAAACCCCTAAATAAATTATATTTATTTTTAAAATATTGGGGTAAAACAAAAATTTTTTCTGAAATCTTATCGTATAGAGAGAAACGATGGCTCATAAGAAAGCACATTAAAAACTGTCCCTAAAAATGGTGAGTCGAATTAATATACTTCCATTACCCCAAAGTTATAATCCCTCGAATAAAACCCCTAAATAAATAATATTTATTTTCAAAATATTGGGGTAAAACAAAAATTTTTTCTGAAATCTTATCGTATAGAGAGAAACGATAGCTCATAAGAAAGTACATTAAAAACTGTCTCTAAAAATAATGAGTCGAATTAATATACTTCCATTACCCCAAAGTTATAATCCCTCGAATAAAACCCCTAAATAAATTATATTTATTTTCAAAATATTGGGGTAAAACAAAAATTTTTTCTGAAATCTTATCGTATAGAGAGAAACGATAGCTCATAAGAAAGTACATTAAAAACTGTCTCTAAAAATGGTGAGTCGAATTAATATACTTCCATTACCCCAAAGTTATAATCTCTCGAATAAAACCCCTAAATAAATTATATTTATTTTCAAAATATTGGGGTAAAACAAAAATTTTTTCTGAAATCTTATCGTATAGAGAGAAACGATAGCTCATAAGAAAGCACATTAAAAACTGTCCCTAAAAATGGTGAGTCGAATTAATATACTTCCATTACCCCAAAGTTATAATCCCTCGAATAAAACCCCTAAATAAATTATATTTATTTTTAAAATATTGGGGTAAAACAAAATTTTTTTCTGAAATCTTATCGTATAGAGAGAAACGATAGCTCATAAGAAAGCACATTAAAAACTGTCCCTAAAAATGGTGAGTCGAATTAATATACTTCCATTACCCCAAATTTATAATCCTCCGAATAAAACCCCTAAATAAATTATATTTATTTTCAAAATATTGGGGTAAAACAAAAATTTTTTCTGAAATCTTATCGTATAGAGAGAAACGATAGCTCATAAGAAAGTACATTAAAAACTGTCTCTAAAAATGGTGAGTCGAATTAATATACTTCCATTACCCCAAAGTTATAATCCCTCGAATAAAACCCCTAAATAAATTATATTTATTTTTAAAATATTGGGGTAAAACAAAAATTTTTTCTGAAATCTTATCGTATAGAGAGAAACGATGGCTCATAAGAAAGCACATTAAAAACTGTCCCTAAAAATGGTGAGTCGAATTAATATACTTCCATTACCCCAAATTTATAATCCTCCGAATAAAACCCCTAAATAAATTATATTTATTTTCAAAATATTGGAGTAAAACAAAATTTTTTTCTGAAATCTTATCGTATAGAGAGAAACGATAGCTCATAAGAAAGTACATTAAAAACTGTCTCTAAAAATGGTGAGTCGAATTAATATACTTCCATTACCCCAAAGTTATAATCCCTCGAATAAAACCCCTAAATAAATTATATTTATTTTTAAAATATTGGGGTAAAACAAAAATTTTTTCTGAAATCTTATCGTATAGAGAGAAACGATGGCTCATAAGAAAGCACATTAAAAACTGTCCCTAAAAATGGTGAGTCGAATTAATATACTTCCATTACCCCAAAGTTATAATCCCTCGAATAAAACCCCTAAATAAATAATATTTATTTTCAAAATATTGGGGTAAAACAAAAATTTTTTCTGAAATCTTATCGTATAGAGAGAAACGATAGCTCATAAGAAAGTACATTAAAAACTGTCTCTAAAAATGGTGAGTCGAATTAATATACTTCCATTACCCCAAAGTTATAATCCCTCGAATAAAACCCCTAAATAAATTATATTTATTTTCAAAATATTGGGGTAAAACAAAAATTTTTTCTGAAATCTTATCGTATAGAGAGAAACGATAGCTCATAAGAAAGTACATTAAAAACTGTCTCTAAAAATGGTGAGTCGAATTAATATACTTCCATTACCCCAAAGTTATAATCTCTCGAATAAAACCCCTAAATAAATTATATTTATTTTCAAAATATTGGGGTAAAACAAAAATTTTTTCTGAAATCTTATCGTATAGAGAGAAACGATAGCTCATAAGAAAGCACATTAAAAACTGTCCCTAAAAATGGTGAGTCGAATTAATATACTTCCATTACCTTAAAGTTATAATCCCTCGAATAAAACCCCTAAATAAATTATATTTATTTTTAAAATATTGGGGTAAAACAAAATTTTTTTCTGAAATCTTATCGTATAGAGAGAAACGATAGCTCATAAAAAAGTACATTAAAAACTGTCCCTAAAAATGGTGAGTCGAATTAATATACTTCCATTACCCCAAAGTTATAATCCCTCGAATAAAACCCCTAAATAAATTATTTTATTTTCAAAATATTGGGGTAAAACAAAAATTTTTTCTGAAATCTTATCGTATAGAGAGAAACGATAGCTCATGAGAAAGCACATTAAAAACTGTCCCTAAAAATGGTGAGTCGAATTAATATACTTCCATTACCCCAAAGTTATAATCCCTCGAATAAAACCCCTAAATAAATTATATTTATTTTCAAAATATTGGAGTAAAACAAAATTTTTTTCTGAAATCTTATCGTATAGAGAGAAACGATAGCTCATAAGAAAGTACATTAAAAACTGTCTCTAAAAATGGTGAGTCGAATTAATATACTTCCATTACCCCAAAGTTATAATCCCTCGAATAAAACCCCTAAATAAATTATATTTATTTTTAAAATATTGGGGTAAAACAAAAATTTTTTCTGAAATCTTATCGTATAGAGAGAAACGATAGCTCATGAGAAAGCACATTAAAAACTGTCCCTAAAAATGGTGAGTCGAATTAATATACTTCCATTACCCCAAAGTTATAATCCCTCGAATAAAACCCCTAAATAAATTATATTTATTTTCAAAATATTGGAGTAAAACAAAATTTTTTTCTGAAATCTTATCGTATAGAGAGAAACGATAGCTCATAAGAAAGTACATTAAAAACTGTCTCTAAAAATGGTGAGTCGAATTAATATACTTCCATTACCCCAAAGTTATAATCCCTCGAATAAAACCCCTAAATAAATTATATTTATTTTTAAAATATTGGGGTAAAACAAAAATTTTTTCTGAAATCTTATCGTATAGAGAGAAACGATAGCTCATAAGAAAGTACATTAAAAACTGTCCCTAAAAATGGTGAGTCGAATTAATATACTTCCATTACCCCAAAGTTATAATCCCTCGAATAAAACCCCAAATAAATTATATTTATTTTCAAAATATTGGGGTAAAACAAAAATTTTTTCTGAAATCTTATCGTATAGAGAGAAACGATAGCTCATAAGAAAGTACATTAAAAACTGTCTCTAAAAATGGTGAGTCGAATTAATATACTTCCATTACCCCAAAGTTATAATCCCTCGAATAAAACCACTAAATAAATTATATTTATTTTCAAAATATTGGGGTAAAACAAAAATTTTTTCTGAAATCTTATCGTATAGAGAGAAACGATAGCTCATAAGAAAGTACATTAAAAACTGTCCCTAAAAATGGTGAGTCGAATTAATATACTTCCATTACCCCAAAGTTATAATCCCTCGAATAAAACCCCTAAATAAATTATTTTATTTTCAAAATATTGGAATAAAACAAAAATTTTTTCTGAAATCTTATCGTATAGAGAGAAACGATAGCTCATGAGAAAGCACATTAAAAACTGTCCCTAAAAATGGTGAGTCGAATTAATATACTTCCATTACCCCAAAGTTATAATCCCTCGAATAAAACCCCTAAATAAATTATATTTATTTTCAAAATATTGGAGTAAAACAAAATTTTTTTCTGAAATCTTATCGTATAGAGAGAAACGATAGCTCATAAGAAAGTACATTAAAAACTGTCTCTAAAAATGGTGAGTCGAATTAATATACTTCCATTACCCCAAAGTTATAATCCCTCGAATAAAACCCCTAAATAAATTATATTTATTTTTAAAATATTGGGGTAAAACAAAAATTTTTTCTGAAATCTTATCGTATAGAGAGAAACGATGGCTCATAAGAAAGCACATTAAAAACTGTCCCTAAAAATGGTGAGTCGAATTAATATACTTCCATTACCCCAAAGTTATAATCCCTCGAATAAAACCCCTAAATAAATAATATTTCTTTTCAAAATATTGGGGTAAAACAAAATTTTTTTCTGAAATCTTATCGTATAGAGAGAAACGATAGCTCATAAGAAAGTACATTAAAAACTGTCTCTAAAAATGGTGAGTCGAATTAATATACTTCCATTACCCCAAAGTTATAATCCCTCGAATAAAACCCCTAAATAAATTATATTTATTTTTAAAATAATGGGGTAAAACAAAATTTTTTTCTGAAATCTTATCGTATAGAGAGAAACGATAGCTCATAAGAAAGCACATTAAAAACTGTCCCTAAAAATGGTGAGTAGAATTAATATACTTCCATTACCCCAAAGTTATAATCCCTCGAATAAAACCCCTAAATAAATTATATTTATTTTCAAAATATTGGAGTAAAACAAAAATTTTTTCTGAAATCTTATCGTATAGAGAGAAACGATAGCTCATAAGAAAGCACATTAAAAACTGTCCCCAAAAATGGTGAGTCGAATTAATATACTTCCATTACCCCAAAGTTATAATCCCTCGAATAAAACCCCTAAATAAATTATTTTATTTTCAAAATATTGGGGTAAAACAAAAATTTTTTCTGAAATCTTATCGTATAGAGAGAAACGATAGCTCATGAGAAAGCACATTAAAAACTGTCCCTAAAAATGGTGAGTCGAATTAATATACTTCCATTACCCCAAAGTTATAATCCTCCGAATAAAACCCCTAAATAAATTATATTTATTTTCAAAATATTGGGGTAAAACAAAAATTTTTTCTGAAATCTTATCGTATAGAGAGAAACGATAGCTCATGAGAAAGCACATTAAAAACTGTCCCTAAAAATGGTGAGTCGAATTAATATACTTCCATTACCCCAAAGTTATAATCCCTCGAATAAAACCCCTAAATAAATTATATTTATTTTCAAAATATTGGAGTAAAACAAAATTTTTTTCTGAAATCTTATCGTATAGAGAGAAACGATAGCTCATAAGAAAGTACATTAAAAACTGTCTCTAAAAATGGTGAGTCGAATTAATATACTTCCATTACCCCAAAGTTATAATCCCTCGAATAAAACCCCTAAATAAATTATATTTATTTTTAAAATATTGGGGTAAAACAAAAATTTTTTCTGAAATCTTATCGTATAGAGAGAAACGATAGCTCATAAGAAAGCACATTAAAAACTGTCCCTAAAAATGGTGAGTAGAATTAATATACTTCCATTACCCCAAAGTTATAATCCCTCGAATAAAACCCCTAAATAAATTATATTTATTTTCAAAATATTGGAGTAAAACAAAAATTTTTTCTGAAATCTTATCGTATAGAGAGAAACGATAGCTCATAAGAAAGCACATTAAAAACTGTCCCCAAAAATGGTGAGTCGAATTAATATACTTCCATTACCCCAAAGTTATAATCCCTCGAATAAAACCCCTAAATAAATTATTTTATTTTCAAAATATTGGGGTAAAACAAAAATTTTTTCTGAAATCTTATCGTATAGAGAGAAACGATAGCTCATGAGAAAGCACATTAAAAACTGTCCCTAAAAATGGTGAGTCGAATTAATATACTTCCATTACCCCAAAGTTATAATCCTCCGAATAAAACCCCTAAATAAATTATATTTATTTTCAAAATATTGGGGTAAAACAAAAATTTTTTCTGAAATCTTATCGTATAGAGAGAAACGATAGCTCATAAGAAAGTACATTAAAAACTGTCTCTAAAAATGGTGAGTCGAATTAATATACTTCCATTACCCCAAAGTTATAATCCCTCGAATAAAACCCCTAAATAAATTATATTTATTTTCAAAATATTGGGGTAAAACAAAAATTTTTTCTGAAATCTTATCGTATAGAGAGAAACGATAGCTCATAAGAAAGTACATTAAAAACTGTCTCTAAAAATGGTGAGTCGAATTAATATACTTCCATTACCCCAAAGTTATAATCCCTCGAATAAAACCCCTAAATAAATTATATTTATTTTCAAAATATTGGAGTAAAACAAAATTTTTTTCTGAAATCTTATCGTATAGAGAGAAACGATAGCTCATAAGAAAGTACATTAAAAACTGTCTCTAAAAATGGTGAGTCGAATTAATATACTTCCATTACCCCAAAGTTATAATCCCTCGAATAAAACCCCTAAATAAATTATATTTATTTTCAAAATATTGGGGTAAAACAAAAATTTTTTCTGAAATCTTATCGTATAGAGAGAAACGATAGCTCATAAGAAAGTACATTAAAAACTGTCTCTAAAAATGGTGAGTCGAATTAATATACTTCCATTACCCCAAAGTTATAATCCCTCGAATAAAACCCCTAAATAAATTATATTTATTTTCAAAATATTGGGGTAAAACAAAAATTTTTTCTGAAATCTTATCGTATAGAGAGAAACGATAGCTCATAAGAAAGTACATTAAAAACTGTCTCTAAAAATGGTGAGTCGAATTAATATACTTCCATTACCCCAAAGTTATAATCCCTCGAATAAAACCCCTAAATAAATTATATTTATTTTCAAAATATTGGGGTAAAACAAAAATTTTTTCTGAAATCTTATCGTATAGAGAGAAACGATAGCTCATAAGAAAGTACATTAAAAACTGTCTCTAAAAATGGTGAGTCGAATTAATATACTTCCATTACCCCAAAGTTATAATCTCTCGAATAAAACCCCTAAATAAATTATATTTATTTTCAAAATATTGGAGTAAAACAAAATTTTTTTCTGAAATCTTATCGTATAGAGAGAAACGATAGCTCATAAGAAAGCACATTAAAAACTGTCCCTAAAAATGGTGAGTAGAATTAATATACTTCCATTACCCCAAAGTTATAATCCCTCGAATAAAACCCCTAAATAAATTATATTTATTTTCAAAATATTGGAGTAAAACAAAAATTTTTTCTGAAATCTTATCGTATAGAGAGAAACGATAGCTCATAAGAAAGCACATTAAAAACTGTCCCTAAAAATGGTGAGTCGAATTAATATACTTCCATTACCCCAAAGTTATAATCCCTCGAATAAAACCCCTAAATAAATTATTTTATTTTCAAAATATTGGGGTAAAACAAAAATTTTTTCTGAAATCTTATCGTATAGAGAGAAACGATAGCTCATAAGAAAGTACATTAAAAACTGTCTCTAAAAATGGTGAGTCGAATTAATATACTTCCATTACCCCAAAGTTATAATCTCTCGAATAAAACCCCTAAATAAATTATATTTATTTTAAAAATATTGGGGTAAAACAAAAATTTTTTCTGAAATCTTATCGTATAGAGAGAAACGATAGCTCATGAGAAAGCACATTAAAAACTGTCCCTAAAAATGGTGAGTCGAATTAATATACTTCCATTACCCCAAAGTTATAATCCCTCGAATAAAACCCCTAAATAAATTATATTTATTTTCAAAATATTGGAGGAAAACAAAATTTTTTTCTGAAATCTTATCGTATAGAGAGAAACGATAGCTCATAAGAAAGTACATTAAAAACTGTCTCTAAAAATGGTGAGTCGAATTAATATACTTCCATTACCCCAAAGTTATAATCTCTCGAATAAAACCCCTAAATAAATTATATTTATTTTCAAAATATTGGAGTAAAACAAAATTTTTTTCTGAAATCTTATCGTATAGAGAGAAACGATAGCTCATGAGAAAGCACATTAAAAACTGTCCCTAAAAATGGTGAGTCGAATTAATATACTTCCATTACCCCAAAGTTATAATCCCTCGAATAAAACCCCTAAATAAATTATATTTATTTTCAAAATATTGGAGTAAAACAAAATTTTTTTCTGAAATCTTATCGTATAGAGAGAAACGATAGCTCATAAGAAAGTACATTAAAAACTGTCTCTAAAAATGGTGAGTCGAATTAATATACTTCCATTACCCCAAAGTTATAATCCCTCGAATAAAACCACTAAATAAATTATATTTATTTTCAAAATATTGGAGTAAAACAAAATTTTTTTCTGAAATCTTATCGTATAGAGAGAAACGATAGCTCATGAGAAAGCACATTAAAAACTGTCCCTAAAAATGGTGAGTCGAATTAATATACTTCCATTACCCCAAATTTATAATCCCTCGAATAAAACCCCAAATAAATTATATTTATTTTCAAAATATTGGGGTAAAACAAAAATTTTTTCTGAAATTTTATCGTATAGAGAGAAACGATAGCTCATATGAAAGTACATTAAATACTGTCCCTAAAAATGGTGAGTCGAATTAATATACTTCCATTACCCCAAAGTTATAATCCCTCGAATAAAACCCCTAAATAAATTATATTTATTTTTAAAATATTGGGGTAAAACAAAAATTTTTTCTGAAATTTTATCGTATAGAGAGAAACGATAACTCATATGAAAGTACATTAAATACTGTCCCTAAAAATGGTGAGTCGAATTAATATACTTCCATTACCCCAAAGTTATAATCCCTCGAATAAAACCCATAAATAAATTATATTTATTTTTAAAATATTGGGGTAAAACAAAAATTTTTTCTGAAATTTTATCGTATAGAGAGAAACGATAGCTCATATGAAAGTACATTAAAAACTATCCCTAAAAATGGTGAGTCGAATTAATATACTTCCATTACCCCAAAGTTATAATCCCTCGAATAAAACCCCTAAATAAATTATATTTATTTTTAAAATATTGGGGTAAAACAAAAATTTTTTCTGAAATTTTATCGTATAGAGAGAAACGATAGCTCATATGAAAGTACATTAAAAACTGTCCCTAAAAATGGTGAGCCGAATTAATATACTTCCATTACCCCAAAGTTATAATCCCTCGAATAAAACCCCTAAATAAATTATATTTATTTTTAAAATATTGGGGTAAAACAAAAATTTTTTCTGAAATTTTATCGTATAGAGAGAAACGATAGCTCATATAAAAGTACATTAAAAACTGTCCCTAAAAATGGTGAGTCGAATTAATATACTTCCATTACCCCAAAGTTATAATCCCTCGAATAAAATCCATAAATAAATTATATTTATTTTTATAATATTGGGATAAAACAAAAAATTTTTCTGAAATTTTATCGTATAGAGAGAAACGATAGCTCATATGAAAGTTCATTAAAAACTGTCCCTAAAAATGGTGAGTCGAATTAATATACTTCCATTACCCCAAAGTTATAATCCCTCGAATAAAACCCCTAAATAAATTATATTTATTTTTAAAATATTGGGGTAAAACAAAAATTTATTCTGAAATTTTATCGTATAGAGAGAAACGATAGCTCATATGAAAGTACATTAAATACTGTCCCTAAAAATGGTGAGTCGAATTAATATACTTCCATTAACCCAAAGTTATAATCCCTCGAATAAAACCCCTAAATAAATTATATTTATTTTTAAAATATTGGGGTAAAACAAAAATTTTTTCTGAAATTTTATCGTATAGAGAGAAACGATTGCTCATATGAAAGTACATTAAATACTGTCCCTAAAAATGGTGAGTCGAATTAATATACTTCCATTACCCCAAAGTTATAATCCCTCGAATAAAACCCCTAAATAAATTATATTTATTTTTAAAATATTGGGGTAAAACAAAAATTTTTTCTGAAATTTTATCGTATAGAGAGAAACGATAGCTCATATGAAAGTACATTAAAAACTGTCCCTAAAAATGGTGAGTCGAATTAATATACTTCCATTACCCCAAAGTTATAATCCCTCGAATAAAACCCATAAATAAATTATATTTATTTTTAAAATATTGGGATAAAACAAAAATTTTTTCTGAAATTTTATCGTATAGAGAGAAACGATAGCTCATATGAAAGTACATTAAAAACTGTCCCTAAAAATGGTGAGTCGAATTAATATACTTCCATTACCCCAAAGTTATAATCCCTCGAATAAAACCCATAAATAAATTATATTTATTTCTAAAATATTGGGGTAAAACAAAAATTTTTTCTGAAATTTTATCGTATAGAGAGAAACGATAGCTCATATGAAAGTACATTAAAAACTGTCCCTAAAAATGGTGAGTCGAATTAATATACTTCCATTACCCCAAAGTTATAATCCCTCGAATAAAACCCCTAAATAAATTATATTTATTTTTAAAATATTGGGGTAAAACAAAAATTTTTTCTGAAATTTTATCGTATAGAGAGAAACGATAGCTCATATGAAAGTACATTAAATACTGTCCCTAAAAATGGTGAGTCGAATTAATATACTTCCATTACCCCAAAGTTATAATCCCTCGAATAAAACCCCTAAATAAATTATATTTATTTTTAAAATATTGGGGTAAAACAAAAATTTTTTCTGAAATTTTATCGTATAGAGAGAAACGATAGCTCATATGAAAGTACATTAAATACTGTCCCTAAAAATGGTGAGTCGAATTAATATACTTCCATTACCCCAAAGTTATAATCCCTCGAATAAAACCCCTAAATAAATTATATTTATTTTTAAAATATTGGGGTAAAACAAAAATTTTTTCTGAAATTTTATCGTATAGAGAGAAACGATAGCTCATATGAAAGTACATTAAATACTGTCCCTAAAAATGGTGAGTCGAATTAATATACTTCCATTACCCCAAAGTTATAATCCCTCGAATAAAACCCATAAATAAATTATATTTATTTTTAAAATATTGGGGTAAAACAAAAATTTTTTCTGAAATTTTATCGTATAGAGAGAAACGATAGCTCATATGAAAGTACATTAAATACTGTCCCTAAAAATGGTGAGTCGAATTAATATACTTCCATTACCCCAAAGTTATAATCCCTCGAATAAAACCCATAAATAAATTATATTTATTTTTAAAATATTGGGGTAAAACAAAAATTTTTTCTGAAATTTTATCGTATAGAGAGAAACGATAGCTCATATGAAAGTACATTAAATACTGTCCCTAAAAATGGTGAGTCGAATTAATATACTTCCATTACCCCAAAGTTATAATCCCTCGAATAAAACCCATAAATAAATTATATTTATTTTTAAAATATTGGGGTAAAACAAAAATTTTTTCTGAAATTTTATCGTATAGAGAGAAACGATAGCTCATATGAAAGTACATTAAATACTGTCCCTAAAAATGGTGAGTCGAATTAATATACTTCCATTACCCCAAAGTTATAATCCCTCGAATAAAACCCCTAAATAAATTATATTTATTTTTAAAATATTGGGGTAAAACAAAAATTTTTTCTGAAATTTTATCGTATAGAGAGAAACGATAGCTCATATGAAAGTACATTAAAAACTGTCCCTAAAAATGGTGAGTCGAATTAATATACTTCCATTACCCCAAAGTTATAATCCCTCGAATAAAACACATAAATAAATTATATTTATTTTTAAAATATTGGGATAAAACAAAAAATTTTTCTGAAATTTTATCGTATAGAGAGAAACGATAGCTCATATGAAAGTACATTAAAAACTGTCCCTAAAAATGCTGAGTCGAATTAATATACTTCCATTACCCCAAAGTTATAATCCCTCGAATAAAACCCCTAAATAAATTATATTTATTTTTAAAATATTGGGGTAAAACAAAAATTTTTTCTGAAATTTTATCGTATAGAGAGAAACGATAGCTCATATGAAAGTACATTAAATACTGTCCCTAAAAATGGTGAGTCGAATTAATATACTTCCATTAACCCAAAGTTATAATCCCTCGAATAAAACCCCTAAATAAATTATATTTATTTTTAAAATATTGGGGTAAAACAAAAATTTTTTCTGAAATTTTATCGTATAGAGAGAAACGATAGCTCATATGAAAGTACATTAAATACTGTCCCTAAAAATGGTGAGTCGAATTAATATACTTCCATTACCCCAAAGTTATAATCCCTCGAATAAAACCCATAAATAAATTATATTTATTTTTAAAATATTGGGGTAAAACAAAAATTTTTTCTGAAATTTTATCGTATAGAGAGAAACGATAGCTCATATGAAAGTACATTAAAAACTGTCCCTAAAAATGGTGAGTCGAATTAATATACTTCCATTACCCCAAAGTTATAATCCCTCGAATAAAACCCCTAAATAAATTATATTTATTTTTAAAATATTGGGGTAAAACAAAAATTTTTTCTGAAATTTTATCGTATAGAGAGAAACGATAGCTCATATGAAAGTACATTAAATACTGTCCCTAAAAATGGTGAGTCGAATTAATATACTTCCATTAACCCAAAGTTATAATCCCTCGAATAAAACCCCTAAATAAATTATATTTATTTTTAAAATATTGGGGTAAAACAAAAATTTTTTCTGAAATTTTATCGTATAGAGAGAAACGATAGCTCATATGAAAGTACATTAAATACTGTCCCTAAAAATGGTGAGTCGAATTAATATACTTCCATTACCCCAAAGTTATAATCCCTCGAATAAAACCCATAAATAAATTATATTTATTTTTAAAATATTGGGGTAAAACAAAAATTTTTTCTGAAATTTTATCGTATAGAGAGAAACGATAGCTCATATGAAAGTACATTAAAAACTGTCCCTAAAAATGGTGAGTCGAATTAATATACTTCCATTACCCCAAAGTTATAATCCCTCGAATAAAACCCCTAAATAAATTATATTTATTTTTAAAATATTGGGGTAAAACAAAAATTTTTTCTGAAATTTTATCGTATAGAGAGAAACGATAGCTCATATGAAAGTACATTAAAAACTGTCCCTAAAAATGGTGAGCCGAATTAATATACTTCCATTACCCCAAAGTTATAATCCCTCGAATAAAACCCCTAAATAAATTATATTTATTTTTAAAATATTGGGGTAAAACAAAAATTTTTTCTGAAATTTTATCGTATAGAGAGAAACGATAGCTCATATGAAAGTACATTAAAAACTGTCCCTAAAAATGGTGAGTCGAATTAATATACTTCCATTACCCCAAAGTTATAATCCCTCGAATAAAACACATAAATAAATTATATTTATTTTTAAAATATTGGGATAAAACAAAAAATTTTTCTGAAATTTTATCGTATAGAGAGAAACGATAGCTCATATGAAAGTACATTAAAAACTGTCCCTAAAAATGGTGAGTCGAATTAATATACTTCCATTACCCCAAAGTTATAATCCCTCGAATAAAACCCATAAATAAATTATATTTATTTTTAAAATATTGGGATAAAACAAAAAATTTTTCTGAAATTTTATCGTATAGAGAGAAACGATAGCTCATATGAAAGTACATTAAAAACTGTCCCTAAAAATGGTGAGTCGAATTAATATACTTCCATTACCCCAAAGTTATAATCCCTCGAATAAAACCCCTAAATAAATTATATTTATTTTTAAAATATTGGGGTAAAACAAAAATTTTTTCTGAAATTTTATCGTATAGAGAGAAACGATAGCTCATATGAAAGTACATTAAATACTGTCCCTAAAAATGGTGAGTCGAATTAATATACTTCCATTAACCCAAAGTTATAATCCCTCGAATAAAACCCCTAAATAAATTATATTTATTTTTAAAATATTGGGGTAAAACAAAAATTTTTACTGAAATTTTATCGTATAGAGAGAAACGATAGCTCATATGAAAGTACATTAAAAACTGTCCCTAAAAATGGTGAGTCGAATTAATATACTTCCATTACCCCAAAGTTATAATCCCTCGAATAAAACCCATAAATAAATTATATTTATTTTTAAAATATTGGGATAAAACAAAAATTTTTTCTGAAATTTTATCGTATAGAGAGAAACGATAGCTCATATGAAAGTACATTAAAAACTGTCCCTAAAAATGGTGAGTCGAATTAATATACTTCCATTACCCCAAAGTTATAAACCCTCGAATAAAACCCCTAAATAAATTATATTTATTTTTAAAATATTGGGGTAAAACAAAAATTTTTTCTGAAATTTTATCGTATAGAGAGAAACGATAGCTCATATGAAAGTACATTAAATACTGTCCCTAAAAATGGTGAGTCGAATTAATATACTTCCATTACCCCAAAGTTATAATCCCTCGAATAAAACCCCTAAATAAATTATATTTATTTTTAAAATATTGGGGTAAAACAAAAATTTTTTCTGAAATTTTATCGTATAGAGAGAAACGATAGCTCATATGAAAGTACATTAAATACTGTCCCTAAAAATGGTGAGTCGAATTAATATACTTCCATTACCCCAAAGTTATAATCCCTCGAATAAAACCCCTAAATAAATTATATTTATTTTTAAAATATTGGGGTAAAACAAAAATTTTTTCTGAAATTTTATCGTATAGATAGAAACGATAGCTCATATGAAAGTACATTAAATACTGTCCCTAAAAATGGTGAGTCGAATTAATATACTTCCATTACCCCAAAGTTATAATCCCTCGAATAAAACCCCTAAATAAATTATATTTATTTTTAAAATATTGGGGTAAAACAAAAATTTTTTCTGAAATTTTATCGTATAGAGAGAAACGATAGCTCATATGAAAGTACATTAAAAACTGTCCCTAAAAATGGTGAGTCGAATTAATATACTTCCATTACCCCAAAGTTATAATCCCTCGAATAAAACCCATAAATAAATTATATTTATTTTTAAAATATTGGGATAAAACAAAAATTTTTTCTGAAATTTTATCGTATAGAGAGAAACGATAGCTCATATGAAAGTACAT
Source organism: Meloidogyne enterolobii (assembly GCA_963681835.1). NCBI lineage: Eukaryota > Metazoa > Nematoda > Chromadorea > Rhabditida > Meloidogynidae > Meloidogyne > Meloidogyne enterolobii. The sequence continues at coordinate 198,890 of CAVMJV010000086.1, read as the reverse complement.
TAAAAACTGTCCCTAAAAATGGTGAGTCGAATTAATATACTTCCATTACCCCAAAGTTATAATCCCTCGAATAAAACCCATAAATAAATTATATTTATTTTTAAAATATTGGGGTAAAACAAAAATTTTTTCTGAAATTTTATCGTATAGAGAGAAACGATAGCTCATATGAAAGTACATTAAAAACTGTCCCTAAAAATGGTGAGTCGAATTAATATACTTCCATTACCCCAAAGTTATAATCCCTCGAATAAAACCCCTAAATAAATTATATTTATTTTTAAAATATTGGGGTAAAACAAAAATTTTTTCTGAAATTTTATCGTATAGAGAGAAACGATAGCTCATATGAAAGTACATTAAAAACTGTCCCTAAAAATGGTGAGTCGAATTAATATACTTCCATTACCCCAAAGTTATAATCCCTCGAATAAAACCCATAAATAAATTATATTTATTTTTAAAATATTGGGGTAAAACAAAAATTTTTTCTGAAATTTTATCGTATAGAGAGAAACGATAGCTCATATGAAAGTACATTAAAAACTGTCCCTAAAAATGGTGAGTCGAATTAATATACTTCCATTACCCCAAAGTTATAATCCCTCGAATAAAACCCCTAAATAAATTATATTTATTTTTAAAATATTGTGGTAAAACAAAAATTTTTTCTGAAATTTTATCGTATAGAGAGAAACGATAGCTCATATGAAAGTACATTAAAAACTGTCCCTAAAAATGGTGAGTCGAATTAATATACTTCCATTACCCCAAAGTTATAATCCCTCGAATAAAACCCATAAATAAATTATATTTATTTTTAAAATATTGGGATAAAACAAAAATTTTTTCTGAAATTTTATCGTATAGAGAGAAACGATAGCTCATATGAAAGTACATTAAAAACTGTCCCTAAAAATGGTGAGTCGAATTAATATACTTCCATTACCCCAAAGTTATAATCCCTCGAATAAAACCCCTAAATAAATTATATTTATTTTTAAAATATTGGGGTAAAACAAAAATTTTTCTGAAATTTTATCGTATAGAGAGAAACGATAGCTCATATGAAAGTACATTAAATACTGTCCCTAAAAACGGTGAGTCGAATTAATATACTTCCATTACCCCAAAGTTATAATCCCTCGAATAAAACCCCTAAATAAATTATATTTATTTTTAAAATATTGGGGTAAAACAAAAATTTTTTCTGAAATTTTATCGTATAGATAGAAACGATAGCTCATATGAAAGTACATTAAATACTGTCCCTAAAAATGGTGAGTCGAATTAATATACTTCCATTACCCCAAAGTTATAATCCCTCGAATAAAACCCCTAAATAAATTATATTTATTTTTAAAATATTGGGGTAAAACAAAAATTTTTTCTGAAATTTTATCGTATAGAGAGAAACGATAGCTCATATGAAAGTACATTAAATACTGTCCCTAAAAATGGTGAGTCGAATTAATATACTTCCATTACCCCAAAGTTATAATCCCTCGAATAAAACCCCTAAATAAATTATATTTATTTTTAAAATATTGGGGTAAAACAAAAATTTTTTCTGAAATTTTATCGTATAGAGAGAAACGATAGCTCATATGAAAGTACATTAAATACTGTCCCTAAAAATGGTGAGTCGAATTAATATACTTCCATTACCCCAAAGTTATAATCCCTCGAATAAAACCCCTAAATAAATTATATTTATTTTTAAAATATTGGGGTAAAACAAAAATTTTTCTGAAATTTTATCGTATAGAGAGAAACGATAGCTCATATGAAAGTACATTAAATACTGTCCCTAAAAATGGTGAGTCGAATTAATATACTTCCATTACCCCAAAGTTATAATCCCTTGAATAAAACCCATAAATAAATTATATTTATTTTTAAAATATTGGGGTAAAACAAAAATTTTTTCTGAAATTTTATCGTATAGATAGAAACGATAGCTCATATGAAAGTACATTAAATACTGTCCCTAAAAATGGTGAGTCGAATTAATATACTTCCATTACCCCAAAGTTATAATCCCTCGAATAAAACCCCTAAATAAATTATATTTATTTTTAAAATATTGGGGTAAAACAAAAATTTTTTCTGAAATTTTATCGTATAGAGAGAAACGATAGCTCATATGAAAGTACATTAAAAACTGTCCCTAAAAATGGTGAGTCGAATTAATATACTTCCATTACCCCAAAGTTATAATCCCTCGAATAAAACCCATAAATAAATTATATTTATTTTTAAAATATTGGGATAAAACAAAAATTTTTTCTGAAATTTTATCGTATAGAGAGAAACGATAGCTCATATGAAAGTACATTAAAAACTGTCCCTAAAAATGGTGAGTCGAATTAATATACTTCCATTACCCCAAAGTTATAATCCCTCGAATAAAACCCATAAATAAATTATATTTATTTTTAAAATATTGGGGTAAAACAAAAATTTTTTCTGAAATTTTATCGTATAGAGAGAAACGATAGCTCATATGAAAGTACATTAAATACTGTCCCTAAAAATGGTGAGTCGAATTAATATACTTCCATTACCCCAAAGTTATAATCCCTCGAATAAAACCCCTAAATAAATTATATTTATTTTTAAAATATTGGGGTAAAACAAAAATTTTTTCTGAAATTTTATCGTATAGAGAGAAAAGATAGCTCATATGAAAGTACATTAAATACTGTCCCTAAAAATGGTGAGTCGAATTAATATACTTCCATTACCCCAAAGTTATAATCCTTCGAATAAAACCCATAAATAAATTATATTTATTTTTAAAATATTGGGGTAAAACAAAAATTTTTTCTGAAATTTTATCGTATAGATAGAAACGATAGCTCATATGAAAGTACATTAAATACTGTCCCTAAAAATGGTGAGTCGAATTAATATACTTCCATTACCCCAAAGTTATAATCCCTCGAATAAAACCCCTAAATAAATTATATTTATTTTTAAAATATTGGGGTAAAACAAAAATTTTTTCTGAAATTTTATCGTATAGAGAGAAACGATAGCTCATATGAAAGTACATTAAATACTGTCCCTAAAAATGGTGAGTCGAATTAATATACTTCCATTACCCCAAAGTTATAATCCCTCGAATAAAACCCCTAAATAAATTATATTTATTTTTAAAATATTGGGGTAAAACAAAAATTTTTTCTGAAATTTTATCGTATAGAGAGAAACGATAGCTCATATGAAAGTACATTAAATACTGTCCCTAAAAATGGTGAGTCGAATTAATATACTTCCATTACCCCAAAGTTATAATCCCTCGAATAAAACCCCTAAATAAATTATATTTATTTTTAAAATATTGGGGTAAAACAAAAATTTTTTCTGAAATTTTATCGTATAGAGAGAAACGATAGCTCATATGAAAGTACATTAAATACTGTCCCTAAAAATGGTGAGTCGAATAAATATACTTCCATTATCCCAAAGTTATAATCCCTCGAATAAAACCCCTAAATAAATTATATTTATTTTTAAAATATTGAAGTAAAACAAAAAATTTTTCTGAAATTTTATCGTATAGAGAGAAACGATAGCTCATATGAAAGTACATTTTTAACTGATAATAAAAATGGTGAGTCGAATAAATATACTTCCATTATCCCAAAGTTATAATCCCTCGAATAAAACCCCTAAATAAATTATATTTATTTTTAAAATATTGGGGTAAAACAAAAAATTTTTCTGAAATTTTATCGTATAGAGAGAAACGATAGCTCATATGAAAGTACATTTTTAACTGATAATAAAAATGGTGAGTCGAATAAATATACTTCCATTATCCCAAAGTTATAATCCCTCGAATAAAACCCCTAAATAAATTATATTTATTTTTAAAATATTGGGGTAAAACAAAAATTTTTTCTGAAATCTTATGAAACGATAGCTCATATGAAAGTACATTAAAAACTGTCCCTAAAAATGGTGAGTCGAATTAATATACTTCCATTACCCCAAAGTTATAATCCCTCGAATAAAACCCCTAAATAAATTATATTTATTTTTAAAATATTGGGGTAAAACAAAAATTTTTTCTGAAATCTTATGAAACGATAGCTCATATGAAAGTACATTAAAAACTGTCCCTAAAAATGGTGAGTCGAATTAATATACTTCCATTACCCCAAAGTTATAATCCCTCGAATAAAACCCCTAAATAAATTATATTTATTTTTAAAATATTGGGGTAAAACAAAAATTTTTTCTGAAATCTTATGAAACGATAGCTCATATGAAAGTACATTAAAAACTGTCCCTAAAAATGGTGAGTCGAATTAATATACTTCCATTACCCCAAAGTTATAATCCCTCGAATAAAACCCCTAAATAAATTATATTTATTTTTAAAATATTGGGGTAAAACAAAAATTTTTTCTGAAATCTTATGAAACGATAGCTCATATGAAAGTACATTAAAAACTGTCCCTAAAAATGGTGAGTCGAATTAATATACTTCCATTACCCCAAAGTTATAATCCCTCGAATAAAACCCCTAAATAAATTATATTTATTTTTAAAATATTGGGGTAAAACAAAAATTTTTTCTGAAATCTTATGAAACGATAGCTCATATGAAAGTACATTAAAAACTGTCCCTAAAAATGGTGAGTCGAATTAATATACTTCCATTACCCCAAAGTTATAATCCCTCGAATAAAACCCCTAAATAAATTATATTTATTTTTAAAATATTGGGGTAAAACAAAAATTTTTTCTGAAATCTTATGAAACGATAGCTCATATGAAAGTACATTAAAAACTGTCCCTAAAAATGGTGAGTCGAATTAATATACTTCCATTACCCCAAAGTTATAATCCCTCGAATAAAACCCCTAAATAAATTATATTTATTTTTAAAATATTGGGGTAAAACAAAAATTTTTTCTGAAATCTTATGAAACGATAGCTCATATGAAAGTACATTAAAAACTGTCCCTAAAAATGGTGAGTCGAATTAATATACTTCCATTACCCCAAAGTTATAATCCCTCGAATAAAACCCCTAAATAAATTATATTTATTTTTAAAATATTGGGGTAAAACAAAAATTTTTTCTGAAATCTTATGAAACGATAGCTCATATGAAAGTACATTAAAAACTGTCCCTAAAAATGGTGAGTCGAATTAATATACTTCCATTACCCCAAAGTTATAATCCCTCGAATAAAACCCCTAAATAAATTATATTTATTTTTAAAATATTGGGGTAAAACAAAAATTTTTTCTGAAATCTTATGAAACGATAGCTCATATGAAAGTACATTAAAAACTGTCCCTAAAAATGGTGAGTCGAATTAATATACTTCCATTACCCCAAAGTTATAATCCCTCGAATAAAACCCCTAAATAAATTATATTTATTTTTAAAATATTGGGGTAAAACAAAAATTTTTTCTGAAATCTTATGAAACGATAGCTCATATGAAAGTACATTAAAAACTGTCCCTAAAAATGGTGAGTCGAATTAATATACTTCCATTACCCCAAAGTTATAATCCCTCGAATAAAACCCCTAAATAAATTATATTTATTTTTAAAATATTGGGGTAAAACAAAAATTTTTTCTGAAATCTTATGAAACGATAGCTCATATGAAAGTACATTAAAAACTGTCCCTAAAAATGGTGAGTCGAATTAATATACTTCCATTACCCCAAAGTTATAATCCCTCGAATAAAACCCCTAAATAAATTATATTTATTTTTAAAATATTGGGGTAAAACAAAAATTTTTTCTGAAATCTTATGAAACGATAGCTCATATGAAAGTACATTAAAAACTGTCCCTAAAAATGGTGAGTCGAATTAATATACTTCCATTACCCCAAAGTTATAATCCCTCGAATAAAACCCCTAAATAAATTATATTTATTTTTAAAATATTGGGGTAAAACAAAAATTTTTTCTGAAATCTTATGAAACGATAGCTCATATGAAAGTACATTAAAAACTGTCCCTAAAAATGGTGAGTCGAATTAATATACTTCCATTACCCCAAAGTTATAATCCCTCGAATAAAACCCCTAAATAAATTATATTTATTTTTAAAATATTGGGGTAAAACAAAAATTTTTTCTGAAATCTTATGAAACGATAGCTCATATGAAAGTACATTAAAAACTGTCCCTAAAAATGGTGAGTCGAATTAATATACTTCCATTACCCCAAAGTTATAATCCCTCGAATAAAACCCCTAAATAAATTATATTTATTTTTAAAATATTGGGGTAAAACAAAAATTTTTTCTGAAATCTTATGAAACGATAGCTCATATGAAAGTACATTAAAAACTGTCCCTAAAAATGGTGAGTCGAATTAATATACTTCCATTACCCCAAAGTTATAATCCCTCGAATAAAACCCCTAAATAAATTATATTTATTTTTAAAATATTGGGGTAAAACAAAAATTTTTTCTGAAATCTTATGAAACGATAGCTCATATGAAAGTACATTAAAAACTGTCCCTAAAAATGGTGAGTCGAATTAATATACTTCCATTACCCCAAAGTTATAATCCCTCGAATAAAACCCCTAAATAAATTATATTTATTTTTAAAATATTGGGGTAAAACAAAAATTTTTTCTGAAATCTTATGAAACGATAGCTCATATGAAAGTACATTAAAAACTGTCCCTAAAAATGGTGAGTCGAATTAATATACTTCCATTACCCCAAAGTTATAATCCCTCGAATAAAACCCCTAAATAAATTATATTTATTTTTAAAATATTGGGGTAAAACAAAAATTTTTTCTGAAATCTTATGAAACGATAGCTCATATGAAAGTACATTAAAAACTGTCCCTAAAAATGGTGAGTCGAATTAATATACTTCCATTACCCCAAAGTTATAATCCCTCGAATAAAACCCCTAAATAAATTATATTTATTTTTAAAATATTGGGGTAAAACAAAAATTTTTTCTGAAATCTTATGAAACGATAGCTCATATGAAAGTACATTAAAAACTGTCCCTAAAAATGGTGAGTCGAATTAATATACTTCCATTACCCCAAAGTTATAATCCCTCGAATAAAACCCCTAAATAAATTATATTTATTTTTAAAATATTGGGGTAAAACAAAAATTTTTTCTGAAATCTTATGAAACGATAGCTCATATGAAAGTACATTAAAAACTGTCCCTAAAAATGGTGAGTCGAATTAATATACTTCCATTACCCCAAAGTTATAATCCCTCGAATAAAACCCCTAAATAAATTATATTTATTTTTAAAATATTGGGGTAAAACAAAAATTTTTTCTGAAATCTTATGAAACGATAGCTCATATGAAAGTACATTAAAAACTGTCCCTAAAAATGGTGAGTCGAATTAATATACTTCCATTACCCCAAAGTTATAATCCCTCGAATAAAACCCCTAAATAAATTATATTTATTTTTAAAATATTGGGGTAAAACAAAAATTTTTTCTGAAATCTTATGAAACGATAGCTCATATGAAAGTACATTAAAAACTGTCCCTAAAAATGGTGAGTCGAATTAATATACTTCCATTACCCCAAAGTTATAATCCCTCGAATAAAACCCCTAAATAAATTATATTTATTTTTAAAATATTGGGGTAAAACAAAAATTTTTTCTGAAATCTTATGAAACGATAGCTCATATGAAAGTACATTAAAAACTGTCCCTAAAAATGGTGAGTCGAATTAATATACTTCCATTACCCCAAAGTTATAATCCCTCGAATAAAACCCCTAAATAAATTATATTTATTTTTAAAATATTGGGGTAAAACAAAAATTTTTTCTGAAATCTTATGAAACGATAGCTCATATGAAAGTACATTAAAAACTGTCCCTAAAAATGGTGAGTCGAATTAATATACTTCCATTACCCCAAAGTTATAATCCCTCGAATAAAACCCCTAAATAAATTATATTTATTTTTAAAATATTGGGGTAAAACAAAAATTTTTTCTGAAATCTTATGAAACGATAGCTCATATGAAAGTACATTAAAAACTGTCCCTAAAAATGGTGAGTCGAATTAATATACTTCCATTACCCCAAAGTTATAATCCCTCGAATAAAACCCCTAAATAAATTATATTTATTTTTAAAATATTGGGGTAAAACAAAAATTTTTTCTGAAATCTTATGAAACGATAGCTCATATGAAAGTACATTAAAAACTGTCCCTAAAAATGGTGAGTCGAATTAATATACTTCCATTACCCCAAAGTTATAATCCCTCGAATAAAACCCCTAAATAAATTATATTTATTTTTAAAATATTGGGGTAAAACAAAAATTTTTTCTGAAATCTTATGAAACGATAGCTCATATGAAAGTACATTAAAAACTGTCCCTAAAAATGGTGAGTCGAATTAATATACTTCCATTACCCCAAAGTTATAATCCCTCGAATAAAACCCCTAAATAAATTATATTTATTTTTAAAATATTGGGGTAAAACAAAAATTTTTTCTGAAATCTTATGAAACGATAGCTCATATGAAAGTACATTAAAAACTGTCCCTAAAAATGGTGAGTCGAATTAATATACTTCCATTACCCCAAAGTTATAATCCCTCGAATAAAACCCCTAAATAAATTATATTTATTTTTAAAATATTGGGGTAAAACAAAAATTTTTTCTGAAATCTTATGAAACGATAGCTCATATGAAAGTACATTAAAAACTGTCCCTAAAAATGGTGAGTCGAATTAATATACTTCCATTACCCCAAAGTTATAATCCCTCGAATAAAACCCCTAAATAAATTATATTTATTTTTAAAATATTGGGGTAAAACAAAAATTTTTTCTGAAATCTTATGAAACGATAGCTCATATGAAAGTACATTAAAAACTGTCCCTAAAAATGGTGAGTCGAATTAATATACTTCCATTACCCCAAAGTTATAATCCCTCGAATAAAACCCCTAAATAAATTATATTTATTTTTAAAATATTGGGGTAAAACAAAAATTTTTTCTGAAATCTTATGAAACGATAGCTCATATGAAAGTACATTAAAAACTGTCCCTAAAAATGGTGAGTCGAATTAATATACTTCCATTACCCCAAAGTTATAATCCCTCGAATAAAACCCCTAAATAAATTATATTTATTTTTAAAATATTGGGGTAAAACAAAAATTTTTTCTGAAATCTTATGAAACGATAGCTCATATGAAAGTACATTAAAAACTGTCCCTAAAAATGGTGAGTCGAATTAATATACTTCCATTACCCCAAAGTTATAATCCCTCGAATAAAACCCCTAAATAAATTATATTTATTTTTAAAATATTGGGGTAAAACAAAAATTTTTTCTGAAATCTTATGAAACGATAGCTCATATGAAAGTACATTAAAAACTGTCCCTAAAAATGGTGAGTCGAATTAATATACTTCCATTACCCCAAAGTTATAATCCCTCGAATAAAACCCCTAAATAAATTATATTTATTTTTAAAATATTGGGGTAAAACAAAAATTTTTTCTGAAATCTTATGAAACGATAGCTCATATGAAAGTACATTAAAAACTGTCCCTAAAAATGGTGAGTCGAATTAATATACTTCCATTACCCCAAAGTTATAATCCCTCGAATAAAACCCCTAAATAAATTATATTTATTTTTAAAATATTGGGGTAAAACAAAAATTTTTTCTGAAATCTTATGAAACGATAGCTCATATGAAAGTACATTAAAAACTGTCCCTAAAAATGGTGAGTCGAATTAATATACTTCCATTACCCCAAAGTTATAATCCCTCGAATAAAACCCCTAAATAAATTATATTTATTTTTAAAATATTGGGGTAAAACAAAAATTTTTTCTGAAATCTTATGAAACGATAGCTCATATGAAAGTACATTAAAAACTGTCCCTAAAAATGGTGAGTCGAATTAATATACTTCCATTACCCCAAAGTTATAATCCCTCGAATAAAACCCCTAAATAAATTATATTTATTTTTAAAATATTGGGGTAAAACAAAAATTTTTTCTGAAATCTTATGAAACGATAGCTCATATGAAAGTACATTAAAAACTGTCCCTAAAAATGGTGAGTCGAATTAATATACTTCCATTACCCCAAAGTTATAATCCCTCGAATAAAACCCCTAAATAAATTATATTTATTTTTAAAATATTGGGGTAAAACAAAAATTTTTTCTGAAATCTTATGAAACGATAGCTCATATGAAAGTACATTAAAAACTGTCCCTAAAAATGGTGAGTCGAATTAATATACTTCCATTACCCCAAAGTTATAATCCCTCGAATAAAACCCCTAAATAAATTATATTTATTTTTAAAATATTGGGGTAAAACAAAAATTTTTTCTGAAATCTTATGAAACGATAGCTCATATGAAAGTACATTAAAAACTGTCCCTAAAAATGGTGAGTCGAATTAATATACTTCCATTACCCCAAAGTTATAATCCCTCGAATAAAACCCCTAAATAAATTATATTTATTTTTAAAATATTGGGGTAAAACAAAAATTTTTTCTGAAATCTTATGAAACGATAGCTCATATGAAAGTACATTAAAAACTGTCCCTAAAAATGGTGAGTCGAATTAATATACTTCCATTACCCCAAAGTTATAATCCCTCGAATAAAACCCCTAAATAAATTATATTTATTTTTAAAATATTGGGGTAAAACAAAAATTTTTTCTGAAATCTTATGAAACGATAGCTCATATGAAAGTACATTAAAAACTGTCCCTAAAAATGGTGAGTCGAATTAATATACTTCCATTACCCCAAAGTTATAATCCCTCGAATAAAACCCCTAAATAAATTATATTTATTTTTAAAATATTGGGGTAAAACAAAAATTTTTTCTGAAATCTTATGAAACGATAGCTCATATGAAAGTACATTAAAAACTGTCCCTAAAAATGGTGAGTCGAATTAATATACTTCCATTACCCCAAAGTTATAATCCCTCGAATAAAACCCCTAAATAAATTATATTTATTTTTAAAATATTGGGGTAAAACAAAAATTTTTTCTGAAATCTTATGAAACGATAGCTCATATGAAAGTACATTAAAAACTGTCCCTAAAAATGGTGAGTCGAATTAATATACTTCCATTACCCCAAAGTTATAATCCCTCGAATAAAACCCCTAAATAAATTATATTTATTTTTAAAATATTGGGGTAAAACAAAAATTTTTTCTGAAATCTTATGAAACGATAGCTCATATGAAAGTACATTAAAAACTGTCCCTAAAAATGGTGAGTCGAATTAATATACTTCCATTACCCCAAAGTTATAATCCCTCGAATAAAACCCCTAAATAAATTATATTTATTTTTAAAATATTGGGGTAAAACAAAAATTTTTTCTGAAATCTTATGAAACGATAGCTCATATGAAAGTACATTTTTAACTGATAATAAAAATGGTGAGTCGAATAAATATACTTCCATTATCCCAAAGTTATAATCCCTCGAATAAAACCCCTAAATAAATTATATTTATTTTTAAAATATTGGGGTAAAACAAAAATTTTTTCTGAAATCTTATGAAACGATAGCTCATATGAAAGTACATTAAAAACTGTCCCTAAAAATGGTGAGTCGAATTAATATACTTCCATTACCCCAAAGTTATAATCCCTCGAATAAAACCCCTAAATAAATTATATTTATTTTTAAAATATTGGGGTAAAACAAAAAATTTTTCTGAAATTTTATCGTATAGAGAGAAACGATAGCTCATATGAAAGTACATTTTTAACTGATAATAAAAATGGTGAGTCGAATAAATATACTTCCATTATCCCAAAGTTATAATCCCTCGAATAAAACCCCTAAATAAATTATATTTATTTTTAAAATATTGGGGTAAAACAAAAAATTTTTCTGAAATTTTATCGTATAGAGAGAAACGATAAATATATGAAAGTACATTTTTAACTGATAATAAAAATGGTGAGTCGAATAAATATACTTCCATTATCCCAAAGTTATAATCCCTCGAATAAAACCCCTAAATAAATTATATTTATTTTTAAAATATTGGGGTAAAACAAAAATTTTTTCTGAAATCTTATGAAACGATAGCTCATATGAAAGTACATTAAAAACTGTCCCTAAAAATGGTGAGTCGAATTAATATACTTCCATTACCCCAAAGTTATAATCCCTCGAATAAAACCCCTAAATAAATTATATTTATTTTTAAAATATTGGGGTAAAACAAAAATTTTTTCTGAAATCTTATGAAACGATAGCTCATATGAAAGTACATTAAAAACTGTCCCTAAAAATGGTGAGTCGAATTAATATACTTCCATTACCCCAAAGTTATAATCCCTCGAATAAAACCCCTAAATAAATTATATTTATTTTTAAAATATTGGGGTAAAACAAAAATTTTTTCTGAAATCTTATGAAACGATAGCTCATATGAAAGTACATTTTTAACTGATAATAAAAATGGTGAGTCGAATAAATATACTTCCATTATCCCAAAGTTATAATCCCTCGAATAAAACCCCTAAATAAATTATATTTATTTTTAAAATATTGGGGTAAAACAAAAATTTTTTCTGAAATCTTATGAAACGATAGCTCATATGAAAGTACATTAAAAACTGTCCCTAAAAATGGTGAGTCGAATTAATATACTTCCATTACCCCAAAGTTATAATCCCTCGAATAAAACCCCTAAATAAATTATATTTATTTTTAAAATATTGGGGTAAAACAAAAAATTTTTCTGAAATTTTATCGTATAGAGAGAAACGATAGCTCATATGAAAGTACATTTTTAACTGATAATAAAAATGGTGAGTCGAATAAATATACTTCCATTATCCCAAAGTTATAATCCCTCGAATAAAACCCCTAAATAAATTATATTTATTTTTAAAATATTGGGGTAAAACAAAAAATTTTTCTGAAATTTTATCGTATAGAGAGAAACGATAAATATATGAAAGTACATTTTTAACTGATAATAAAAATGGTGAGTCGAATAAATATACTTCCATTATCCCAAAGTTATAATCCCTCGAATAAAACCCCTAAATAAATTATATTTATTTTTAAAATATTGGGGTAAAACAAAAAATTTTTCTGAAATTTTATCGTATAGAGAGAAACGATAGCTCATATGAAAGTACATTTTTAACTGATAATAAAAATGGTGAGTCGAATAAATATACTTCCATTATCCCAAAGTTATAATCCCTCGAATAAAACCCCTAAATAAATTATATTTATTTTTAAAATATTGGGGTAAAACAAAAAATTTTTCTGAAATTTTATCGTATAGAGAGAAACGATAAATATATGAAAGTACATTTTTAACTGATAATAAAAATGGTGAGTCGAATAAATATACTTCCATTATCCCAAAGTTATAATCCCTCGAATAAAACCCCTAAATAAATTATATTTATTTTTAAAATATTGGGGTAAAACAAAAAATTTTTCTGAAATTTTATCGTATAGAGAGAAACGATAAATATATGAAAGTACATTTTTAACTGATAATAAAAATGGTGAGTCGAATAAATATACTTCCATTATCCCAAAGTTATAATCCCTCGAATAAAACCCCTAAATAAATTATATTTATTTTTAAAATATTGGGGTAAAACAAAAAATTTTTCTGAAATTTTATCGTATAGAGAGAAACGATAAATATATGAAAGTACATTTTTAACTGATAATAAAAATGGTGAGTCGAATAAATATACTTCCATTATCCCAAAGTTATAATCCCTCGAATAAAACCCCTAAATAAATTATATTTATTTTTAAAATATTGGGGTAAAACAAAAAATTTTTCTGAAATTTTATCGTATAGAGAGAAACGATAAATATATGAAAGTACATTTTTAACTGATAATAAAAATGGTGAGTCGAATAAATATACTTCCATTATCCCAAAGTTATAATCCCTCGAATAAAACCCCTAAATAAATTATATTTATTTTTAAAATATTGGGGTAAAACAAAAAATTTTTCTGAAATTTTATCGTATAGAGAGAAACGATAAATATATGAAAGTACATTTTTAACTGATAATAAAAATGGTGAGTCGAATAAATATACTTCCATTATCCCAAAGTTATAATCCCTCGAATAAAACCCCTAAATAAATTATATTTATTTTTAAAATATTGGGGTAAAACAAAAAATTTTTCTGAAATTTTATCGTATAGAGAGAAACGATAGCTCATATGAAAGTACATTTTTAACTGATAATAAAAATGGTGAGTCGAATAAATATACTTCCATTATCCCAAAGTTATAATCCCTCGAATAAAACCCCTAAATAAATTATATTTATTTTTAAAATATTGGGGTAAAACAAAAAATTTTTCTGAAATTTTATCGTATAGAGAGAAACGATAAATATATGAAAGTACATTTTTAACTGATAATAAAAATGGTGAGTCGAATAAATATACTTCCATTATCCCAAAGTTATAATCCCTCGAATAAAACCCCTAAATAAATTATATTTATTTTTAAAATATTGGGGTAAAACAAAAAATTTTTCTGAAATTTTATCGTATAGAGAGAAACGATAAATATATGAAAGTACATTTTTAACTGATAATAAAAATGGTGAGTCGAATAAATATACTTCCATTATCCCAAAGTTATAATCCCTCGAATAAAACCCCTAAATAAATTATATTTATTTTTAAAATATTGGGGTAAAACAAAAAATTTTTCTGAAATTTTATCGTATAGAGAGAAACGATAAATATATGAAAGTACATTTTTAACTGATAATAAAAATGGTGAGTCGAATAAATATACTTCCATTATCCCAAAGTTATAATCCCTCGAATAAAACCCCTAAATAAATTATATTTATTTTTAAAATATTGGGGTAAAACAAAAAATTTTTCTGAAATTTTATCGTATAGAGAGAAACGATAAATATATGAAAGTACATTTTTAACTGATAATAAAAATGGTGAGTCGAATAAATATACTTCCATTATCCCAAAGTTATAATCCCTCGAATAAAACCCCTAAATAAATTATATTTATTTTTAAAATATTGGGGTAAAACAAAAAATTTTTCTGAAATTTTATCGTATAGAGAGAAACGATAAATATATGAAAGTACATTTTTAACTGATAATAAAAATGGTGAGTCGAATAAATATACTTCCATTATCCCAAAGTTATAATCCCTCGAATAAAACCCCTAAATAAATTATATTTATTTTTAAAATATTGGGGTAAAACAAAAAATTTTTCTGAAATTTTATCGTATAGAGAGAAACGATAGCTCATATGAAAGTACATTTTTAACTGATAATAAAAATGGTGAGTCGAATAAATATACTTCCATTATCCCAAAGTTATAATCCCTCGAATAAAACCCCTAAATAAATTATATTTATTTTTAAAATATTGGGGTAAAACAAAAAATTTTTCTGAAATTTTATCGTATAGAGAGAAACGATAAATATATGAAAGTACATTTTTAACTGATAATAAAAATGGTGAGTCGAATAAATATACTTCCATTATCCCAAAGTTATAATCCCTCGAATAAAACCCCTAAATAAATTATATTTATTTTTAAAATATTGGGGTAAAACAAAAAATTTTTCTGAAATTTTATCGTATAGAGAGAAACGATAGCTCATATGAAAGTACATTTTTAACTGATAATAAAAATGGTGAGTCGAATAAATATACTTCCATTATCCCAAAGTTATAATCCCTCGAATAAAACCCCTAAATAAATTATATTTATTTTTAAAATATTGGGGTAAAACAAAAATTTTTTCTGAAATTTTATCGTATAGAGAGAAACGATAGCTCATATGAAAGTACATTTTTAACTGATAATAAAAATGGTGAGTCGAATTAATATACTTCCATTACCCCATAGTTATAATCCTTCGAATAAAATCCCTAAATAAATTATATTTATTTTTAAAATATTGGGGTAAAACAAAAATTTTTTCTGAAATTTTATCGTATAGAGAGAAACGATAGCTCATATGAAAGTACATTTTTAACTGATAATAAAAATGGTGAGTCGAATTAATATACTTCCATTACCCCATAGTTATAATCCTTCGAATAAAATCCCTAAATAAATTATATTTATTTTTAAAATATTGGGGTAAAACAAAAATTTTTTCTGAAATTTTATCGTATAGAGAGAAACGATAGCTCATATGAAAGTACATTTTTAACTGATAATAAAAATGGTGAGTCGAATTAATATACTTCCATTACCCCATAGTTATAATCCTTCGAATAAAATCCCTAAATAAATTATATTTATTTTTAAAATATTGGGGTAAAACAAAAATTTTTTCTGAAATTTTATCGTATAGAGAGAAACGATAGCTCATATGAAAGTACATTTTTAACTGATAATAAAAATGGTGAGTCGAATTAATATACTTCCATTACCCCATAGTTATAATCCTTCGAATAAAATCCCTAAATAAATTATATTTATTTTTAAAATATTGGGGTAAAACAAAAATTTTTTCTGAAATTTTATCGTATAGAGAGAAACGATAGCTCATATGAAAGTACATTTTTAACTGATAATAAAAATGGTGAGTCGAATTAATATACTTCCATTACCCCATAGTTATAATCCTTCGAATAAAATCCCTAAATAAATTATATTTATTTTTAAAATATTGGGGTAAAACAAAAATTTTTTCTGAAATTTTATCGTATAGAGAGAAACGATAGCTCATATGAAAGTACATTTTTAACTGATAATAAAAATGGTGAGTCGAATTAATATACTTCCATTACCCCATAGTTATAATCCTTCGAATAAAATCCCTAAATAAATTATATTTATTTTTAAAATATTGGGGTAAAACAAAAATTTTTTCTGAAATTTTATCGTATAGAGAGAAACGATAGCTCATATGAAAGTACATTTTTAACTGATAATAAAAATGGTGAGTCGAATTAATATACTTCCATTACCCCATAGTTATAATCCTTCGAATAAAATCCCTAAATAAATTATATTTATTTTTAAAATATTGGGGTAAAACAAAAATTTTTTCTGAAATTTTATCGTATAGAGAGAAACGATAGCTCATATGAAAGTACATTTTTAACTGATAATAAAAATGGTGAGTCGAATTAATATACTTCCATTACCCCATAGTTATAATCCTTCGAATAAAATCCCTAAATAAATTATATTTATTTTTAAAATATTGGGGTAAAACAAAAATTTTTTCTGAAATTTTATCGTATAGAGAGAAACGATAGCTCATATGAAAGTACATTTTTAACTGATAATAAAAATGGTGAGTCGAATTAATATACTTCCATTACCCCATAGTTATAATCCTTCGAATAAAATCCCTAAATAAATTATATTTATTTTTAAAATATTGGGGTAAAACAAAAATTTTTTCTGAAATTTTATCGTATAGAGAGAAACGATAGCTCATATGAAAGTACATTTTTAACTGATAATAAAAATGGTGAGTCGAATTAATATACTTCCATTACCCCATAGTTATAATCCTTCGAATAAAATCCCTAAATAAATTATATTTATTTTTAAAATATTGGGGTAAAACAAAAATTTTTTCTGAAATTTTATCGTATAGAGAGAAACGATAGCTCATATGAAAGTACATTTTTAACTGATAATAAAAATGGTGAGTCGAATTAATATACTTCCATTACCCCATAGTTATAATCCTTCGAATAAAATCCCTAAATAAATTATATTTATTTTTAAAATATTGGGGTAAAACAAAAATTTTTTCTGAAATTTTATCGTATAGAGAGAAACGATAGCTCATATGAAAGTACATTTTTAACTGATAATAAAAATGGTGAGTCGAATTAATATACTTCCATTACCCCATAGTTATAATCCTTCGAATAAAATCCCTAAATAAATTATATTTATTTTTAAAATATTGGGGTAAAACAAAAATTTTTTCTGAAATTTTATCGTATAGAGAGAAACGATAGCTCATATGAAAGTACATTTTTAACTGATAATAAAAATGGTGAGTCGAATTAATATACTTCCATTACCCCATAGTTATAATCCTTCGAATAAAATCCCTAAATAAATTATATTTATTTTTAAAATATTGGGGTAAAACAAAAATTTTTTCTGAAATTTTATCGTATAGAGAGAAACGATAGCTCATATGAAAGTACATTTTTAACTGATAATAAAAATGGTGAGTCGAATTAATATACTTCCATTACCCCATAGTTATAATCCTTCGAATAAAATCCCTAAATAAATTATATTTATTTTTAAAATATTGGGGTAAAACAAAAATTTTTTCTGAAATTTTATCGTATAGAGAGAAACGATAGCTCATATGAAAGTACATTTTTAACTGATAATAAAAATGGTGAGTCGAATTAATATACTTCCATTACCCCATAGTTATAATCCTTCGAATAAAATCCCTAAATAAATTATATTTATTTTTAAAATATTGGGGTAAAACAAAAATTTTTCTGAAATTTTATCGTATAGAGAGAAACGATAGCTCATATGAAAGTACATTTTTAACTGATAATAAAAATGGTGAGTCGAATTAATATACTTCCATTACCCCATAGTTATAATCCTTCGAATAAAATCCCTAAATAAATTATATTTATTTTTAAAATATTGGGGTAAAACAAAAATTTTTTCTGAAATTTTATCGTATAGAGAGAAACGATAGCTCATATGAAAGTACATTTTTAACTGATAATAAAAATGGTGAGTCGAATTAATATACTTCCATTACCCCATAGTTATAATCCTTCGAATAAAATCCCTAAATAAATTATATTTATTTTTAAAATATTGGGGTAAAACAAAAATTTTTCTGAAATTTTATCGTATAGAGAGAAACGATAGCTCATATGAAAGTACATTTTTAACTGATAATAAAAATGGTGAGTCGAATTAATATACTTCCATTACCCCATAGTTATAATCCTTCGAATAAAATCCCTAAATAAATTATATTTATTTTTAAAATATTGGGGTAAAACAAAAATTTTTTCTGAAATTTTATCGTATAGAGAGAAACGATAGCTCATATGAAAGTACATTTTTAACTGATAATAAAAATGGTGAGTCGAATTAATATACTTCCATTACCCCATAGTTATAATCCTTCGAATAAAATCCCTAAATAAATTATATTTATTTTTAAAATATTGGGGTAAAACAAAAATTTTTCTGAAATTTTATCGTATAGAGAGAAACGATAGCTCATATGAAAGTACATTTTTAACTGATAATAAAAATGGTGAGTCGAATTAATATACTTCCATTACCCCATAGTTATAATCCTTCGAATAAAATCCCTAAATAAATTATATTTATTTTTAAAATATTGGGGTAAAACAAAAATTTTTTCTGAAATTTTATCGTATAGAGAGAAACGATAGCTCATATGAAAGTACATTTTTAACTGATAATAAAAATGGTGAGTCGAATTAATATACTTCCATTACCCCATAGTTATAATCCTTCGAATAAAATCCCTAAATAAATTATATTTATTTTTAAAATATTGGGGTAAAACAAAAATTTTTTCTGAAATTTTATCGTATATAGAGAAACGATAGCTCATATGAAAGTACATTTTTAACTGATAATAAAAATGATAAGTCGAATTAATATACTTCCATTACCCCAAAGTTATAATCCCTCGAATAAAACCCCTAAATAAATTATATTTATTTTTAAAATATTGGGGTAAAACAAAAATTTTTTCTGAAATTTTATCGTATATAGAGAAACGATAGCTCATATGAAAGTACATTTTTAACTGATAATAAAAATGGTGAGTCGAATAAATATACTTCCATTATCCCAAAGTTATAATCCCTCGAATAAAACCCCTAAATAAATTATATTTATTTTTAAAATATTGGGGTAAACAAAAATTTTTTCTGAAATCTTATCGTATATAGAGAAACGATAGCTCATATGAAAGTACATTTTTAACTGATAATAAAAATGGTGAGTCGAATAAATATACTTCCATTATCCCAAAGTTATAATCCCTCGAATAAAACCCCTAAATAAATTATATTTATTTTTAAAATATTGGGGTAAACAAAAATTTTTTCTGAAATCTTATCGTATATAGAGTATATAGAGTACCTCATTAAAACATATCCTTCTTCTCTTTTTTACCACAAAAATGTCCTTAAAAATTCATTTATAAATCTTCAACAAATATATAAATATTTTCTTTCTATTTTTAAATTTTCTGTCCTTTTTACAGCCAATTTCCTTCACATCATTTAATATTGATAATTAGCAATTAGTAAAACAAAACTACTTTAAATGCTTTTTCTCCCACACTGTCACTACCTTCCACAAAAATTTTATTTTATTTAAAATCCTTTTTTTTATAAAATTCAATTCATCCAAGTATTTTTTGCTTTAAAAAGTATTGATAAAAAATTAGTGAAAAATAAGCTTTACATAAATATTTATAATTTTGGTTTATTGAAATTTTACTTCTGCTACTTATTCTGATACATAATTCTGATATTTCAATTGTCTTAATAAATACAATACTCCCATAAATATTATTATTTTTTTCCGGAATTAATTCTTTTCCGGAAGCAATATATTTATATTTATTATTATTTTTCCGGAAGAATAAATATCATTATTATTTTCCGGAAACAATATTCCGGAAACAATATAACTCTCATTATATCTTTTCGGATTATATTTATTCTTTAATGTCTCATTTATTTTACAATTGTAAAATAATTACAATTCTGATTTAATTAAAAATTCTGATTTAATTCTTCTTCCTTTTTCTATTAGAATTCCTTCAATAATAATTTAAAAATTGCCAATTTTAATTTCAGAATAAATTATTTTATTTCTGGTAATGACAGGCTTAAATATGCAATATTCAAATACTTATAAGCCTTTCATTTTAAATAATTTTTTTCTTCTAATTTTGCTTCCTAGTTTTTTTTTATTTTTTAATATTAGCATTAATTAATCTTTCTTTCATTTCCTTCTATTTTTTTTTCATTTTATTTACATAACAATAATCCATTAATCTTTTTCTATACACATTGCCCTTTCCATTAAATTTATGGTTGGCAGAACAGATTGAAAATATTTGGGGGGTTTGTGTTTTTTACCTTTATTTTTCTTGTCTTATTTCTTTGGTTCAGTAAATATATAAAAATTATTCAAAATTATATTTATTTCCAAATATTAAAAAAAAAATTTTCTTATTCCTGGTTCTTAAAATTATTTTCTGGCATTAACTTTGCCCTTAAGTTTGTAAAACTTTATTTTACCTGTCTCCAAAGGGAAAGCTTCAAGTTGGTAAATTTAAGTTTATTTAAACTTTAAAATAAAACTTTTTCTATCCAAGTTTGTAAACTTAAGTTTGTATTCTTTCCGGATTACTTTATTAAATTACTTCAAGTTTTTCCGGAAAACTTTAAGTTTGTAAACTTAATTCTCCTTATTATTTTCCGGAATACTTATTTTAGAATAATTCAAGTTTTCCGGAAAACTTTAAGTTTGTAAACTTAATTCTCTTTACTATTTTCCGGATTCTTCTTTCAAAATAATTCAAGTTTTCCGTATTCTCCTTGTAACTTTTTTAAGTTTGTAAGCTTAATTTCAATTTCATTATTATTTTACAATTATTACAACCTTTTTTATTCTCCTTGAAACTTTTCAAGTTTTATTAATAAATCACAAGACATCAAAAAATAAGCGTGACTACCAGTTATTAGCTAGTATATATTTTTAACTAAATATTAAATTACTTTATAGGTAAGGGAATTTTTGATTAATTTTTTTGAATAAAATATCTTTTTCTTTTTTCTTATTTTTAGGCATAAAGCCAAAGTAAATAAACCGAAAAATAAATTATTTAAATAAATAAATGTAATACAACCATTTATTTTTATATGAAATTAATGTTTAAAAATCTCTTTTTTTATTAGAAAAATTTTTTTATTTAAAGAATCTTTTTCTTAGCTAAATAAAGGATAGATTTATATTCTAGTTAAGCAAACTAGGAATTAATACAATCCTTGAAACTCCGTTTAATGGCAAAAATTCCATTTTTTCACGGTTTTTTGCCCTCAACTTTTTTTCCTTTCAACATAAAATTTTTATCATTATATCATTTAATAGCCCATTCAATTTTCTATCCAAAAATACCAAAATCTACCTAATCGGTTAATTTAACCCTTAGTTATGTTCATTCAAATGTTAGCAACTTGCATGCGCCAAGGCTTAGGATTTAGTCAAAACAGATAAACAAAACACACAAAAATCAAAGTTTAAAACTCAAAAAAACATGAAAAATTAATTAAAAGTTAAAAAAGAAATCTGAAGGAATAAATACACTTAATTTATGGTTAAATTTGTGAGAAAATATCTTTCACTTTTTTTGAAAAATTGGTTGTAGTCACGAACTTGACTTTAAGTTTTTCTTAGAAATGGATATATAAAAATATTTTTTACATTAAAAAAGTTTTTTTAAAAGGCAAAAATTATAGGTCTTTATAGACTAATTTTGTGAATACTTATTCTCTGGCCCTATTCTTAAAATTTAAAAAATCCTCTTGTTCATGCGTTTCATAGGCTGACCTCGACCTACTCAAAGTCCTATAACTTTTGATTAAATTACTCAATAATTACAATTTAAAAACCAAAAAATAAAGGGGACATTAAGCTATGAAATAACCAAAAATTAAAATTTTTAAAAATTTCTAAAAATTCTTTAAAAAAATATTTTCTCTAAAATACCCCATTTATTTCTAAATTTAAACCAAAATAGATTTACTTGCCATAATCCATAAATTCTTTAAAAATCATCTTAATTAAAAATAGTAAAATATTTTTATGGAAGGGGATTTTCTTTCTCCAATTAATTAAAAAATATATTTTCATGTCATTTAATCCGTTTTTTTATTTTCATTTATGGCTTTAGTTTCAAGAAAATATAAAAATTATTTTCATATATTTCAACATAAAAAATTTTTAAAAAATATTTTAAAAATTCCCAGACTTTCCCTATGTTAAAAAATGTATTCTTCATGGGAAAACAAAAAATAAAAATTTAAAAAATTTAAAAATCCCAAATATTGGCTTAACTAAAAAATTATTTATTTTTTAAATGAAGTGGAAAAATAGGAAGAAAAACAATACTACAAATAAATATTTTCTCTCACAAAATTTTTTTATTTTTTATTTTTTTTATGCTTCCGTTCCTTCCATTAATTCTCCTATTTTTTCATTATTTTTAATGTTTTTTTAAATTGATGACAACAAAAAAATTTCCCTCATTTTACCCTTTTTTGTTCCTCCTTTTTAAAAATATGGAGAAAATTAAAAGCTTTTACTTAAATATTTTTTGCTAGAAAAATATTTTTTCTTGTTAAATCTGTTGACATTTAAATTGAAAAAAATTCATTTAAACCCTCTGAAATTTAATCTTTTAATTTGTTCTGATTTTTAAAAAAATAAATTTTTTTAAAAAGAAATAATTTCTTTAAAAGTGGCAACCTAACATCACTTAAAGGAACCTAACTTTTTTCTAATTGCTTCCTAATTTATATTCTCATCTCAAATTATGAAGGAGATTTTATACTATAAAACACCTAAAAATAAAAATTTTTGGTTAAGGTTTAAAAAAGTTTTGAATTTTTAAAAGCCTTTAGTCCTGCTTTGCTTAAGCTGACCTCGACTTGCTTAAAAGCCTATAACTTTTGATTAACTCACTCAATAATTACAAATTAAAAACCAAAATATAAAGGAGACTTTAATCTATAAAATGACCAAAAATTAAAATTTTTGGTTAAAATTTTAAAAAGTTGTGATTTTTTAAAATAATTCGGACGTCCATTTTCAACTAATCTTCCCCCTTTTTTAGCTTTAAAAACAATTTTAAAAAATGTTTTTAATTGCAAAAATTGTTCGAGGCCGTCGTCTTCTTCACCAATTAGAACAACAAGAAGAAAAAGCAAAAGCAGCAGCTAAACAACACGAACAACGAGAAAAACTTTCTAGAGGCGTTAGTGGAGTTGAAAGTATTGCGGTTGCCACAACAACATTAAATTGTCCAGTCAAAACTGGAACTTTAAAACAAAATTTAAAAATAAAAACAAATAATACAGAGGTTGATGATGATTTGGCTGTTATCGAATTAGTTGAATTTTCTCCAAAAAGTATTAATGGAGATGGGGGAGGGAATGGAGATGTTGATATAAGAGAGGTGACAGCTTGTACATATTTAAAATAATAAACTTTAAAATAATTATTTTTAAGTTTGTAAACTTGGTTCGTTAAGTTTACATTTTAAGTTTATAATGTTAAGTTTGTAAACTTAGTTTATAAACTTTAGATGGGTTTCCGGAAGGTTAAATAAACCTATATAATATTTGTTTATTTTCCGGAAAATCTAAAGTTTGATATTTATAAACATTAGATGTTTCCGGACGGAAATAATTATACTTTCCAGAAAGTTTTAAGTTTGTAGACATTAGACTTTTAAGTTTGTAAACTTTAGATGTATTTCCGGAAAGTTTAACGACTAATTATAATTTATATATTTTCCGGAAAGTTTATAAACTTTAATAAACATTAGATTTGTTTCCGGAAAAATATCTTAACCCATAATATCACTTATAGAAAACCTCGCCAACTTCTGCTTTTATATTGGACAACCAACTACAGCAACAAGATCGGCTTCAAAAACCGAAAAAGTAATTTTCTATTTTTAATAATTTTTTAAAAATATTCTAATTATCAACACACTATATTTATTCAAAAATTTCTCATCCATGACCCCGTTCCATTTTCTAAAATTGGATAATCCATAAAAGCTTTTCTATGAAACTAAAAATAAATAAAATTTAATCAACACACAAATTCTTCTCATTTTTATATTGCAACCTCTTAAAGACGTAGAAAATTCAATTTCCAAGTCTCGCTTTAAGTGAACACAATTCTCTTGTAATAAAATAAATAAAAAATATATTTTAACTCAATAAAGTAGGCGGATAGTCAAATTATAGTATATTTAAAGTAACTGTGTTGTAAAGTTTTAAGTTTAAACTTAAAACTTTTTTTCAACCTTAAAACTTAAGTTTGCACAAGATCATGCTTAAGTTTATTAATAAACTTGAGCTTCTGTCAAGTTTGTAAACTTAAGATGTGTTTCCGGAAAGTTTAATAAATAATTTAATATTTCTATTTATATTTTCCGGAAAGTCTAAAGTTTGATTAGCCGACTTTTGCGGCGCGTACACTTGCGGCTCAGACATTTGCGGCCCAGACACTTGCGGCTCGCCCCTATTTTGACACTTGCGGTCCCGACACTTGCGGCTAAGAAATTTTCGGCGCAGACATTTGCGGCTATCAACTTGAGGCCCAGACACTTGCGGCCCAGACTATTGCGGTTTTGACATTTGAGGCTTCCCCCTATTGTGACACTTGCGGCCCGACATTTGCGGTTATGACATTTGCGGCCCCGTAAAAATTAAGTAAATTAAAATAAAAAACACTAATTTATCGTTCAATTAATATCGGTCAATAGATTTTGATTCTAATTCTCAAATCCATAATGAGAGATTTCTCTCAAATCCTTAACTTTCAGATCCTTAACCCAATGTATTAATTACCCTGGGTAATTTTCATTATTATTGTTCATAATAGATGTATGAAGGTCAGATGCACTTAATACAATTTGAGACGAAATTATTTTTTGATAATGATAAATGCCATTATTAAAAGAAATCTAGGTATATTTGAGGAATTTTTAGGGAGATATAAGGTTGATATTAAAGGAAATATCACGGGACTTAGATGGATTAATCTTAATTACTCACCCCCCCTCCCTTCACCAATCCTTTTAATTTCTCTTAATTAACATAAATTCCGCGATATCTTCTCCAAATCCTTCTATTCTCTTTATTTATTGATCCTTAAAATGCCCATTATTAAAATTGTACTGATTTTTAATAAATATTTAAAAATTAGCATGGAAAAATAGTGGTAAAATTAAAAAAATTACTTTAAAAATTAATTAAGATTACTTTTTCATTAAAAAATTTACTTAATTTTTTAATCATGGCCGCAAATTTCGGGGCCGCAAATGTCAAAACCGCAAATGTCGGGCCGCAAGTGTCACAATAGGGGGAAGCCTCAAATGTCAAAACCGCAATAGTCTGGGCCGCAAGTGTCTGGGCCTCAAGTTGATAGCCGCAAATGTCTGCGCCGAAAATTTCTTAGCCGCAAGTGTCGGGACCGCAAGTGTCAAAATAGGGGCGAGCCGCAAGTGTCTGGGCCGCAAATGTCTGAGCCGCAAGTGTACGCGCCGCAAAAGTCGCATCACCTAAAGTTTAATATAAATAAACATGTTTCCGGAAAGTTTAAGTTTATTGATAAACTAAAGTTTTTTAAACTTGTAAACTTAAGTTATTAATTAAACTCAAATTTTATTTAAGTGTATGCTTAAGTTTATTAGTTATTCTTAAGTTTCTGGAAATTTACAAACTAAGTTTACTATTAATTAAACTTTATCAGAATTATAGCTCAAGTTTTAAATAAAAATTCTGAAAATGCTGATTTTCTGATTTTGCCTCTAATTACTCTCTAATATATTTTAGTCTATAACTATTCTATATGTCTAATATTAGACGTCGTTCTTCACTAGTTGCCCGACGTCTCTCCTCTTGTATAACTCATTCCCGAGAATCTTCTTCTGGACGTTCTTCTCCATTACCCCCAAAACGATTCCACTTATCCCGACGTCAATCAACTCGACGCCTTTCTTGTCAATTAGTCTCTACAGCCGTCCATTCTGTTTTACTCTCGGGTATTGGATGGAATGCAGCTCGAACTTTCAGACGATCCTTTAACGACTTGGCCCTGCTTTCCACGAATGGAGCTAATAAACAACAAGATAATGGGTTAGGTTGACCAAACGATTTTTGACATTTTGAAATATTTCCACTATTTGATATTTTCAATAATTTTTCCCCTTAAAGGTGCGCAGTTCGTCAACGGACAGATGCTTCGTTGCCTTCAGACGAAATTGAAAGGAATGAGCCATCGCCAGCTGGATATGGAAGCAAAGCAGCGGCTATGCGTCGTACGAGTTCGATGCCTTCGATCGTTGAATCAGAACAACATTTGCTTATGCTCGCTCATCAAAGGCAGCAACGACAACACCAATTGTTCCATCACAGTTCCGGCAATTGTTGTTTGAGAAGAGGTATTAAGGGTTTCGGTTGACATTTAAAAAGCTGGACCTTTGGAAAATTGGGCATTTTACTACCAAATCCTCCAAAATTAAGGGTTTCGAGCCTCAACAATTCGTCACTACAATTACGAGGATCGTTTTACAAAACTCCACAAAAGAGCTTTGCGTTTCACATGGCAACGTTTATTAACTAGAAATGGAGGGAAAAGAATCGAAACTGTATTTGAAGAAGTATTTGAAAGAATGATGCGTTTAGTTTTTTAAATAAAATTTTAAATTAAAATAAAATTTTATAGATAAAATTCCAATAATGAGAGAGATGTTTAATACAAGAACGTTTATATCTGCAATGTCCAGATGTGAAATTGCTAGTCCTAGAGATCATGTAAGGGAAAAAATATGGTAGAACTACACTATAGGATGCCTCCTTTGGGACAGAGGGTGTATCCTACAGTATCATATAAAGAGAAGTACCTTAAATAGAGGGTAGCTTATAAGAAGGTGTATCCTAAACACAAGATATCGCTAGACAACTCCTCCCCACTCCAATGACGAAAAAAAACTGGGCGTTTGAAAATGGGCATTTCGAAGAACTTATAGGGGTATCTTATAGCGAGGTTAAGGCTGGAAGATTTTAAAAAAGTTCATATTCAAAAGATATTTTTTCAAGGCTCGCCTTATAGTTAAAATGTTTGAAGCTGCAATTAAAAATTTGGATGTGGAGCAGAACAAAAGGACTGACACTGATAGTGGGTTTACTCAAATCCACTTTTAAAAATCAAAAAAATTAAAGGCGGGTTTGATCCTAAACTTCTTGGTCAAGCACATGGATATCTTCGGCCTTACGGGTTTGTCGTTTTTAGAAATTTGAAATTCTGAAATTATATCAAATTGACATTCCGAGTTGAAAAAGGGAATTAGTTGGTATACTGTATTTTCTCTCATTTAGGTTTACTAGTGCTTTGTGGGAGGCGTTTGGAGAGGCGGTTATTGATATTGTTGTGTTAGTTTTTTTATTTTTTTTAATTTCCAAAAATATTTTTTAAGAAATCAAGAAGCTGTTCGTGATTTACCCGGTGCTAGTCAGGCATGGGTTGTTTTAACTGCTTGTCTTGTAGACCAATTAAGGGCCGGATTTGACTCTTCCTCGCGTGAATGTCCATTTAAACACCAACAAAGTAAACAAAGAGGTAGAGGATAAAATTTACATTTGGATTGGGAAATAGAGGAGGGTGCGGGGTATAAATTAGCAGAAAAATTTTGGAAAAATCAGAACTTTCAGAAAAATTCTGATTTTTACAAGTATTCTGATCTTGCTTGTTCTCCTTGTCCATAACTCTTTTAGAGCCTATAACTTTTCTTTGAATCATCCAACAATTCTAATTTATATATCAAATGATAGAGGAGAGTGTTGGCTACAAAGTGAACACTAAACAAAAAATTCAGAAATAATTCTGATTTAGAAAAATATTTTTAAGACTCTTCCAACACATTTTGGCCTATTTTTAGGCCTTAAAAATTCCCCCTCAAAAACAAATTTTTTTTCTTAAAGATACCCAACTTTTACTTAACGGAGGTTATGTAGCAGAAACAGTAGATATAGAAAGTTCATCAAACGAGGAGGAAGAACCAGAGCAATCTTCAATAAGGAACCTACATCAACGACATAACGACACCAATTTAAACCAGCAACAACAAGAGAATGACCAAAAACGGACTCAAGAACAATTAAAAATATTAATAGAAGCAGCTAATCATGAAACAAATTTAAACAACAATTTATTATTTTTAAATAAAAATTCTTCATCAAATAATACAAGAAGGAGGACAATAACTAATTTATGTGATGATGACAATTCTTCTTTTTTATTTATTGATGGAAAGGAACAATTAGGGGAAGGACAACAAAAACATCAAAATTTATTAGAAAAAAGACGTTATTCTACAATGCCACAAAATTATGAGGATGAAGATAATGATGAGCAACAAAAACAAATTAATAAAAAAATTAATTTGAAGTTTATTCAGAATGTTGCTTCTACTGAAATTTGAAAAATATATATTTTTTTCAAAATTATTTAGAATTTATTAAATAAAGTTTACTTAAAAAATTATATTAAATAATTTTTTATTTTTAGAAAAATTTGACCAACTCCCCAAAAAAGCAACTAACCAAAAAAGTTCCCGACCTTTTTACGGAACCCCAAAAGCTTTGAGGACTTTTAGAGAAGACAATAAAAATTAGTTGGATTTTTGATCCAAAAAAAATTTGCGGGCTTTTTAAAAAACTCGCAGACTTCCCCAAAGTCCCCGCAAATTTTAATCTTTAAAGGAAATTTTATATTTTTTCAAAAAAATATTTTTAAATGCACCTCTTTTTATTTCCAAAAAAAAACCAGTCTAAATTTAATTTAAAATCACAAAAAAATAATTGTCTAATACTACGTAAATATTATGTCAAAATGCAAAAAATTTTCAAGTGCCTAAAGCTTAAAAAATCTTTCAAAATTAATTCTCCCCTTTCATAATTTTTTCTAAAATAATTCCTTTTTCTTTTTATAAAATAATTTTTACTCGCGTTCATTTGGTAACTTGATGTAAAGCATTAGCCAAATATTCAATATTTTTTGAAGATATTCCAGCTACAGAAATACGTCCATCTCGAGTTAAATAAATGCTGAATTCCTTTGTTAAACGATCAACCTGAAAAATATAAAAATTTTCAAAAAAAATTTTTTGCGGACATCCGCATCATTTTGCAAATGTCCGCATTTAAAAAAAATTTTTTAATAAAAACAAAACCTGTTCAGGACTTATTCCAGTATAACAAAACATTCCAATTTGATTAACTATATGGTCCCAATTACGCTGAGAACCCGCACGTATTAAAAGCTCTTTGAGTTGATCACGCATTGTAATTATACGATTTGCCATTCCTTTTACGTCTACGAGCCTGTAAAAATTTAAAAAAAATTTTTGAAAAAAAAATTTCCGAAAAGACAACATCTTGAAGATATCCGCAAAATGTTGCGGATGTCCGCAAAAAATTTTTTTCTGAAGAAATGTTTCAGAAAATACCCCCTTCTTCATTCCTTTTCCCTATTAAAATTTTTTTCAAAAACCTTTCCCTTACCATTGTGCTCTCAAAACAGGATCTCCAAGTATTTTTGCAGCAATGCGTGCCCCATGAATTGGTGGATTTGAAATCATTGGTCTAACGATAATTTTTAATTGAGAAAGTACACGGCTAGCTTCTTCCTCGTTTTCACAAATTATTGAAAATGTACCGACACGTTCACCTTTAAAAAAATTTTTTTTAACTAAAATCCCGATTGAATCTCACAATAAGAGAGGGGGTGAAAGTACAGCGAAAAGAAATAAATTTTTTATTGGAACCGTGAGGAGGGTTCAATGGACTCATAAATTAGAAAAGAGCCTCTAATTTTGGGGGCATAGCTTATAGCAAGGGCGTAGCCAGGGGGTCGATTTCAGAGAGCTAAAATCTTGACGTTTACCTCAGCCAGGCTACACACTCGGCTTATAGTAAGACCCAACAAGTATAATCCAAAAAAAAACCGTAAAGTCCCATATTTTTAGCAAAAGATTGAGCCAAACAAATATTATGTCCAGATTCCACAAAATATCTAACAGCATGAGCATCTCTGTTTACATCACCAGAAGCAAAGCCTTGATATGCCATGTCAAAGAAACAAAAAAGTTGGCGTTGTTTACAAGCTTCTGATATTTTGATCCATTGTTCTGGCTTAAAAAGAAAAAATAGAGGTAAAAGAAAGGAAGAGAGGCAAAATATATTTAAAAACTAGGGTGCTGTTTGCTAGGAAGTGGAAACAAAAAAAAAGTCCAAAAATCAGGGAATTTTAGGTTTGAATATTTGTTACTGTTCCTCTCGTTTGCTACAAAAAATTTGAAGATGCCAATTAAATTATTTAAGGTTAAGAAATTGTTGAGAAAAAAATCTATTCTGTAGATTTCAAAAATTTTTCTATCCCTACGAAGAAGAGTGAAAGAGGAAAGAGACTAAAAAAACAATTTTGATTGCTTATTGTTAGTCCATCCCTATTTATCAATTAAAAAAATTAAAAAACAAACATTTGGATCAACTCCTGTCGGATTATGGGCACACGCATGTAAAAGAATCACGGAACCTTTAGGTATAGCCAAAATATCCTCCAAGCAGCCATTTTCATCAAATCCACAAGTTTTAGGGTCGTAATAACGATAACGCTTAATTTCCATTCCAGCAAATTTGAAGACAGGTAAATGATTGCCCCAAGTTGGTGTTGGTTGATAAACAACTTTTGAAGAAGAAAACCATTTGGACTTAAAAAATATTAAAAGATTTTGGGCTTGACGAATGAGGACTGAAATTTAGAAAACGTTGATCCCCGAGTTTAAGTGATGTCCTTGACTGGATAGTCAACCCTAAATCTGAGATTCATCTCTCACGTGACCTTGACTCCGAACCCAGGAAAGATCTTTAGGACCTGAGACTCGACCCAGAAGGCAAGTTACCCTAAACTAATTTGAAATTTAAATAAATTTTCGATATCCTTTAAAAAAATAAACAAACCAAAAATTCAGAACCAGTTCGTAAAGCGCCAGTGCCTGATACTGATTGAACCGTTGCATTCCTCTTCTCTTTTAACACAGAAGAATCGTCTCCCAACGCTAATTGGATTGCTTTTGAAGTAAAATCGGGAATTCTAAAAAATACTTATTAGAAAGAAAAACCGAGTAAATTATGGTCAAAAATTGTTAAAATAATATTTGTGGGCAGAATTTGCGGATTTTTAAAAATCCGCAAATATTTAAAAAAATCCGCAAGTGCTGCTAGAGAAAAGTCCGCAAGTGTCAGAAACCCCAAAAAATATTTTTAAACAAATTTAAAATCATCAAAAAAATACCCAGCAATTCCAGCATATTCTTTATCCAATTTAGCAGCAATAATTTGTGCCTCCGCTTCTCTCACACTCGGCAAAACGAAAGGTTTTCCTTGATCGTCTCGATAAGTTCCAGCACCCAAATTGACTTTGTTTGGATTTGTATCTTTTTTATAAGCTTCGGTAACACCCAAAATTGCATCTGGCGGTCCCATTTCAACATTGGAAAACCAGGAACTTGAAAATAATTTTTGATTTTTTAAAGGTCGCTTACTAATGACGAGGAAGTAGAAGAGCATTTTTGGAGAAAAAATGAGTAAATTGTTTGGTTTGAAGCATTATTTACTGAAAAAACCAAAATTAGTCAATCTAAACAATTATTTAAAATGGAGAAACAAAAATTATTAACAGCCGGATAAACGAATTAAGCGAAAAACCATACAAAATGAAGATTCTGAAAGAAATTTCCCTTGTTTCCATTTTCTGTCAATTTTACATTTTGAAATAGCCAAAGTTTACATTTTGAAGTCCACCGTAAGAAAAAAAAGAAACGTTTCAGTGCTAAAAGTTTATTGTCAATTGTAGGCTTTAATTATGCCTGTTCAGTGCCCAACTAGAAAACAAAACTAGCGTTTTTGTAATTTTTAATGATTTCGGAAATAAACGTCGAAATTGGAATGTTACTTTGTGGAACATTACCAAAAGCTTTACTTTATTAAATTATTAAATATATAGAATATAAATTAATATTTTGAGCAGGATAAAAATATAAATACGTAG
Organism: Meloidogyne enterolobii; assembly: GCA_963681835.1. Taxonomy (NCBI): domain Eukaryota; kingdom Metazoa; phylum Nematoda; class Chromadorea; order Rhabditida; family Meloidogynidae; genus Meloidogyne; species Meloidogyne enterolobii. The sequence goes on along the minus strand of CAVMJV010000086.1, from coordinate 165,941 downwards.
TGGATTTGGCATATACTTAATGCACATTTAATAATTTTCCCCACAATATTCGATACAAGTTATTACAATATTTATTTAATAATAATAGTATACAAAAATGATTTTGCAAAAATTATTTTTTAATTTATTTATAAGTTCTCTGGGGTATTTTTAATTTATTATTTTATTTTTTATATTTAAAAGAACAAAAGCTTTTTTTTTAAATATTTTCTTCTCGAAAATTAATTTTTGCACCTTCTTTAAAAAATTTAATTTTTTTCTTCCTCTTCAAATTTCACTAGCAGCCACAAATCTTTTATTATTCGCACTATTATTCATTGTAACCATTTCAATATCATTATTATTAAATGTCTCGTTTGATTCACTACTTATTGTTGTACTGCTGTTATTGCTGCTTATACTAGAATTGTTGTTTATATTGCCTCCATTTGTTTGTGTTTTCAATAAAGCTTCGGGAAGGACTGGCAAAAAACCGAAAGTTCCTTGGGCTTGGGAAGAATTGTGACGACGAATAATTGGAAAGTGTTGCTGGGGGTCTTGTTGTTGGATTTGTTGTTGTTGTTCGATGTCTGTTTCGCCTATAGAAAACATTGCAGGGCTTCCATCGATGCTGCTACGGCCGAAACTTAAATTAAGGAAATTTATTCTGAAAATTAAATTCTGATTTTGAAAAAAATTCTGAAAAATTCTGATTCTGAAAAAAGTTCTGAAAAAATTCTGATTTCGAAATAATTCTGATTTTTAAATTCTGAAAAAAAATTCTGAAATTCTGAAAAAATTCTGAAATTCCGAAAGAAATTCTGGTCATAATTCTGATTCTGAAAAATAAATTCTGATTTGAAAAAAAATTCAGAAATTCTGATTCTGAAAAGGTTCTGAAAATAATTCTGAAAAAAAAATTCAGAAATTCTGATTCTGAAAACACCCACTTCTGATCAACAAATTCATTTGACCAAACAGAAGCACTCATCCCTCTCGTTCTATTTCCCGGACCAAAAGAAGAAATTGCTTGGCTGTTCAATTGGTTGTGTGAAAAACATCTTGGAGGGGAAGAACTCTTCTTTCCAAAGGAAGATTTTTTGGAAGAGAAAAGTTGGGCTCTCATTGCCTTTTCTAACGTAAAAACGTTTTTTCTTGATTCTCCTTCTCCAATACTTTAAAATTAAAATTTTTTCTAGTCAAAAAAATCCTTCTCAAACCGATCATAAATAATTCCTTCAACCCCAACTTTGTATTTAAAATAGTCCAAATATTTCCTCTCAACCAACTCATCTCCCCAAACGAAGGAGATTAGGCCGAGTTCTTTAGCTTTAGAAACTGGTGTTGGGTCGAGTAGAAGATCTTCGCTGTGGAAATTGACGCCCTACAAAAATAATTTTTTTCGGAATTTTTTTGTTTAATTTCGAAAGGTTATCATGAAAACGAAATTTCGAGTTAACTCGAAATTTTCAAAAAATTCGAAAAAATTTACAAAATTTTTAAAAATTTCAAAAAATTTCTTACCATAAGCCCACAAGAATAAGTAAACTTCACAGCGGTCAGGGATGAACGTGTCCTTTCATCTTCATAATCTGGGTAACGTGTTTGCTTGCCAAGGCATAAAAATAGCACTGGATATTTCTTTTGCTTTTCAGAAATCCTTAAAAAATTTTTTTAATTTCGTAAAATTTCATTAAATTTCGAAAAGTTATCAATTTTGATAAACTAAAAAAATAAAAAATACATTTTGCACATATCAGCATCAAACGAAGAAAAAACTATATGTCTATTATTGTCCGCATTGTTTAAAATTTCAGAGAGGATAATGTCCAGAAATTCGTTGCGTTCAATATATCCACCTTCTACTTCATTTTCTCCCGAAACAATTAATTGGGGGTATTTTATCTGAAATAAAATTGTTAAATTTGGCAAAAGTTATAAGAATTCTTAATTTTGAGTTACCTAATTCGAATGTTTGCGAAATTTCGCAAAAATTCTAAAATTTCGTAAAAATCCGACATTTCGAAAAAATGCGAAATTTCGAAATATTCACTCAAAACTTACTAAAAATATTCTGAAAATTTCCCTCACCTCAATATTAAACCCAACATCATGTGAAACATTCTTTAACGCCTCCAACAATGTTGGAAAAGGCCTGTGTTCCTCGGCTTCGTCATGTTCACCCGTAACATGGTGAGAACTATATTTTTGGGTTGAAGCACCATTTATTGCTTGGTCAACATTGCTCGACTTTAAAAGAGATTCTTTTAGTAATTTTCCATTTCAAAATCGAAAATTACGCGAAATTTCGCAAAAATTTCGAAAAATCTCGAAATTTCGAAAATTTACGAAATTTCGGTAATTTACGAAATTTCGAAATATCCCCCTCGATTTCGAAATATATAAAAATAAAAGATAAATTCTCCACCTCTTTATGTTTAACATGATCAAGATGTAACAGTCTCAACTGATTCAAATTTAAATCCTTAACTGCCAATTGATAAAAATCCACAGATGGTGAATTCGTTGTAGTTGTTGAATTAGGGGGAGATACAGACCCATTATTGCTTTTAATTCTCCCATCAGAATCTATACTACTACTATTGCTGCTTTCTGTATTTGTTCGTTTTTTGGCGACGGAAACCATTACGTGGAAATCGTGATATACAATAGGGATTAAATCTTTGGTTAAATGAACATCAAATTCTACAAAATCTGCACCCCTTTTGGCTGCTGAATTGAGCGAATGAAGTGTGTTTTCGCGGGCGACGGCGAACCTAGTAAAAAAATTTTTTTTCTAATTTTTGAAAATTTCGATTTCGAAATCAATTTCGAAAAGGATTCCGAAATGAATTCCAAAATTTCGAATTGATTTCGAAATGAATTCCGAAATTTCGAAATAAGTTCCGAAATGAATTCCGAAATTTCGAAATCAATTTCGAATTGATTCCGAAATTTCGAAATCAATTTCGAAATTGATTCCGAAATTCGTAATCAATTTCGAAAATGAATCCCGAAATTTCGTCTTTTTAATTTTTCCTCCTTACTTTGTATAGGATTCGCCCATTCCTCTATGTCCAACTTCCAAGGTTACTCGTTTCTTCCAATATTTGGCATAGCAATTGTGCATGATTGGGCGCGGATGTGGTAGACGGATAGGCCGAATAAACAGATAACTGACTTAAAAATAAATTTTTTTTTATAAATTTTTTGAAAAATTTCTCTCACAGTAAATCTTCCCCGTAGGCACTCCTCGTTTTGTGAGCAAAGGAACGGAAGTCTTCCCATAAGTATCATGAAGGGAGGAAGGCAAAGCATAACCCTGAGCTATCAAATCATTGTTCTGGTTGGAGTAAACTTCGATACGAAAACTCTGAAAATTGAGAAGGATTTTAGAAAATTTCTCTTTTAAAATTAACCAAAAATTCGACAGCAACAGAGTAAGTGCGAAAAGTGTGGTAGTCGATAGAATTTTGAAAAAGTTCGCCAAACTCTTGCTGAGCTTTAAATTTTGGGCAGGCTTGTGTCAATGCCTGAAAGAAGGAAAAATGATTTTTGAGAGAAAAAAATAATAAGAAATTTAAGAAAAAGAAAATTTTTAAGACTTAGAGATAGAATTTTAAATAGAAAAGATAAATTTTAAGAGGTAATAAGAGAATCTAATGAATCTAATAAAATGGATTAGAATTTCTATAAAGCAAAAAAAAAAACAAAAAATAATAAAGTTACGGCGCAAAAACAACTGCGCGAAAAGTTTGGAGAAACCGTCCAGACGCCGCTGATCAACAAAACAGCGGTGAGAGAGGCGGCGGGCCATTTTAAATTTTTGTTTAAAACTTAAATAAGATTTTTTGAGTGAAGAGAAAAACTCTAGGCTTCAACAAGCTTTGTTTAAAAGTAGAGAAAAGGTTTGTAATAAATAAAACTAGATTGTAAAACTTGAATTGTGAAAATTTAACTAATAGAAACTCTCAAGTTTGAACGATTCAAGTTTCAAGTTGAAACTTTTCTTTCAAGTTTCAAGTTTGCAAACTTTTAAGTTGTAAATTTCAAGTTTTCAAGTTTACAAACTTGAATTAAAAAGTAAGCGTGTTTTAGAATTAAAACTTAGAATTGTAAAACTTAAATTTAAACTTGCAAACTTGAAAACTAAAACTTAAGAATAAGAAGCTTTATCTGAAGCCGAGAGTTAAAATGAAATAAGCAAACAAACTTGCAATTTCAATTAGAAGTTTCAAGTGTATAAAGGAAAATAAAACAACAAGCTTCACCTTAATACGTGATGAAACATCGTGCTTTTCCTCTCGTTCACCCTCGTCACTCTGAGCATTAGATTACGGATACATATCCGTTTTTGAACAAGCTTTTGTCTATTCTACAGAGCTTCTACTTTTAAGATAAAAGAGAGAGAAATAAAGATCAAATAATGATTTTTAAAGGATGATAAAAATAGAAGAAATTATGAGAGAAATTTTAGGCCTAAAAATAAAAATGAGAGAAGGCGCCATTCTCTGATGTTGTTTAGGTCTTACGGCAATCTCTGTGCAGGAATGGCTAGGCAATGACGGCAACGGAGTTTCATCTTCAGCATTGAGTTCTTCATCGTCGTCGAGGTTGGTCATGTCCTAAAGAATATATTATCTTCTATGGATAGCCCATTCAGAAACCATCAGAAACATTCAGAAACCAAAGAACCCATCCACCCTGAAGCAGTCCCGAAACTGCTGGGAGAAAACCAGGTCCAAAAGGAAACAAGGGCCTCTAAAACAAGAGAACCAAACCCCAACCCAAAAGTCTCCCCTATCCAACCCCCAAATTCCAAAAAAGATCCTCACAAATTTATTCCTGAGGTCAAAAGGCACAATTTTGACCCGATAATTTTGTTGCTCATGCTTTTTCTTGTAAAATTTTAGAGCAGCACCAGAAACAGTTAAAGCAATATGATGTACATCATCACCCAAAACAAAGCTGTCACTAATCTGTTCACTCCCCGAATTGTACCCAAAAACATCGCGTAAATTGGCACGGCAAACGCCACTTTTGCTTGCTTCAACTGGTGGCATTACACACCGCTAAATAATTATTGAGTGTTAGGGTTATTTTTGAGTTTGCAAAGTATAATTAAGTTTTAGGGCTTAATCTAAACTTAAGTTTATAAGAAAACCTAATTTTTATAAACTTAAGTTTCCGGAAACTAAACAACTTAAAGCTTAAGAACTTAAATTTATAATAAAAACTTAAGTTTTTAAGAGTGCAAACTTAACTCCTTAAACTTTAAAACTTGAAGATACTTAAAAATATATAAACTTAAGTTTAAAACTTTATTTGTTATCAAGTTTGCAATCTTTATTATCTTAAAAAGCTTACAGGTGTAAAATGCGCTTCCCATTTAGAAATAACCAGTACTGGGTCCTTTGTTGCATCCGACTGAAGATAATTGCCAATAAAATACCGGAATTTGACTGTATCCACGCTCAAATTTGTTATTCCAGTCCAATGACTAGAAAAAAATTTAAAATTTAATTTTAAAAATTAATTTTCTCACTTTTCATCGTCTTTCTCCAAACGTAAAGCTCTATGAGTATTCCAAGATCCAAGGCTTTCATGCGATCCAGTCACAAAAACAAATTGGTCGTCAAATATGGGAAAAGGAACAGAAACGGAGAAATGGAGTGTGAACATCCAAAATTAAAAATTTTTAATTTTCTAAAATTAAAAGAATAATAAATTAAAAAAATAATAATTCATTAAAAAATATTTACGTCTCATAAATGTACTTTAAATTTATAAAAATTTAGCGTTAGACTTTTGATTTTAACGTGCAGACGGCTGTTTACTTGAGACAGCTGACTACTAAAAATATATTTTTGGGGCTGTATATTTAAAAATGTATAATTGTAAAAATAAAGTTGAAAGTATTGTAATTAATGTTTTGTGTTTGTTTGTGTTTTTGAGTATCAAAAATACAAAATATGTGTTTTATAGTCATTTATGAAAAAACACAAAACAAGTTTACAAACTTGAAAAATAAAAACCTGAAAACTTAAAAACTTAAGTTTTGTAATGTTCAGGTTAATAAAACTTGTTTTTAAGTTGAAAACTTAAGTTTATAAACTTATCAAAAAAAACTTGAAAACTTAAGTTTTGCAATGTTTAAATTAATAAAACTTAAATTTATAAGCTTGAACTTAATAAACTTAAGTTTATTATTAAAACTTGTTTTTAAGTCAAAAACTTAAGTTTTTAAGTTTATCTGTTTAAACTTAAGTTTGCCAACTGTTTATTCTAAATTATATTCTTCTAAAATTTTTATTGCAATTAAAAGGGTTCAAACTAGACTCTCGACATTACGAGAGCACGTTCTTTCAATCAATCACTATAATAAAATTAAAATAAACAAAAAATTACGCAAGTAAAATTTTTAAATTTTTTTTGTTGGTAGTTGAAGGAATTAAGAATTAAATTAAATTAATGAGAGAAAGGGAGAAGTGGAGGAAATTTTAGTTGATTAAATAGTTGACTAAATAGACGAGACATTAATTAAAATTTAAAAAAATTCTTGAAACATTTTTTTAAATTAAATTAATATAAAGACAAAAGAATTATTGTTGTTTATATAAAGGATTTGTGTAAAGAAAAATTTTTTTCAATTAAATATACGACTAAGAATTTTTACTATTTAATAATCTTTAGCCGAACCTTTACAACCTTGCACTTTACCGAATAAATTATTTATATAAATTAATTTGTAAGGGTGGTAGTACCAGGTATTTAATTTTCCAAACTTAAAATGAAATTGTTAAATAAGGAAAGTACAAACTTAAAGAATGTTTACTTAAGTTTGTATTATTTTACAAATTAAAGTTTGAGAAAATTAAAATGACGAAGAGAGGTTGAACTTAAGTGCGCAAACTTTGTAATTTAATTAAACAAAGTTTTAGACACTTAAAAACTTAAGTTTATAAACTTAAAAACTTAAGTTTAAGGAAAGCTTACTAAAAGAATTCTCAAGTAGCTTTAGATATTTAAAAAGCGGATTTATATTTAAACTCGTTTCGATTTAACTGAAATCTTTAACAGAAAGATTGTTGTTAAAAATGAATAAATAATGTGACTAAATTAAAATATTTTAAGAAAAATGGCATAAAATATCTTCAACAATTTTTATGTAAATATTGGAAGAGATAAACTGGGAGATTTTGAAGTGGTATCTTTCTTAATCTTTAATTATTTGTTTTAACTAAAGACCGGACTGGGAGTCTCTCTAAAAAGACCAGACTAAGAGTAAAAAAAGAAGAAAAAAAGACCGGACTGGGATCTAGATAACCGAGATTTTCGATCGAGATCTCGTCTCGGTACAGTTTCTAGTCTTAACAACGTGACATGTGTAGTAACACTGACTGGAGGCCGATAAACATAAAAACATTTTATTGTAATTATAGGAAGAGATATGGGTATATCGAGCTTAAAAATAAACGTGACACGTTAACAAACACGAAGATCCAATGTAAAAAAATAATGGGAAATTTGTTGTTTAATTTTTTGATAACTTCATCAAATAATCTCCTTTATTAATCTAAACATTTAAAAACAAAAATGAAAAAAAAATGATGGGAAAAGCATAGTTGGATAGTCAAATGTCAAGGATGTTTAAATTAAAAGCAGAGAAAAATGTGACAAAAGAATTGAAAAAAGGGAGAGAGAATGGGGATTGAAAAAAGAGAAAAAAAATTATGTGGGGAGAGAGATAATCCCCCCCCCCCCCCGACTCTTTCTGTTGTCTTTTTTAATGTTTATTTATTGCCTTAACAAAATAAAATTTTCAAAAAAAAGTTTTTTTTGCTGATGAATGGGTAAATAATAAAATCGATTTACGATTTTTAGTCAATTTTTGGAAAAATAATTTTTTTTTAATTTTATTTTTATTAATTAAAAAATTCTGCTAGATTAATTAAATTAAAAAAAAGGAAGGAAAAGTTAAGGGTAATAAAATTAACTAATTAATTAACTAATTAATTGGTAGCATGTGATAAATAAAAGGGTAATAATGTGATGAAAAATAACTAAAAATGAAAAGGAAGAAGAATATTTAAAAGAAATTAAAAATAAGTATAAGATTAGGGTTGTCGGTCCGGAACCGAAGAATCGAGATTTTTCGGTTCAGTTCCGTCCGAAGATTTTCTAAGAACCGACAACCCTATCTAAGACTAGAGACAGGATTAAGACCAAATCTCGAAGAAAATCTCGATGGTCGAGATGGAGATTTTTCGAGATATCTTGTACGGTTCTCATGCGACACTCTCAGTCCGCTCTCTAGTAATAATCAAAAATGACCAAAAATGACAAAGAAAAGAAAAATTTAAAAAATCTCCAGACTCAAACAGCCCGTCTGTCAATAATAAAGAACAAAAATTTTGGCTTGTTTCAAGGTTTTATTTATTGGGTTTTTTGTTGAAGAAATTTTTTTTTCTGGTGAATATTGATAAAAAAAGAAGCTGAGTTTGTATAAAAATATAGTAAAAATGAAAAGGCAGACACCATCTAAATTTTTCAAAATAAGGCACACTAAATAAATTTTTTAAAAGAAAAAGGGGGGATATAGCTACGCGAAAATGACTGTGCTTTTCCAATATTACAGCAGCTTTTGAAATATATGACGGCATACTAGCATTAAATAATAGAAGTTAGAAGAATGAGAGAGAATGGAGAGGAAGGCTAGCTTCTCTAACCAACTTTGCAACTCATCTTTTTTTGTGAGGGCCAGTTGAGTCTAGAAATGAAAATTTTAAACTTGCTTCTTCTACAGTGAATGGTGATGGATAATGATATGGATACAGATAATTTCAAAATGCCTGCGGATTTCAAAATGCCTGCGGATGTCCGCCCGTATCCGCCGTAAATATCCGGATACCTGGGATCCTGTCGACAAAAAACCAAAATTGCTGATTTCGGGAAATCGGGATCCCTACCTAAAAAAAGATCTGGAATTCCCGATTTTCGGGAATCGGGACGGCAGACTCCCTGCCAGATACCAAAGTCCATGTCCATTACCAAGTCTGGAATAAAAGGCTTCTGGTTAATCTAAATGAAAAGGTGACAGTTAAATTGACTAAAAGCCTACTCGGGGGACTTTATCTGATTTTATCCATATAAAGCTTGATTTAAAGAAATTAAAATTTTAAATTCAAAGAACTGAAAATAAATAATAAACTTTTGACTTTGTAGGGAGGGGGGGATGAATAAGAAATACACGTGGTGAGCTGTTATGTATGTGCTTGTGTTAGTATGCTTTATTTACCTATATGGTATAATAAGGTTAATAAAAATATTATTTTTAATCTTTTAACAATACCTAAAAAGCAAAAATATATTAGAAAAAGGCTTTAAATAATTTAATAAAAATGAAACAATGGAGAGAATTTTTAAAATTTTAAATTTTAAATACAGTATACTGAAAAGATCCAACTTTATTAAAACTTAATTTCCTTTCAATTAAATTTAAAATGCCCTTGGAGTACGTTCAGTTTTTCCAACATCTTTAGGCCATTTTTTATTTTTATAAAACATAACAAAAGCATTACGACAACATTGGCCAAGTCTCCCAGTACACTCTTAATAGAACCTAGTCTGCCCTTAAGAAGCTGCCCAAGACTAGAAACACACTTGAGTCTTTCAATCATAACTCATGGTTGGATTAACCTTTTGACGTCATTTTTGCTTTGTTTGATAGAGAATTAAATTTGCTACAAAACCTTGAAAAAGGAAAAAAATTCTAGGGACAAAAAAGAAGCTAGGGCCAAAAAACTAGACCCATTATCTCACTAAACTTTAATCCCCTAATTAATTTATTAAATATTTCCTTCCTGTTTATTCTTCTAAAATTTTATTTCCTCAATAATTTTATAAAAAATTTAATTCTCTATCAAATAAAATCAAAATCTTTTGAAAAATATGGCCTTTTAAATGAATTATGAGCTTTAATCCACCCCTAGTCTGGGACTCTCAATCATGTTCTCTATTTACTTTATTTTTTCCCTATTTTTCCATTTCCTTACTTCCCTTTATTTTTTCCTTCATATTTTTTTCTTATCCTTCCAAAAAATTTATCTCCCTCTCTCTATCCTTATCTCACATCCAAACGTTTTTTTCCTGGCTCTCTCATAGAAAAAACATTTTTCAACAGCTGACGCATTTGTCCATTTTTCTCTTTTTTAAAATTTCTCTTTTAAAAAATTGGCTAAAAAATATATTTAGTAGCCAAATAGGAGTTTTTTTTTAATGTTCTCCCAAAAGTTTTATCACAAGCCAACTCATTCTTTTTAAATTTTGAAACTTTAAAAGTTTAAATTCTCTTATTTACTCCCTTAAAAACGTTAGAGAAATTTTGTCCCATGCCTTTGGAACATTTAGATATTTTCTAAATAAAATATTTATTCTCTTCCATTCTTGAGAAGAAGCGGCCATTGAGTGCTTTTACTACTAGGGAATATTACTAAAGACAGCCAACGTCCACAAAAAATAAATGCTAAGAGGTTTCGTGCCCACATTTATGTACTATTCTAGTCAATTTATAACATTCTAGGTCATTGCTTACCTTCCAAAAATTTATTTTTATCAAGTTATGCTTTTAAATGACAATAAATGACTAGCTTTAATTTTAAAAAGGCCAAAAACAATTAATAACCCAACCGGGGTTCGAACCCACGACATAAAAAAATCCGTGCCCGCACCTTACCCACTAAGCTACTAGGCCAGCACAAGATTAAATCTCAAAGTTCTAATTAATTCCTCTCTTCCTTCAAAGATTACGGTATTCTCTCATTCTCCACATTTTGTCTCTTTAATTAGCCTCATTTATTTTTAAACTAATTAATTTTAAGAAATTTAATTCTATTAAATTTTCTTCTATTTATTCTCGATATTATTTGTTTTTCCTCCCTTTTTAACTCGTGTCATCTCCTTTTTTGTCCCTGTTTACTTGCTTTTTGTTGTCAGACGACCCGTAAAAAATAAATAAATGCTTGAAAAAATATCCTTCTCTTTCTAGTAAGTTTATTTTATATTTATTATTGTTATTCTTTTTTATCCTACTAATATTTTGCTTATTCCCTCGGCGACAATTTAAATGGTACATTTTATAAAAATCGACAAATGGGTAGCAGAACCAGCTTCCTTCTAAAATTCATATCTTTAGAACCAATAAAGCTTTAAAGATAATTTTGATATCGTTGGATAGAGAATTTAATTAGCTATAAAATGAGCTTTAAATGAATAAATTTGATTAAAAATTAAGAAAGTTATGGTCAAAAAACTATAGTTTACTGAGCAAAAGTTTATTTTTAGAGCCTACTGCTAAAATTCATATCTTTAGAACCAGTAAAGCTTTAAAGATAATTTAATAATTTTTGGATAGAGAATTTAATTAGCTAAGAGATGAACTTTGAATGAAAAAATTTGATTAGAGATTAAAAAAGTTATGGTCAAAAAACTATAGCTTACTGGGCAATAGTCTATTTTAAGAGCCTACTGCTAAAATTCATATCTTTTGAGCCAATAAAGCTTTAAAGATAATTTTAAGATTTTTGGATAGGGAATTTAATTAGCTACAAAATAAATTTTAAATAAAAAAATTTGATTAAAAATTAAAAAAAGCTATAGGTGAAAAACCAACTACACATAGTTGTTGGAGCATAAGCCTATATTTAGGTTTTCTCAAAAAGTTTTAAAAACGTTAAAGCATTTTTTTATAATTTTATTTTAATTTTCTCAAGTTGCTGTCATTTTATAGCCCTTTTGAGAAAAATTGGAAAGAAAAATTTTTTTATTATAATTATTTTTTCTATTTTTATATATCCAATTTTTACTTAATATTACATTTTTTATTTAATCATTTTTCTTTTTTTAATTTAAAAAATAATTCTTAATAAAATTTTAGATTAAAATATACTAAAAAATATCAGTGTCAACAATAAATCGTAAAAACGGTATAGCACCTATTATGCTTTACGAGGACCCCAGAAATCGTTGTTGTTGTGCTATTCATGTGGCGGTTCGAATTAAAATTAAATTTAAAAATAAAATTAAAAAAAAATTTTAGATGGGCGCAAATATTATTGGAGGAATTGGTGTTTTCCTCTCCCTTTGTTTTTTTATTATTTGTTTATTATATGGCCGTTGGGGTTTAATTGTTTTGCCTGTAATTTTTTGTTTTGCATATGCATCTATTTTTTATGCTTTTTACAGCCGGAATGCTAAGATTTATTGGCCGTTTTTAATCACGAATGTTTGTAATTTTTAATTTCGGAACCTGACCTTTAGGTTTTACATATTACAAGTCTCTGAACTCTATTTCTTCGAGTCTTCTAGGCTTTTCCTTTTTCAATTTGAAACTGATTTTCTGATAGGAATTACCCGATCGAGGGTTAGGCTGCGTCACCCAAAGCACTACAATACCCGACCTGGACGAACTCTAAGCCTGAAAACGATCTGACGAACTCTAAGCCTCGACCCGACTTTCCTCTCGGCCTTCCCTGCCCCAACCCTTTTATCCTTTAACTCAAATCCCAAGACCTACACATAGACAACCCTACTGAAATGTAGGAAAGTGAGAGAGGATATTTATCGAGAGTTACTTGGCCTTGAATTAAAAATTTAAAATTATTAAAATTAATAGGGTATTGCAGTAGGTATTGGATCCATTTACATTTTGGTATTGTTCACAATGCTGTTAGTAAATCCAGAATTTTGGGAAAGACAAGTCAACGAATTGACTGACTATAAATTTCATGAAACTACACATCGTAAAATTTTTTTTGATTTTAAAATATTCAAAAAAATTTTTTAGAATACCCTCGAGTAGTCACAGGAATTATAGCTTGTATAATGCTGGTAATCCAAGTATTAAATATTTGGTTTGAATTGGTGGTGTATAATGCTTCAAGTTTTATGCTAAGGGAAAGATTATTGAGAGAACGGCAGCATGGAGGTGGAGGAGGGGGATATCATGTTTAGGGGAATATTTCTTTAAAAATTTTTTTATTTAATATTTTAAATCTTTTTTTTTTATTAATTTTTTAATATTTTAATTATTTATCCACAATTTTGATCTTTTTTTTCTAATTTAAAATTAATTTGATTTACTCATGTTCAACATGTTTGACTCATGGACACACCTTAGTTTTTATTTAATAACTCTTGAATCCCTCAGCATTTTTAAGCAAATTTGATATCATTCGATAGAGGATTAAATTAGCTATAAAAATGCCAAATTTTAAAAATTCTAATTGTAAGGACAAAAAGTTGTGGTCAAAAAACTAGACTAAAAACACTGAAAATTGAATGAATATACCTATAAATATTAAAAAAATTTTTTTTAAATTTTTATAAATTCTGTAGAAAATAATTTTATAATTTAAAGCACTTTATAAAATAATTTTTATAAAGAGGGATTCATTCATTCATGATTTAAAAAAATTAAAGTGCAATGAGTCAACTATATTAATGTTTATATACCTACGTTTTTCTTGTTTGAATTTATTCATTTTATAATGTTAAAAACCTTTTAATTTTTATATATTTAATTTTTATATATCTGTATATATGTATAAATTGACACAAATTAAAATAAAATTTAAACTTGAACTTTTATTTAATAATTTTGTGGGATTATGAGGTCAGTTAGAGGACCTCTATAATCTTATAAAGTTCTGGAAAAGGGCCATACGAAACAACGATATCGTGTTAGGGCATGATCTAAGCTTCAATATAGCTGTGAAGTTTATTTTTAGTCCTAACATTTTTTTATCATCAGTGTAGATAAGAAATAATTTTGAGATTTTGAAGGGTGCCAGTTCGATTTTTAAAGTGAGTTTTCGGTTTGGATAACGGATCCAACCTTTAGCCTATATTAGTATTGTAGAGAGTTTCCATAAATGGGTTTGCGGATTATGATATCCTGATCCGAATAAATTGCGGACATCCAAAATTTCGGAAACAGTTAAATTTTGATCTGAATAACAGATCCGGATATTTGGAGATTTCCTAGGAACCGCCAAAGTTATTCCATACCGACATACTTAACGTCATTCCAGAAAATATTTATTCAAAGTGTTTATTATTATCGATAATATTTATTTATTTATCAATAATATTTGTTAAATAATATTTATGATAAAAATAATTATATATTTCATCCCAAAATCTATCAAAAAATTTAATTCATCATCCTCATTTTCAAGCCATTTTCCTCATTAAATAACGTTCTTGCTTTTCCCTCCCTTTTAAGGTTTACATAGCTGTGTGATTCAACAGAAAATTTTTAAGCGCTCCCTTCAAGTCTTTACATAAAGCCGGAAAGGAAAAAAGCCTTTAAAATAAAATATAATTGTTTCTCATATTAATTTATATTATTTTATTATATTTTTTGAGGGAGGGAAAAGCGAACGGAAGGCGCGTACGTGGAAGCAAAAGGACGTTAAAATATGTAGGTGTGTGTGTCTAGGCTTAATTTTATTAGATATCTCGTAATTTCAAGTTTATACTTTAAATTGTATTTTTACTTTTTGTTCAGTTTTACTTTTAAAGTTCAAACCTTTTTTCAAGTTTACAATTTTTAAATAAACTTGAGTTAATTTGTAATTTAATAAAATTAATATTCCTTCCGGAAATTGCAAACTTGAATTTATTCGGAAATCATAAACTTGAGTTTTCCGGAAGGTGTTTTATTTTCCGGATACTTAAGTTATATTCCTTCCGGAATTGTTCTTAAGTTCAAACATTAATTTTCCGAAGACTACATATTTAATAAACTTAATATTCCTTCCGGAAATTGCAAACTTAAATTTCTTCTTTAATTACAAATTTAAATTTTCCGGAAGGTGTCTTAGTTTCCGGAAACTTAAGTACTATTCCTCCCTGAATTGTAAACTTGATCTTAATTTCGTAACTTAATAATTTTCCGGAAACTATTTAATATCTTTAATATTACTTCCGGAAATCGTAAACTTACATAAGTTGGAAATTTATTAAATTGTAAACTTAATTACTTTACGAAAAGTTGCCTTATTTATTTTCCGGAAATTAAATAAATTTAATTATAATTTTACAATCTAAAATATTTTTAAAGGCTACAAACAAATAATTCACAAGTGAACTTAACTGATACAATGGCACAATTTAAATATTATGAGGTTAATTTTACAAACTTAAGTTTATTTTCGATAATTATTTTTATAAACAATTTTAAAGCTTTATTCCCTTGGCTGTTTCACTGCACGAACCGAGGTTTAAAAAATTTAAAAAAATTCAAAAAAAATTTTTAAGCGTTTCGCACTTAGTTTTGCATTTGGACTTTTATTAATAAATATGTTTTTGTTTATTATATCTTTATCTTTTGATCAATTTTGGAGTTTTGGCACTCCTGCACTCTTTCACATATTTGCAGCTTTGGCACTTTTTTATTCAAATTTGGCTGGAAAACCTTCTTATTGTTTGATATACCTTGTTATTAACGTAACCAATTTTATTTAATAATCATTTAATAATTAAAATGAACCCTTCCGAGGGTAGCTGAATGACTAAGACTGAACTTCAAGATCAAGACCCTTGACATAAGGTTTTTGACATCTTACAGAGCAGGGGTTGTGCCAACTTAACCTCACCGATTTTCGGGTTTTTTGGATTTGCATTTCGATCTAAAACTAAGATCGGAGTTTTGCAGTTCGTCCTTCGCTTTTTAAAGCTAATTTCGGCATACCTTTGTTGAGGAACATTAGGAACTTTAGTTTAGAACCCATCCAATTCCAAAAATTTAATCAAAAATATATATCAATACTAACATTCATTTTCCTTTTAAGGGTGTCACAATTATCGCTCTGGCCATCTTCTTCTGTACAGTTTTATTATTAGATATCCGACCACAATTGTTTAATGGCTTTATCAAGAAAGAAGAATATCCCCAATTTTCTTCAACTCTTTCCTACTACAATTTAACAAACTCAGAAGTTCGTCAATTAGAATTAGCCCTCCTCTTGCTTTTGTGTATTCATTGGATGGGACAAAGCTTAGTTTGGCATTATTATTGCTATTCTAAACACTTTAAAGCCGAAGAATTTTACCATCAAAGATTGCCGTTACCTACAGCGGCTTCTTGTGCTTCCCAAAATCGTGCTACTTCTTTCCCTATTGTTGCTCCTGTTAAACGTCTTCAAGTGGTTCATCAACAATCCAAATAAAATTTTATTTGTGTGAAAATAATTTTTTAATGAATTAATGTTAAATTCTTTTTGGGGGTTTTAGTAATATTTTTCGATGTATTTTTTAATTACTAATTCACTCTATTAATTAACCAGAATAATAATTGATAGTTTTATCAACGTCTTGCTATAGAGGGTAATTATTTAAAGAGTAATTAATAGAGTATATACTAGAGATTGGACTTGGAGGTTGTATGAGAATCGTTCGAGATATCTCGAAAAAACCATGATTTTTGATCGAGATCTTGTCTCGGTCCGATCTCTTTCATATGCTGTATGTACATATATTATTTTCTATTTTTTTCCTTCTAAATGGGTATATCGCTATCCAATTCTTGTTTAAGTAATAATTCTTTTAATAAAATATTTTTAAAAACTATTAGGTTTTAATTTTTTTGTTGATATGTATAATTTATAAAATATTTGTATAAAATTTTATTGAAAAAATTTTTTAATAAAAATAAAATGAGTGTTTTGTTTTTGGAATTTCGGTTGAGGTTGATTTTAAATGTCCTTGATTTTTGGGGAGTAAATTGGATATTAATATGAAGGTAAGACTGCATCTTATCCTATAAGCAATGCTCAAGTTTCAAGTCTATTGAGAATTAATAACCTTTCAAGATTAATCACAAATTTCTTCCCCATAAATCCGGCCCTTGAAAGAGGTACATAGCATAAAATTTCTGAGACAACAAGAGAGCATTAACCTTTCCCTGCGCGTTCTTCTCACATTTTTAGCGACAACAACAAAACATTAAAAAACCCCCACGAGAGACTAAAAAAGAGACAAGAACAGATATATCCTCCCAACATCAATCATTTGGTCATTCCTCTAGTTGAGAATAAAATTGACACTTTTTGTTGTTGTTTCGTTGTTCTAAATGTTGTTATTTACCCCCTTTTCTCTCTTTTTTGGTTTATGCCCTTTTTATTTTATATATTTATGCTATTTATGTATGTAGTTAATATCTTTTATTATAAACTCATTTCTTGCATATCCAAAAATTAGGAAAAATTCGAGAAAAATTTTTCGAGAATAATTAAAGCCCAAAATTTTGAACGCCGAGATTCAGTTCTTGTGCCATGGACATAAGTTTTATTTTTCAAAGGGAGGGAAACTGCACTAGGCCTGAAATTCTTCAACTTTCCACCCCTCAATTTAAATTCTTAGCAACCAGTTGGAGTTATTTCTCTCAAAAATTTTTTATTTTCCAAATTCCTCCCTTCTATTGAACACCAAAAACAACAAAACAAAAACAACGGCCATTACTCTTTTCAAAAAAAATTTTTTAAAAAGGTGTTGGTTTGCTTCTTTCAAATAAAAAATGGAGAGGGTCAAAAAGAATAAAAAAAGAAAGATCATTTCCCCTCTTCAAAAACGTTCCGTTTTTCTCTCATTCACTCCAAAATCCTCTCCCTCCTCCCTTTCCTCTTAAAAGCGTCCTCCAATTTTCTTTCCAAAAAATTTTTTCCTTCAGTTCAAATGCCTCATATCCCGCGCACCCCAAATTGCACATTTTTCTTTCCTTTTGACAATAAAACCATTTTGGAATCATTTCGAAATTAATGTGTGTATTAGTATATTTTATATATAAAATGGTTGTTGTTGTCCTCTTCCTCTTTTTTTTCTTCTTTAAAAAAAATTTTAGCAGCAGCACCAGTCTAGGAGGGGAGGGAGGGAAACAACACTAGCCCGAATAGCCCCTTTATATTAACTCTTTATTAGTCCCCTTTTTAAAGGTTTAAATTTTACAAAAAAATTTCTCTTAAATTCCATTTTCCTAGACAGATTCTTAAAAATCCCTAGCATTAACATTCACCTTCCTCTAACACTTTTTACCTCTATTCACTTGAAAAATTTGCATAAATAGCTTTAGATTAGCTATTTTATTTTTATTTAGAATGAACATAAAAAATCAAAAAAATCAAAAAATGTAAGAAAATATGAATAATTAAAATTATAAATTATTTTTTTCTAATATTTTCTCCATTTTACATTAATTTTTAAAAATGAGTATGTCTTTATTATTTAAATGACAGCTGCGCAAAGATCAAATTATTAAAGAAGAAAAATATTAGAGACGAATTTATTGCCTTTAACAATTATTATTTATTTTTAAAATTTATTTTTAAACTGAGAGGAAAATTTTTAATATTTTTATTAAATTTCTAAATTAAAATTTTTGAAAAAATTTAAAAAATCTTGCAACAGTCAAACAAAGGACGAATCGTTTGCACATCGGTGTTTTTATGTTATCGCAAAACATCGATATGCAGGTTCGCCCTTTTTTGATTTGTTAAGTTGCTACAAAAATAAAAATTAATAAAATGATTATTTTAAAGCTTAATCTTAAATTTAAAACCCGACATGTTTGTAAACTTATTTTTACAAACTTGAAATTTTATTGGGAAACTTGGTTATTTCTAAAATTTGTGAATTAAACAATGTAATATGCGTGCAAGTTTGAACTTAAGTTAATAAAGTATTTCAAACTCAAGCTTAAACTTAAGTTAAGTTTCTCAGAGTTTTCAATTTTGAGTTTAAACTTAATTTATACAAGTTTTCCGGAAAACATAATCTTAAGTTTAAACTTAAAAGTTTTCCGGAAAGATTACAAACTTAATTTCCGGAAATCCGATTACTTATAAAATAAAAACATTTTATTTTTAATATTTTTTTCTCGTCAAGTATTTATTTACTTAGCGTAATATTCAAGAACAATGAACAACAAAAAATATTCTAATAAAGAAAAATGTGCGAAAATTTTTTTAAGAAATTTTGGGGGATTGTTAATTAATATATTATTCACGAAATTGTCAAGACAATAAAAATGACGAGAATTTTTGTTGATTTTTTTTGCCATTTTTAATTAATTTATATGAAAAATCAGAACAAAAACAACAAACAAAAATGATCATTGTAAAAGGATAACAACAAAACTTTATTTAGACAATGAAACAAAAACAACGTGAAGACGACCCAGTTCTGGAAGTTGCACGTTTATTTATTAATTGTTTTAAAGAACAAACATTGAAATAAATCATTTAAATCCTCAATTTTGGACTATATTCTCATTTGATTTTTAAATCTTGAAATCATTTTTTATTTTTTAGTGAGAATAATATTTTAAGTTTTCCGGAAACACTAAAGTATTATATAGTACAAGTATATTAAGTTTTCCGGAAAAGTAAGTTTGTGAATAATTAAGTTTCCGGAAACATTGCAAGCTTAGACCTCAGGAATTATATATTAAGTTACCGGATCTATTACAAAAGCAGAACTCAAGTTTTCCGGAAACTTAGGTTTGCGTATAATAGTTAAGTTTTCCGAAAAAGTAAGTTTGTGACTAATAATTAAGTTACCGGAAACATTACAAACTTAGACCTCAGGAATTAGGTATATATTAAGTTTCCGGACCCCAAGTTTTCCGGAAACTTAAGTTTGTGTATAATATTTAAGTTTTCAGGAACAATTACAAACTTAAAAACTTAATAATTTCCGGAAACCTTTACCTTAATACACACATATTTAGTAAAAGAGGAGTGTTGTAGCAATGGTGACCTCCAGCATTATTTATACAACTTTCTCCATATATTTTCTATTCTCTCAATTTGTAATGATTTCACATTGTGCTCCTTCACCTGTAGTTGCATATTCTCCTCCTTCACCTCCTCATAATATCAACACAGTTATTTCAACACAAAAACTACAAAAATGTCCTCCTTGTCCGAAGGATAGTTCCTTAAGTGACACAAATAAGGCCCTCGTATCAAAATTGCGCTACCCTCCACAAATTGGAAATTGTACAGGTAGGAGCTCTTGAATCCTCCTGAATTTAAAAATCACTTTTCAAATTAAGCCAATAACGCTATCGCAAAGCCAACAACGGCAGCTTTGAAAGGAAGAGGCGAACGTTGTTGTTGCTGTGATTGTTGTTGCTGCAGGTATTTTTACTTAGATTCTTTTCAACTCAAATTCATTTTTGAGGCCGTGTTGTTGCTGTTGTTGTAAACCATGCTGCTGTTGCTGTTGCAAACCTTGCTGTTGTTGTTGCTGCAGGCCTTGCTGCTGTTGCTGCAGACCATGTTGCTGCTGCTGTTGTAGGCCTTGTTGTTGCTGCAGTAAATTTTTTGAAAAATTTTTCAAAAAATTTTTATTCCTTAAGACTGTTGCGGCTGTAAACGTCATCGACGCAATGGTTGCAATGCTACAACAATAAAGATGGTAGATGTTCTTCCAACACCTCCAATTTTAATGAAGATGAAAGGACAATGAAATATTTTTCAAAGAATTAAATAAGATATTTTTATATATTTTAAATTATTAAATAAATTATAAAATACAATTTAAATATTCCTATTGTGATAAAATTTTAATTAAAATTTTTATAATTCGATTGAAAATCCCTGTATTGAAACTTTCTGTTAAGTGATCTAAAGCAACTCGCCCAAACGTTTTTTATGCATTTTCTAATCTTCCGAATGTCATCTAGTAACCTTGATTGCCAAAAGACTTGACTGGCACCTTGAGTGTGCTCACTGAACAATACCCCTTATTTAGTTCAGGCATCTTTCGAGTAATCCATGCACTTCTGCACAACGGTTTTAGATACAGTAAATGGTGCATATTCGAGTGACATATATTATTTTCAGATTGCACATGAATAAAGTGAAGATACTTCACTTTGAGTGAGTCAACATTAATACCTCTTATTTAGTTCATGCATTGCAATTTTTTAACAGGCTTTGAGCTGAGAGAGAGCTAAGCAACTTTACTTTCTAATACATTAAACGATGCTCTTTCGAATGAGCTATTGATCATCCAAATCAGATTTGGATTTATCGTAATAGACCACTTCGAGTAGCACATATGAAAGGATAACACTTGATAATTATTTCCATTATTCGAACTATGATAACTTTTTGCAAACAACACTGGGGATTCTCTAGAGAGATAATCAAGAAATTCGCATCATTTATGTTCAAAATTTGTAATACTAATATATGAGGATTAATAAAAAAAATTTTTTTTATCGATGTTTAGAAACAAAAACAACAATTGTCCTAATAATTTACTTTCTTTATTATAAAGACTTGGGTATTTTTTTGTAAATTCTCTTTCTTTAATTAACAATAAACAAAAACAAATTTTGCTGCGCAGAAATTAAAACAATTAATAAGCACACAAAGAAGAATAAAATGGGCAAAATAAAGGATTGGTTGGCATCAATTTAAGGATGTCTAAAAAAATTTTCATTTAAAAATGGTTGACAACCGATATTAATGACACACTTTTAAATTTATTTAGGAGTTAAATAAATAATAATTTTCCTCCTTTCTAAAATTTTAATTAATACATGGTACCATTAACCATACCTGCCTCACCATAGAGGCCCTAAGGAATCGAGCAATTACCATTATATTTATTCCTAGGATTGTCCAAAGCATGCAAATGCATGAAGTCATTGAAGTGAGAGGTTCAAAAAATACGTTGGCCCGAACCTTTTAGGACACGGTTCTTTATGCATATCTAGGCCCTATTTTGAGATTCCTCGATACTTATACTATACACAATATCGACTATTTTCAGTGGATATTTTGGACAACCTTATTTATTAATCAAAAATTTTCTAAAAATTTTCAGAAAATTTTTCTGAATAAAAATAATAATGTCTTTAACCTATTCTTTATTCAAATTTACCCAAATCCTGCTCATTTTCCTTTACAAAATTGAATTTTTCAATGGATTTGGGAAGGCATTCCCTGTTCAAATCGTTCAACTCAGTCAAACACCCCAACCTTCTAGTGGTTTTCTTATCGCTTCACAAAATATAGGCAAACACCTATTGGCCTTGCCAAATTGCCAATCAACCTGTTTTCCTCCTCAACAAACTGGGAGAAGTTTAAAACTCCCCGCAGCCCTCTTGGGTATTTTACAAGACTTTTAAATAGCTTAAAATCATTCCAGCCCTTTCACCAATATTGCCGGTCCCTCCAGAACTTGGTTGCGCCCCTACAAATCCTTGCCCTATTCAAAGTTCTGTAGACAATAATTCTGCCCTGTTTGACATTAAAAGGGCAAGGCGTAATTGTTGTTGTTGCTGCCAGCCGTGTTGTTGTTGCTGTAAGCTATCCTATTTTTAGGTGTTTAATAAAATTATTAATTAGGCCAGCCTTGTTGTTGTGGCTGTTGTGGTGGTGGAGGAGGTTGTTGTTGCTGTGGGTTTTTGCTTTTAATTAATTTTAAAAAATTCTCTATAAGTCCTCATTAGCTCAAAAAATTAAAAAAATCCGTCTTTAGGCCGCCCCTGTTGCTGTGGTTGTGGATTAAATATTTGTGTACGGCCTTCTTGTTGCTGTAGGTGTTGTCCTACTTGCACAGGCTGTGAGAATAAAATTTTTTTAAATTAATTTTTAATAATTTTCTATCAAATTAGGCACAGGATATGGATGTAGAAGACGTCGCCGGAGAAATATCCATTAAAGAAAACTCTAATTCCTTATAATTAAATTATTAAATTAATTTGATAAATTTTATTAAATTCGTAGCAATAGTTTTTAGGGTAGCAAAACTTGTATCATATTAAAAATGCTATTAGATATTCTCGTATTAGACCGGTAGGAGAGATTAATCTTGTGAAAATTTACATGCATTTTCTTGTATGGACTCATCAGTTAACAGATTAAATGCTCCCGCCGAAGCAGGGACCGATTCATGTACCGATCCATGATCCATGTACATTCGGCACATGGATACTCCAAAATTTATGCCCCCAGCACGAAGCAGGGGGACTTGAGTTGCCTCCTGCATGAGGCAAGGGGACTTGGGTTGCCCCCCTGTAATTTAAGCCTTAATTCCTTGTACATACATACATAATTAAATTAAAAAATTAAATAAATCTAAATATAAAGATATTGAACACTAGTAGTTCCTTTTCAGTGTTAACAACAGTTGTCATATTAAAAATCAAAAAAGAGGTCAAAAATACATGGAACATCTGTTGTGATTAAATTAAAAATTGTTGAACACATGCATTCACGAACACAAAAATATATTTAAAAATTTATTAAAATAGGGATTAACGGGAGGCATCGATTATAAAAAAATTTTTAAATAAAATCCCATCAAGCAGGAATTAACGCGATCCCTCTCTGAGGACATTGATCCAAGCCCTACGGCTATTTGAGGACATAAGTCGGCTTTTGACGTAAATGACAAATTACTTTTTAAGATCCTCCTATTTTTGACGATTTTAAATTTTTAAAAATTATTTTAAGAATTTATTTGTCAACCTATTTCCTTGTTTTACCCCCATATGTTCCTAATTTATGTCTATTTTTTGCCCAAATGTGTTAAAGCTTAAAAATGTGTTAAAGCTTTAAAGACGAAGAAAAATTATTAGAAAAGCTCATTTTTTTGTTTTTTAATATTTTTTTCGTTATTTTTATTAAATTTATTAAAATTTTGAATAGAATTTATAATGGACAAGATCTCACGTAAGCAGCGACAGATTGAAAGAAAAGTTGAAAATTTAAAGTAAAAAATATTTTTTTATAAAATTTTAATTCGGGTTTACTAAAGAGCGGACCGTGATTCCGAACAATAATCTAGGTTGATCTTGATTTTGGAGATATCTCTTACGATCCCTCCTTTTTGGAGATATCTCTTACTTTGTGGATATTGAATTGGATCCCTCCCCTCTCCCTTCCTCTCTCCCTAATTTGAATCTCAGAGTTATCCTCAATTCGTCCATTGGGTCAGACTCCCTCCCTAGGTTAGACTCCCTCCGCACCCTTGCTTGAGACTCCCTCCATACTCAAGCAAAGTAGCGGTGTATCCAAAAAGTACAAGATTCTCGTAAGATAAATTTAGTTTTTTTTGAGATTTTTTGTATAGAGAGTATTTCGAGCTATCGATCTCGACTCTCGTACGACTCCCACCTAGTCCGATCTTAAGTTTTTACTAAAATAAAATTTCAAAAAATAATTTTAAGACGCTTCGGAGCTGAAGAGGAAAAATACAAGTCTTCTCCCCATATTCGCCCCGTTACCAAAACAACATTGAAAACATCCACAAATGGGATCAGTAGCAGTGAGAACAGTACTAGTTCAAGTAGTAAAACGAGCAGTAAAATCGATGAAAGTTTAAAAAAGACTGAGAACGGAAGTAGTGCAAATAGCAAACCTGAGGGGAGCTTGAAAAATACTGAAGAAGGCAAAGCTTCAGAAACTACCAAGCCAAAAACAAAAATAATTAAGAAGAAAATTGTTAAAAAACCGGCAACAACAGCTTCTAATGGAACAACAACCCCTAATAAAATTCAAGAAAAAAGTGAACTGACTAAAGCAACAACTTCAAATCCTAAACAAACTGATAATAATGATAATAAAGTCGAAAATGTTCCTCGTACTTATCAGATAGTGATCACTTTGAGTGATTATTTGGGAGATGAGGAAGAGGGGGATGAAGACGAACCTTTTGGTTTGGATGAGGGACAGTGTGTTGAGGTGCTGAATAATGCTAATCCAGATGCTTGGCTGGTTAGAACAAAGGTAGAATTGAAAGGAATTTTTTAACAAAAAAATTTTTATGGACAAAAAATATTTTTTAGACCAAGCCTCCTTCTATCGGCTTCGTTCCTGGATCTTATTTTACATCCCCTACCAAATATTATGCCTTACAACGAGAAGGGTGTAGCGTAGCTAAATTGTTGAAGACTGAAGAAGAATTTATTGAAGAATTAAAATTAGCCTTGGATTATTATGGTAAAGGGTTGGAAGATAATGAAGGAGGTGAAGAATCTGGTGTTCCTCAAACTGTAAAAGAGAGAAGCAAGGAATTGCTTGTTTCAAACTTGGAGTCTCTACATGATTTTCATTCAAAGTGAGATTTTGGAACTTATTTTTTCGGTGCTCTGTGATTTCGTCAGAGGTTAGTTTCGTCAGAGGACATTTTCGTCAGAATCAGTTTCGTCAGAGGCCTTTTTCGTCAGAGAACAGTTTCGTCAGAGGGTTGTTTCGTCAGAGATGAGTTTCGTCAGAGACCCTTTTCGTCAGTAAGGCTCCCTTTTAAAAATTTAATTAAACGGCGGTATTATGACTTATACTAGGTTATTTGTTTCTGGATCGATTTGGACAAATGAGGGGTCATTCGAAAGAGCTTTAAAAACTGAGTCGAATTAGTTGTGGAAGAAGTTGATACGACATTCCGCGGCCGAGTTACAGACTCCTGAATCATGACAAACCATAGGGAGGCTCAGATCGTCAAACTCGAGGCAGCTTGTCGACCTGACCCGAACGAGCTATCATTTGTATAATCAAATTTTTCACCCCAAAAATCAGCTTTTCAGAGCTCTTTCGAATGACACCTCATTTGTCCAAATCGATCCAGAAACAAATAACCTAGTATAAGTCATAATACCGCCGTTTAATTAAATTTTTAAAAGGGAGCCTTACTGACGAAAAGGGTCTCTGACGAAACTCATCTCTGACGAAACAACCCTCTGACGAAACTGTTCTCTGACGAAAAAGGCCTCTGACGAAACTGATTCTGACGAAAATGTCCTCTGACGAAACTAACTTCTGACGAGACTACCGGACACGATTTTTTCGAATATACATATTTTTTAATTAATTATTATCAGTGGGGTTTCTCGGAAAACCCCTAATTATCACATTAATAATAAATTCTAATAACTCCTCTTATCAATTCCAGTAAACTCCTCAACTCAATTAAAGAATCTTCTGATGATCCAGCCATTTTTGCTAAAAATTTTGATTCTTTAAAGAAAGATTTTGAAGAAATCCATCTAACCTTCTTGAGGGAATTGGATAATGCTCTAAGATTATGCCAACATGTTGATAATATTAATAAATTTTTGGAGGTGTTAAAAATAATTTTTAAATTCAAATAAATTAATTTAAAGGACATCCGATCTAAGCAAACCAATTTAAAACCATATGCCGATTATTTACAGTTAATCCCTACCAGGATGAGATACTATGAAGATTTCTTTAAGGTAAAAAATTATTTTTTGATGGACCATGTTTAATACTTGATTTAAAGGAATTAATTAATAAAAATGAAAATTGTACTGAAGAGATGAAGTTATCATTGAATTTTATTCAATTATTGGAACAACGAGCTAAAGGGCCTGATTTTACCAAAAATATAGTTGGATATTCGGGTGATATTGGACGTGTTTATAGAAATGTAAAGGAGTTTTTAAAATTTATTTTATTGTTTCCTCTAGTTGAATGCCCTGGCATTATATTTTCCAACCACCTACATAAGGGGAATTCTATTAGAGAGGGCTAGAGCTTGAGGGTTTGATCTATTGACCTGAGCCGGATCCTGGAGCCAGTAGCCAGGAAAAACACCAGGAAGGTCAAAAAATGTATGGGCCTAGACTCTGGGTACAGGAAAAACCCAGGCCGTGGTCCAGACCCAGCTCGATCTCTAGTAGAGAGGGCATTCAGATTGAGGAGGCTATTTTTAAATCACCTTCCAAAGAGAATAACCCAATAAATGAGCAGTAAACTGACGAGGGGCATTACATTAGAGGAAATACAGTAACTTAAATTAATTTAGGAATTATTCCAAGTTTGGGAGGATGGTGAAAATAATGACTGTGGCGATAAATATGTATTCTTACTTAATAATACAATGATAATCACAGACAAGGAAGAAACTAATGGAGAGATATCGTTTAAACATTATGCTACTATTAATGTAAAATTCAAGAAAACTTTAAAAAAATTCTCTTTTTATCATAAAGTTGAACGAATACAGCCCCGTTAGACAACACTCAACAGAAGCTTCAACTCTCGTTGTAGCACCAAACGATTCAAACAAAAATTTGCCTACTTATTTGCTTCGAATTCGTCGAGATAATGCTGAGGAATCGGAGATTGTACGTCGTGTTTGGATCAACGATATTTGCTTAATGCAGAGGGCTTTTGGTGGGTAGTATGTAGGGATTTGAGAGGGAGAAGGATATTTATGTAAATATACCAAGAGGGTTCTACTAGCTCTCTAATAAAAGGCTGATTGAAAAAATAAATAATATGAGTATGCTACAATTACGTAGAAATTTATTGTATATAAATTCAAAAATATATTGTACATATTATTTTGAAAAAAAAATAAAAATTCCCCTATATTTTACATACATATTGCCTAGAGATTGAGATTTTTGAAAAGCCTGGGCCTGTTTCTGGACTTTGGGTTTGATTTACTGACCTGGGCCGGATCTTGTGCCTATAGTCCAAGAAAAGCCCAGGCCCATGATAAACCCAGGAGGGTCAAGAAATGCCTGGCCCTGGACTCTGGGTACAGGAAAAACCCAGGCCTTGATCCAGGCTCAGCTCGATCTCTAATATTGTCCCCAAAAATTTATTACATCCATTACAATTTTTTACTCTTAAAAAATTACCTATAATAAGATAAATATTAAAAATTATAATATTTTTATTATTTGTAAACATTCTTTTTTATTAAAACTTAACACAATCGTTTCCATAAAATAACCAAAAAGCTAACACAAAGCTGCAAACTTCAACAGATGTTGCAACAGCCGCATATTTATTATTGTTTTTATGTTGGTAAAAATGTTTATATCCCTCAGATCAAATATTTTCAAAAACTTAATGTTTTTACTTATTTTACAACAAAATTACTAACTTAATAAATGTGTTTGAAGCATGTTTTGAAGTATGTTTTGTCCATAGCTTTAGTTAAAACAAACAGAAACAGTCAAGTTTTTAGGCAAAAGGAGAGAAACATTTTTCTGCAGAACATGTTTTAGTAAACCTAAGTTTGTAAACTTGTTTCAAAGTTTGTAATAGGGATGTTCGCGATCGGTTAACTAACCGAAGACCGGGGGTCTTTTGAAAACTATAACCGTAACTAAGCCGAACCCCGAGGGTACCGCTTAATTTCTGATGGTGAACAACCCTAATTTGTAAGTTTAATTTTGTTTTTAAATTTCCTTTCTATTGTAAATTGTAAACTTTATTTATGTTTAGATATTAAGCAAAAACATAGTAGCTTAAGATCAGCTCATATTCCTCCCCGGCCAATCTCTCCCACACGCATCTTTCAAAGCATGTTGGAAAAGCTGCTCGCTTTCGCTAAGCTTATTCAAATCGATTCTTTCTCTTCCAGCTATCGACTGGATTTCTTAAGCACTTAACTTTTTACAGCTTCCGGCTGGTAAACAATTGTTACTTTTATGTCGATTTTTTAGCAAACTTGATCTAAGCTTCTAAATTAAAATACTTTCATTTCTCTAGCTTTTATTGACCAACTTTAATGTTTATTTATTTGTTGGTAACAGCCGCTAAGTTTTAATTTCAAGGCTGGTCCGTTGAGTGACACATAAGATCACCTTATAGATCACCTTAAAGAGCTCTCTAAGCTCTCCTCCGTCTCCTCTATTCTCTTCCTCTATCGGAATTTGTTTGATCTTTTTTATATTGCTATTTTGAACGTGCTGCTGCAAAACTAAAAATTTTCCTTGGAATTTTCATGAAATTCTTTACCACATTTAAACAATTGTTTTTAACATTTGCTTCATTTCTAACATTTTTTGTACATTTTTGGGGTCTCTCCTCTGACCCGACTGGTAAATTGTTTACGCGTTTTGTTTGCGTTGGTGGGATAAAGGATATATTTTACGTAATCATGGGTGGTTTTAGAGAGTTATGGGTGGTTTTAGAGACATTTTTATTTATTTTCGTGGATAAATTAAAAATTTATTCAACTTATTTCAGGCTCCGCGCCCCATTTACATTAAACATCCAAAAAAAATCCGTTAAATCCAGACGCGCAAAGCGTCCTTTAAAACACTAAAGTAATAAATTTACACTATTAAATAACACTAAACAACGAAAATGGTTCTTCGAGTCATGTACGTGATTGAATTGATGGAGGCTGAAGAAGGCGGCATTGAGCTAGTTGACCCCTCTTGGTGTAAGAATAAATAAAATCCTCCCAAATTTTTATAAATCTCCATTATTTTAAAGGTCCTGAGGAAGGCCCTCCACGCCGTAAAGTTAAATCACCTCCAGTCATCTCTCCAACTGGTTCATCTACATCATTGTATAGTGGGGGAAGTAGCCAACTTGAATGGCAAACAACAGGTACAGCTTTGGAAATGCAAGGAACCAAAGTTACACGAACTCAATATGGATTTCGTACATTACAAGAATCTTCTGCAAAAATGTGTCTGAAAGTGACTGGATATCCTTTGCCTGATATTACTTGGCAAGTTTCTGGAACTGCCCCAAGAATAAGTTTTCCAAAAAAAATTTTTTTATAGGTACAAAGATAATGTTTTGGTACGAGAAGACGACCGCCATACATTTTATGCTGATGAAGATGGATTCTTTGCTTTAACGATAGATCCAGTTCAAACTGGCGATACTGGAAGGTATACTTGTGTAGCTACTAATGAATATGGACAAGCTAGCACTTCAGCTTTCTTTCGAGTTTTAAAAGTTGAAAAAGAATCAGCATCTCCTGATTTTGTTAAAATGTTGGAACCATCCGATAGGAGTTGTAAAGAGGGGGATGTTGTTGATTTTGAATGCCAAGTTAGTGGATGGCCTGAACCTGAACTTCTTTGGCTAATGGATGGACAGCCATTAAGGCCCTCCCACGATTTCCGAATTCAGTATGATGGGCAACGAGGAACTTTACAAATTCGCGACGCTCAACCAGATGATACTGGCACATATACAGTACGCATTACAAATGATTATGGTGTGGCAGAAACACGGTGTCGGCTGGAGGTTCAGTCGGATCCAGATAGAAACCATGTTTCTCCAGAATTTCAAGTCAGTTTCTTCACCTGGATCATGACCATCATTTGATTTTTAATAAATTTAAAGGCTGTCCTCGAAGATGCAGACTGTAATGAAGGGGATACTGTGAAATTTAAGGCAATTCTTACTGGTGATCCGAACCCCGAAGTGATTTGGTACATTAATGGAATTCCTCTTACTCAATCAGAAAAGGTATTGAATAAGTTTCTGAGCAATATTCACCTCCCTTTCCCAAGGTTCAATTCATTAGCGAAGATGGCATTTGTATTTTAACTGTTAAAGACGTAAATCGTCATCAAGATGGGACTGTTACTTGTCAAGGAAAGAATCGTCTTGGTTCGAGCAGTTGTGAAGCAAGACTGAGAGTCCGTGTACCACCTCTCCCCCCATACTTTGAACGCCCCTTAGAGGATAGAATGATTACTGAGAATGGAGCTGTTATGTTTGAGTTGGATGTTGTAGGGTATCCCGAGGTTATTTCCCTCGAAACTATCTTCATTCTAATTACTTTACTGTTTCAGCCAAAAGTAGAATTCTTCTTGAAGGGCTGTCCATTAATTGACGGAGTTGGAGGAGTAGAAATTCGGCAGCTTGAGGGCAACTATCGCCTCACAATCCCTGATTGTAAAATTGACTCACACGATGGAGAGTTGCTCTGCCGGGCACAAAATGACCATGGACAGGCAGAAAGTCGTGCCAGATTGACTGTTGAACCTGAGGAGGAAGAAAGCAGGAGTGCCCCTACTTTTGTTAAGGAACTTGAAGATCAGGCGAGTTTTTAGCGGGGGAATGCTTACATATAACCCTATAATTTAGACAGTTAAACACGGTGAACACGCTATATTTGAAGCGATTGCCCGTGGTTCTCCTCTCCCTGTTCTCAGTTGGTTCATCAACGGCAATAAATTGAATGCTCAAACTCAAGGAGTAATCTCTATTGAATCAACCGGAGAGGGAACTGGACAAAAGATAACTTTAGATTCAACAAATTGGGCTGGCACTATTTTGTGCAGGTAACCAAAATTTCTATTTTAATATTCCCTAAATTAAAGAGCTGAGAATGCTATTGGACGTTTTGAAACAAAAGCAAGGTTAATTGTTCTACCCCCTGAACGACGGAAACAACCACCCGTATTTCGCAAACCACTTACTGATAAAACAGAAAATGAAGGGGATTCTGTCGTTTTTGAAGTTTGTGTTGATCCCGAATCTTTGGTTAATAAATTTATTTGGCGCCTGAATGGGGTTGAATTGAATAATGGTGATAGAGAAGGGAGAATAATTTTGAGCCAGGCTGATGGAGGAATTGGCCGTTTGGAACTTAATAAATGCCGGTGAGCATTTAAAAGACGGGGTTAATTAACCTTAATTTTTCTTAAAAACAGTTTGGAGGATGGTGGCACTATTGAGTGTATTGCTGTTAATACTGAGGGCGAAACTTCCACCTCTTCCAAATTTAGTGTTACTATAGGACCACCGACAAAGAAAGGCCGTTTTGATGGTGGTGAGGAAGAATCTGAAGCTAGTAGTTTGATAACTAAAGTTGAGAATATCCCTCCTGTTACCATTGTTGTTGGTGATCAGAAGGTTTTGGCGACAGAAGGAGAACCAATGGAAGGTGAATCTCTAAATGAGAGATAAAAGCATTAACCCTTCCCCTAATTTTAGTTCAATTTTACGGTGGCCTAAAGCCTACTTTTACTAAAGGACTTGAAGGAGCTGTTTTGGAATGCCGCCCCGGTGATAATCTAATTGCAGAGGTTGAGGTGTCTGATGCACAAACAATTAAATGGTTTAAAAATAATATTCCTCTTGAGGTTTTAAATAAATTTTTGTGAATTTTTAAAAATTAAATTAGGATGGAAAAGAAGGAATTCGTATAGAACAATCGCCTGGTCGTAGCCGACTTATCATTCCAAATATTCAAGTAGGCCAAAATGGACAACTAAAAGTCGAGGCAGAAAATGAAAATGGAAAGTCTGAGAGTAATGGACAAGTTAGAATATTAGTTGAGAATGGTCAAGGTTCAACAGCTAACGTGCCAGTACAAATACGGAAGCCCTTAACAGATATAACGGTTATTTGATCTTTCCCGCTAAATTTAAAAATATTTATTAAAGGTTATCGAGAACGACACTGCCGAGTTTCGTGCATCAGTCATTGGCACTCCAACACCTAACATTCGTTGGCTCCTTAATGGTACTCCAGTTGAGGGAGGAGATGAGAATATTCAGATAACCAGTCGTCAAACTGGAGATCAAACTGAACACACCCTTCGAATACCAAGAACAACTATTTCTGCTCATAATGGTGCTAGAGTTGTGTTAAGAGCTACTCAAGATGGACAAGGGGATGGAGTACAATCCGAGGCCAATATCCACGTTCATGCACGTGTTCTTGGCCCTCCATACTTTAGTAGACAACCTCAGGATCATGATGTATATGATGATGTAGAATCAGTCAAATTTAGTGCTATTGTGCATGGAGAGCCTGTTCCGACTGTGACTTGGTAAATTGATATCATTCTTCTAACCTAATTAAAAAATTTATCAGGTCCTTGAAAGGACAAGTTCTCACTGCCAGCGATCAACTACGAATAAGGCATGACACTAGTACTGGGAAAACTTCAATTAGAATATTCCACCCTCGCGCTGATACACATACGGGTGAAATACGTGTTCTTGCAGAAAATATTCATGGGGCTACTGAAGCTTTCGCTAATCTTTTGGTTCAACCAAAGGCTGATCTGCCTCGTTTTCTTACTGATATGGATGATAAACTAGTCCCTGAAGGGGCAGATATAAAATTTATTGTTCGTATTGAAGAAACTGTGCCTCCAGCTGAGGTGCAATGGACTTTAAATGGGAAACCGTTGAGTGATGGAGAGTAAGTAAACACTCGAAAATTTATGATAAAATAAATATTAAGCAATATTCGAATAACCAAGGAAGGCAATAATCACATTCTCGAAATCACTAACGTCAAAAAAGAGCAAGCAGGAGAGTGTGCTTGTATTGCAAAAAATTCTGCAGGAACTAAGCGCCAGAATTCACAATTAGCTGTTAAAGAAGTTGGAGTACCTCCAACATTTGCTCGAAATTTGGAAGTAGACTAGAGATCCTAATAAAAATATTTTTATTCATTAAAGGATCGCCTTATGGATGATCAACAAACATTGGTTTTAGAAGCCCAATTAGCTTCGGGTGTCAGACCCGAACCTACTGTTAAATGGTTCCGAGATGGGGTTGAACTACAATCTAGTGAACGTGTTAAACTTGTTGAAGAAGGAGATATTGACCATAGGGTTTACAGAATGACGTAAGTTTAGCCAAAAATTTGCGATAATATGAGGGGTATATTCAATTAAAAATTCAGGATTTTACGGATTGAAATGGCTGACAAAGGCCGAATCACTATACAAGCAGAAAACCAATTTGGCAAATGCGGTAGCTTTAAGAAAATTTTTAAATGAAATTTTAATCATAGAATGTACCGCCAATGTTGGTATTCAAAGGCGTCAGTCGTTAAGAAAGCCTCAATTTCTCTCTGAACTGGGTCCTATTACTGTTACAGAAGGCGATACGTATTTTAAATTTATTAAAATTTAAAAAATTAAATAATTATCAGGCTAAATGCTAAGGTGATCATAAGCGGAGACCCTACACCTTACACTAAATGGTGGGTAGAAGAATTGGAATTTATCCTTTTTTACTTGTCCTTTTTAACCTCTAAAGGTACATCAACAATCAAATGGTTTACCAAACAGAAGATACAGAAATGGTACACGAATCGGGCGTTTACACACTTAAAATCCACGGGTGTACTCGTGATATGACTGGCACAATTCGTTGTGTTGCTGGCAATAAAATGGGAGAAGCTATTATTGAGGGGAAATTGGTAGTCGTTGCTCCAGTACCTGTGGAGTTTGAAGTAATATTTGATTTATTTCCAACTAAAACCTTCCAATTGAAGACTGGTTTATGCGACGCAACCTGTCGTGAGGGTGATACTCTTAGACTTAAAGCTGTTCTACTCGGAGAACCAATGCCCGAAGTTTCTTGGTTTATTAATGGGAATAAATTAGTGGAAAGCCAAAACTGTAAAATCACAACTATTGGAACAACATACACCGTTTTAATTCGAAATATTACACAAGACTATGCTGGTAGCGTTGTTTGTGAGGCTGTTAATGAGTTTGGAAAGGCCTCATCACAAGCAACGTTGAGAGTTTTACCACGAGGTGAACCTCCTGATTTTATTGAATGGCTAAGTAATGTGCGGGCACGTCAAGGATCAGAGGTACTATCACATTCTTAAGGAGATTTTTAAATTTTCTTTAGGTTATCCACAAAGTCGTTTATACCGGAGAGCCTCGTCCAGCTATTAGCTGGTTTATTAATAATCAAGAAATTGTTACTAGTACTGAAGAGATAATTATTACAACAACTGAGAACACTTCAACTTTAACTATACCTTCGTTCAATCCCGAAAGGCACGTTGGAGAAATTATTTGTAAGGCTGAAAATGATGCTGGAGAAGTATCTTGTACAGCAAATATGGCTGTAAGCTAATACCTTCTATTGCTAACTATCCCTACTTTCCCTATAGACCTACACTTCCGATATGTTCACTGAATCCGAAAGCGGTTCCCAAGTTGAGGAACGTTTGGAAGAGGATTTAATGGAGACCATGAGAACTTCAACCCCCATAATGGCACCGGCCTTTATTACAAAAATAAAGGATACAAGAATTCAACGTGGACATCAAGCAATATTTGAATGTGTTGTTCCTGACACTAAAGGCGTTTGTTGTAAATGGTTACATGATGGAATGGAGATTGAATTAATTGCTAGAATTAGAGTTCAAGTACAAACGATTGAAGGATTTACAACTTCTGAATTGGTTATTGATGCAGTAGAACCTGAAGATGCCGGAAAATATACTGTTATTGTTGAGAATGAGGCGGGGAGGGCACAATGTGAAGCTGAATTGACTGTTGTTGGTAAGTAGATGATAAGAATGATTAATATAACTAATTTATTTCAGAAACAATGGACAAACCTGTCCAGATGCCACCCGATTTTAGCATCAAATTACAGGACAAATCTGTGCCCCTCACTGAAAGGGTTACATTTGAGGTAATAAACGTGTGGAGATGTTTAGATTTCCAATAAAATTTCAGTGCAAAGTTACTGGATTACCCGAGCCACAAATTGTGTGGCTTCAAGATGGAAAACCTTTGGATTCTTTGCCTGGAGTGCGCACTGAAAGCGATAAGGGCATCCAGCGTTTAATAATTGAAAGTGTGGAGAGAGTCCATGAAGCTTGTTATACTTGCACTGCTGAAAATGTAATTGGAAAGGCTGAAACTTCTGCAAATCTACGTGTTGAAAGTAAAGATTTGTGTATAAAACCCGATGAAATATAAAATTTTAAGCAATGGCACCCGTATTTACTCGTCCCCTAACTGATCTACAAGCACAATTAGGTGGCCAAGCAGTCTTAGAATGCCATGTTAAAGGGATTCCGCAGCCAACAGTTGAATTTTACTCAGCACATGACAATTTCCGCATTCAGACTGGCACTCGAGTTAGTATTCAACATGATGCTACAAATATACAATGGAGAATGGTTATTAAAGAAATGCAGCAAGGTGATTTTCGCACTTATCGAGCAGTTGCTCGAAATGAAATTGGACAAGTTCAATGTGAAGCTAAAATTGTTGAACAAGAGACTAGTCTGGAACGCCCTCGCATTATTGAACCATTAAAACGTTCTCGAGTTCGAGAGGGTGAAACAGTAGAAATGGGTGTTAGAGTTGCTGGTGGTCGGCCAGGAATGCCGTTAGAAGTTGAATGGTTCAAAAATGGAACACCTCTGGTACCTGCAGATCAACGTGTTCGACTAGTTGAGTATAGAGATAGTGGAGAGTTTAAACTTATTATAGAAGATGCGCGAGTGGAAGATGCTGGAGACTATGGAATTCAAATTAGCAACCAAGCTGGTAAAGATAGTAGCCATGCACAATTAGCTGTTGATAAAAAGGAAGAATTACAAAAAGCACCAGAATTTACTCAACCATTACGCGATGTATCTATTCGTGAGACTGAAACCGTTGTTTTAACATGCACAGTTTCTGGCGAACCAAAACCGCAAGCTCAATGGAGTTGTGATGGAAAACCTGTATATGATGATGGACAACGCATCAGAATTATTAGTGAGACAGTAGATGAGATTCAAGAACGACATTCTGTTACTATTACGACTTCAACACCCTCAGAATCTGGCCTTTATACTTGTAAGGCAGTCAATCCAGCAGGGGAAGCTGAGACACGTGGACGTTTAACAGTTCGTGAGGATTTGGCCCCTCCTATTTTTACCGAACTTTTGCATGACGTACAAATTCGTGAACGTGAAACAGTCACATTTTCAGTTACTGTAGAAGGAAGACCAACACCACAAATTCAATGGCTTAAAGATAGTCAAACAATTCAATTCGATACTCGAATTGTTCAACAAGAAATTGATGAACAGCGAGGTCATTATGTTGTTCAGTTAAAAGATGCTTTAATCTCCGATACTGGACTTTACAATTGCCAAGCAACAAATAAAGCTGGGCAAGCTAAAACTGAGAGTCGTGTAACTGTGGAGGAACTGTTGGAAACCCCTAAATTTACTGAAGGACTGAGACCAGTAGAAGTACGTGAAGGTGATTCAGCAACAATGTCAGTAGTGGTTAGTGGAGTACCTATGCCAGAAATATTTTGGTAGGGAAAATCTCAGGATCATTAATTAACGTTCAAATTTAGGTACAAGGATGGATCTCCAGTTGAAATTGACGGACAACACATAATCCAACGTGATTCAGATAATCAACACAGCTTGACTGTTCAAAATGCCACACTCCGCGATGCCGGTACATATACTTGTCAAGCAAAAAATAAGGCTGGCCAATGCGTAACACAAGCACAGCTTGGAGTAATAGAACAACTAGAGGCCCCCAAATTTGTTGATGGTTTAAAACCAGTCGAAGTAAAGGAAGGTGAAACTGCCAAAATGTCTGTCCAGGTGGATAGCAAACCAGCACCTAAAGTTCAGTGGTTTAAAGACGGACAGCCAGTTAATGTTGATGGTGTTCATATAGTTGCTACGGATGATGGACATGGGAAGCACGAATTAATAATTAAAGATGCCAAAAATAGTGATGCTGGAACTTATACCTGTAAAGCTTCTAATAAAGTTGGAGAAGCCGAATCCCAAGCAAAGTTCGCTGTTATTGAAGAATTGGAAG
Organism: Meloidogyne enterolobii; assembly: GCA_963681835.1. Lineage (NCBI taxonomy): Eukaryota > Metazoa > Nematoda > Chromadorea > Rhabditida > Meloidogynidae > Meloidogyne > Meloidogyne enterolobii. Next base: position 128,591 of record CAVMJV010000086.1, on the reverse strand, counting down.
CACCTAAATTCGTTGATGGACTTAAACCTGTTGAAGTAAAGGAAGGAGAAACAGCCAAAATGTCAGTTGAGGTAACCGGAAAACCTGAACCAGAAGTTCAATGGAATAAAGATGGATGGCCTATTCAAGTTGATAATGTCCACACTATTGTTAAAGATGAGGGGAAGGGCCAACATAGTTTAACAGTAAAAGATGCCAATACAGCAGATGCTGGAACCTATTCATGCAAAGCAACGAATAAAGTTGGAATGGCCGAAACACAGGCCAAATTTGGGGTTATAGAAGATTTGGAAGCACCAGAATTTACTAAAGGATTAACCCCTGTTGAAGTGAAAGAAGGGGAAACAGCAAAAATGTCTGTCGAAGTGAAGGGCAAACCAATATCACAAGTTCAATGGTTTAAGGATGGACAACCTGTTCAAGTTGATGGAATTCATGTTGTTGCTACAGATGATGGACATGGAAAACACGAACTAATAATTAAAGATGCGAAGAATTCTGATGCAGGAACATATAGTTGTAGAGCAACTAATAAGGCTGGCTCTGCCGAAACTCGAACCAATTTCGCAGTTATAGAAGAAATGGAAGCTCCAAAGTTTATTGATGGACTTAAACCTGTTGAAGTAAAAGAAGGCGAAACAGCTAAAATGTCTGTTGAAGTAACTGGAAAACCTGAACCAGAAGTTCAATGGAACAAAGATGGATGGCCTGTTCAGGTTGACAATGTCCACACTATCGTTAAAGATGAAGGGAAGGGCCAACACAGCTTAACAGTAAAAGATGCCAATCTTGCTGATGCTGGGACTTATACTTGCAAGGCAGTGAATAAAGCAGGACAAGCTGAGACTCAGGCCAAATTTGGAGTTATTGAAGACGTTGAAGCTCCAAGATTTACAGAACCACTTAAAGAGCTTACAGTTGAACCTGGACAAAATGTCGTCAATCTTGAGTGTACAGTACAAGGAAAACCGGAACCTGAGGTCCGTTGGACTCGCAATGGAGAACCAATATATATGAATGGAGTCCACGCTGTCGCCAAAAAGGATGATAAAGGACACCACACTTTAACTATCTCAAATGCACAAAAAGAAGATGCTGGAGTTTATAAATGCGAAGCTATTAATAAAGCTGGAAGGGATGAAACAAGTGCTCCATTAAAATTCCCAACAGAACATGTAGTTGAACCAATGAAGGAAGGACAAGTTCAACCAATATTTACACGAAAACTAGAGCCACAAACAGTGAAGGAGGGTGAAAGCGTAGAGATGAGTTGTCAAGTAAGATTTACTTAATAATCATTGAAAATCCCAATATTTCCTTATAAGGTCAATGCAACTGAATCAAAACCAGAAATTCAATGGTTCCATGACGGTCGACAAATCTCTCCACAAGCTTCCCCGAATATCCAAATGGAGCAATCTGCAGATGGCACTTTGCGCTTGCGAATTCTTCATGCTACAAAGGATGATATTGGGGAGTATCGCTGTGAAGCTGTCAATCCTGTTGGAAAGGCTGAAACAAGCGCTCCTCTTCGATATGCCCAACAAGTTGCGATTGAACAACCCATGGAGGAAACGTTTCTTTCTTGGCGTCGACAACTACAAGATCAACAAGTTCAAAAGGGGACAACAAACGTCGTTTTCGAGTGTGAATTGGCACCTACTTCGGCTAGAGGGATACGGTAATTTCTCTCCCTCCCAACATTAATTTGATAACCTATTAAATTTAAAGCTTTGACTGGCTCAAGGATGGTGCAATTTTAGCTAATAAATTATTGCAATATGCTCTACGAATTGAGCAAAGCCCAGATGGGTTTACTCAGCGATTAATTTTCGAATGTGCTCAATTTGATCACATTGGCGTTTATCGATGTGTTGCTACAGATGTTAATGGCAATCAAATTTGGACCGAGGCAAGACTTGGAGTTATTGGTGAATTGGATATTTTACTTATTTCCTTCGTTTTCCCTCCCAAACTTTATTAAATAAAATAATTTTAGCGCCAGCCGAAGGAGGCGAGATGGCACCCGGACCACCAGAATTTGTAGAACTTCTCAAATCTGCAACAACAACGATAGGGGGAACTGTTGTACTTCGTTGTAAAGTGAAAGGATTTCCTCGGCCTACAATCACTTGGAGTAGACAAGGCTATGGCCCTGTAACAGCAACAGATCGTATTAGTATGGAATATCATGATGATGGAACAATTATTTTAACGATTAAAAATGCCGAAATGGAAGATACTGGCGAGTATCGGTGTGATGCTGAAAATGAGTATGGAACTGCTTGGACTGAGGTAGAATGTTTAAATAATCAGAATAATCAGAATATTCTGGTCAATTATTTAATTATTAGGGTCCAATAATTGTTGCTGCAGAAGGTAGTTTGCCTATTGATGGAGAGGCACCTGATTTTACTGAGCCAATACGCCCTATTACTGTCCGTGTTGGTATGAACCATAATTTGAAAAATATTTGTGATTATTTCCCCCAATCTCTCAGGTGGCACTGGAATTCTTGAAGGCAAAGTTACTGGACTTCCCTTCCCAGAAATCAAATGGTACAAGGGTGATCAGCTTCTCGTTCAAGGGGCAAATCCCCGATACCGTATCGAGGCACATCCTGATGGAACACAGCGACTAGTTATCAGTGATGCACAACTTGGGGATATGGATGATTATCGCTGTGAAGCTAGCAATAAATACGGGGACGTTTGGAGTGATGTGACATTAACTGTTTCAAGTGAGCTATCTCCGTATTAATGCATTTACCAGAAAATCTGTCTTTTAGCCCACACCCCTGAAGTTTCCGAAATGCAAGGGCCAACTGCACCCTCATTCGTTAAACCTCTACAGGAGGTTCATGCTCAAGAGGGTGCACCTGCTGAGTTGGAATGTGTTGTAAAAGGAGAACCTATGCCTACACTTAAATGGTTTAAGGCAAGTTTTGCTATGTAGATAATTCTATTTTTCTAATGCTAATCTTAGGATGGTGAACCAATTGATGCTGGGGATGTTCATTTCAAACAAACTCTTTTCCCTGATGGCACGGCACGCCTAACACTTCCTGCGGCACGCATTACCGATGCTGGCCAGTTCCGTTGTGAAGCAACTAATCCATCTGGGAAAGCATCAACTGAGGCTCCTCTTCGTGTAGTTTTAGCAGAAAAAATGCCTGAAATTCCGAAGGAAATGGTGCCAGAATTTGTTGAACAACTTAAACCTGTACAGGCTAAGGAAGGAGAAGAACCCTTCTTTGAATGTAAAATACATGGAACTCCAAAACCTGATGTTAAATGGTACAAGAATGGCCGAGAACTTGGACCAGATGATGGGAAAGTTGAATCATTACCAGATGGCACACAACGCCTTCATTTGCCTCCAGTCGGCCCCAACGATGATGGAAATTATTACGAATGTGTAGCAACAAATCCAGCAGGGTCTGCTAGATCTGGAGCGCCACTAACTGTTATTCGTACGTTTATAAGAATAGTTCAATTTATATACTGAAATTTAGCATCCGTCAAAGAGACCCCTCCAACATTCAAACGTGGCCTACAAGATCAGAACCTTCCTAAGGGCTCTCCTCTTGTTTTAGACGTTGAAGTAGATGGAAAACCCACAAATGTTCAATGGTTTAAAGATGGACGCCCACTAGGCCCTGGAGAGGATTTGGGCAATGGGCATTATCGTTTAATGGTTCCAGAACTCAAAGATGACGGTGATTTTGGCAAGTATTCTGTACAAGTTTCAAATGGAGCTGGTTCTGCCGACAGCGCCGCTGCTGTTACTGAAGCTGGTAGGGATTTTATATTATTATTAAGAGGCTTTATCTCTAATTACAAAAATATCAATTTATCTCTTTTATCATTTTAATCACTTTTTATCAATAAATTCCTCCACTTCTCTATTTATTATTCTTTTATTCACATATACTTTGCGTAGGGAAATGGACTTCCATTTCCTCCATAATGTCCGTATCCTCCGTATTTTCCTCCATATTCTCCACCGTATCCCCCCGGATTTCCATAGCCATATTGTTGGTGTGGATTATGATGGTCATCATGATGTCCATACCTTTAAAAGGACTTGAATCAACATTTACTTTATTATTTCTACCCATAATCTCCATGATGTTCCGAAGGGTTATGCCCTCCATATCCATAGTCATTACCATATCTCTGACCATATCCATGTCCGTACCCATAAGGCTGGTGATGGCCATATCCATGATGATAGTCCTCTGTTATAGGAAGGATATTGACTAAAAAGCACTCAAGACTTGCCTGATCCGTGGATGCTGATCACAAAAAATTGTGCCATTATTAATTGTAATAAAACAATGGAAATAATATTTGCCATTTTTAAGCTTTATTAAGTGCTATAATGAAAAATAAAATTACAATTCTTTGTATTTTTATATTGAATTTATTTTAATTATAGTCCCATTAAATATATTTTTATTACATCTGCTAATATTTCCCTCATTAACTATCAAAATCATTGCGCAATCTGACCATGATTTTATTGTTTCTCTAATTATTTCTTTACTGATCATTATTAAATGTGCCATTTCGCTTGGTTCTAATTGCTTCTAAACTAGTCGCGCAGCTGTCATTTTCTTTTCTTAATTTAAAGCTAATAATTGTTAGCATGAATTAATTATTATAAAAATATTTAAGCAAAACAATTTTTCAGAACCAAAACCAGAAATCGTCAAAGGTCTATTGCCTGTAAGCGTTCGATCTGGCGAACCTGCCAAATTCGAAGTCCAAGCTCGTGGACCTGTTAGAACTGTTAAATGGTACAAGAACGGAAAGGAATTAGAAAATCCAGTGGTTGAAGAGGACAAAGCTGCTGGGATTTATCGTTTAATTATACCATCAGCTAATGAAGATGATCAAGGGGATTACAAGGCAGAAAAAATTCTTGAGTGTTTTATACCTAAAATCTGATTTTCCAGGTTGTATTATCCAACAATGCCGGAGAGGCTGATTCCTCTGCTCCACTTACAGTACTCCCTCCAGCACTTCCTCCTTTAGGCTTTGTTCGTCCTCTAACTGATCAACAAGTGCCAAAAGGCCAAACTGCAGTCCTCGAAATCGAAACTAACAGAGCTCCTAAAATAGTAAAATGGTACAAAAATGGTGAAGAATTAAAGCCCGGACAAGTTAAAGCACAGCCAAAACAGATATCTGATACTAAATTCAAACTAGAAATTCCTGATGCTGATGAAATTGATGCAGCTAATTATTCGGTGTGATTATTACCTTTGTAACATTTTTATAAAAAAATATTTTAAGGTCAAAGTCTTTGACAAAGAAGACGAACCGGGTGCCGATTCTAGCTGCCAACTTAGAGTTTTACTTCCAGCTGAAAAGCCTGGTTTTAAAAGACCTCTGCGAGAACAAACAATTCCGGAAGAGGATGAATTATTACTTGAAGTTGAAACTATTGGGAAGCCTCACATTGTTAAATGGTTTAAAAATGGACAAGAAGTTACTCCATCGAATCGTATCAAAATTGAGCAACTGGGACCTGATCATTTCCGTCTTACTATACCATCTGCTCTAAGAGATGATTCTGGTCTTTATTCTGTTGAGATTGAGAATGAAGCTGGAAAGGCTAAATGTGAAGCTAAACAAACAGTTGAACCCTTCCCAGAATTCATTAAACCACTCAAGGATTTGGAAGTTGATGAAGGTGCTGTTGCGGAGTTTATGTGTGAAACTAACTTAAGAAGCTTACCGCGGGTTATTAGATGGTTCAAAAATGGAAATGAGATTTTTGCTGATGATAGAATACAAATAATCTCTGAACCAAATACTGGCATCTTCAAACTAATTATCAAATCTGCCATAAAAGGAGATATTGGAACATACAAAATTCTTCTAGAAAATACTGCTGGAAAGGCAGAAAGTTCTGCTCAACTAGGTGTGCGATCCTTAGCACAAGTACCAGGATTTGAACAACCCCTTCGTGAGCAAACAATTCCTGAGAAAGATCAGCTTGTTTTAGAGGTTAAAACTACTGGAAAGCCAACCTTAGTTAAATGGTAGGAAAAAGTTTGCCAGAAACATCCAAATATTTTGCCAAATTTAGGTTCAAAAATGGCCAAGAATTATTGCCATCAGACCGCATTCGAATGGAACAATTAGGGCCTGATCACTTCCGTCTCATCATTCCTTCTGCTTTAGCTGATGATTCTGGCCTTTATTCCGTAGAAATTGGAAATGATGCTGGAAAGGCTAAATGTGAAGCTAAACAAACAGTTGAACCCTTCCCAGAATTTATTAAACCTCTCAAAGATTTGGAAGTTGATGAAGGTGCGGTGGCAGAGTTTATGTGTGAAACTAATTTGAGAAGTTTGCCACGTATTGTTAAATGGTTTAAAAATGGAAATGAGATCATAGTGGATGATAGAATCCAAATAATCTCTGAACCGAATACTGGCATCTTCAAATTAATTATTAAATCTGCGATCAAAGAAGATATTGGAGCATACAAAATTCAGCTAGAAAATACTGCTGGAAAAGCTGAAAGTTCTGCACAATTGTCTGTTCGCCCTCTCAAGAAATTAGAGCCACCTAAAATTGTAAAAGCTCTGCTTGATCAAATCGTTGCTGAAGGAGAGCCTTTAACATTTGAAGTGCAAATACAAGGGGATGTTGATGAAATTAAATGGTTAAAAGATGAATTTCCTGTTGGGAAAGATGCTCGAATTCAAGTTCAAAAAGTTGATGATCAAACGTTTGTGGAAGAATTTAAACCTTTTGAATTCACATTACCTATTTTTAGCTATCGGCTGACAATTCCAGCTGCTTTTCTCTCTGATGCTGGAGAATTCGAAGTTCAAGCTATCAATGCTGCAGGCAAGGCAGCTTCTACTGCCCGTGCCGAAGTTGATCAAGCACCTAGGATTGTCCAGGGACTCCTTCCAGGAGATATTCTTGAAGGGGATGAACATCTATTCCGTGTTGAGGCTTCAGCACCTATTCGAACGGGTAGATATTTTCGAAATTGAGGCAGAATTATTTATATTTTTCTACAGTAAAATGGTTCAAAGATGGCCAGGAAATTACGGCACCCGCTGGTGCTCGTTTTCGCCTTAAAGATATTTCGCCTAAAAAATATGAGCTTGAATTAACTGATGCAAAACTTGAGGATGGTGCGGCCTATAAGGTGAAGATAAGGTTATTAACGCAAGCATTAAATATTTAGGTTATTCTGTCCAATCGTGCTGGTCAATGTGAATCTCAGGCCGATTTGAAAGTGCGCAAGCCCGTCCAATTCAAATTACGTAAAGGCCTGAATGATGTTACCATTAACGAGGGTGAACCTCTTGAACTTGTTGCCGAATTGGATGGACAGCCTGCAAGTGTTACATGGTTGAAAAATGGTGTGGAAGTAAAACCTGATGGAGAAAGGCTAAAAATTGTATTAAAAAATTTTAAATCTGTAAAAGAACATTCTTTTAAAGATTTCCAATCCTGAAACTGGCATTTATTCGTTGCTCATACCCTCGGCAGCAACCTCAGATGGAGGGGCTTATCGTGTAGTTTTTGCCAATCCTGCTGGAGGAGAAGTTTCTTCTGGATCTGTTGCTCATGTTCGCTCGCGGAAACCATCAATAGAAACAAGTCCAGCAGTATTCCTAAGTCCACTTTCAGACGTAGAACTGCCAGAGGGTGAAGTTCTTACACTAAAGTGCACGGTTGGAGGACAGCCATTGCCTGAAGAGGTAAACTACCTCAATTTTCTCATATGAAAATTATTAAAAGGTTATATGGTATCGCAAAACAGAGGGTGCCACTGCAGAAGAACAACTCCAACCAGATGGTGATCGTATAGCCATTCGTTTGGGCTTGGATGGAAGTGCAATGCTTCGCATTAGAGATGTAAAACGTTCTGAGGCTGGCCAATTCCGAGCAGTCGCTAAAAATGAAGCAGGACAGGCTGAAACAAGTTGTCAAGTTAAAGTAACAATTGGAGGTGTCGAGAAGGGAGAAGCGCCAAAATTCGTTATTCCATTGAAAAAGACTGAAGGAACTCCTGGTTCTAATGTTGAATTCCGCGTCAAAGTGCGAGGAGTGCCTTCCCCAACACTCGAATGGACACTCAATGGAAAACCAATTATTGGAGAACCACGTTTCAAGCTTGAAGATTTATCTGATGGAAATTGGTCCTTAACCATTGCTGACATACGTCAAGAAGATTTTGGAACCCTAAAGTGTGTTGCAAGTAATCCACTTGGGCAGGATCAATGTGAAGCACAGTTTGAGCCTTCTGAAAGGAAACCTTCAATTGTTCCATCGGAACCAAGTGGTTATGCTCCGAAGTTTAATGTACCTCTTTGGGATCGAAGAATACCTGAAGGGCAACCTTTATCAATTGAATGTCATGTAGATGCGAAACCTGCAGCGGATATTGAATGGTGGGGATTTCTATGGTTTTTAGGGAGATATTAGCAATATTATAGGTTTTACAATGGTGAACCGCTCAAGGACACTGGCGATGGACGCATTGAAATTAGAAATACGCCTGATGGTGCCTGCCGGGTGCGCATTAAAGATTTCCGCGCTGACGCTGGAGCAGGCGAATATCGCTGCCAGGCAACAAATCCCTTCGGAGTTGCTGACACCCGCGCAAACTACAACGTTGAACCGATAGCAGAGAAAGAAGCTCCTAAAGAAGAGCTTGCAAAAGCTCCAAGATTTAATCCCGGATTAGAAGATTGTGCCTTTGAGGAAGGCAAACAAATTTTGCTACGTTGCCGAGTAGAAGCTCAACCACCGGCAAGTATTACATTTTACAAGGATGGTGTACCTATTAGACCGGGTGACAGAATTCGTATAAATTATAATGAGGAAAGTGGAGAATGCTTGTTAACAATTGATGATTGTTTAATTAATGATGAAGGTGCTTTACCTCAAAAATCCTTTAAAAATGTTTTCCTTTATTAGGAGCTTATCGTTGTGTTGCCCAAAACATTCATGGCAGCGCCAACACCGCATGTCAAGTTGGGGTTAAAAAACGAGCTCCATCTGTTGCTGAAGAGGCTGCCGGTGAACCTCCTCAATTTGTCCGTGGCCTTGTTGACCAATACATTGACCGTGGTGACAAAATGGTCTTTAGCTGTATTTTGGGTGGAGGAACACCAGACGAAATCAAATGGTATAGAGATGGTAAACTACTTTCTCCTGCTGAGGGCCGAATTGAGATTGAACGCCTTCCAAATGGAGAATGTCGACTTACTATAGGTGATTGCTCAATTGCAGATGAGGGTATTTATCGTTGTGAAGCGTCCAATGCTTTTGGAACTGCTAAAACACAAGCTACAGGGCATGTAGATAGTGAGTGTTTTTTAGAAAAAGTGATTACTTATCCATATTTTTAGTGAAATTAAAAGCAGAAAAGCCTCCGCCATCTGAAGAGGGAGAAGCACCACGCTTTATTATACCTCTTTCCGATTCTACCGTATTTACTGGCTCCCCTATTGAATTAGAATGCAAAGTAACTGGAAAACCATTACCCACAGTAAAATGGACCAAAGATGGGCATCCCTTGGCGGAAGATGCTCGTTTCGATTGGAGCGAGAGTCGGCCAGATGAAGGCTTTTACCGATTGCGAATACGTGATGCGACAGCCCACGATGAAGGAACTTATCGTTGTGTTGCTACAAATGAAAGTGGACAAGCAAGTACAAGAGCAACTGTACGCGTTGAAGATGAGCTAGGGGTAACTACTTTCTATGTAGATAAATAAGTAATCTCAAATTTTAAGAAGGGAGCACCTCCAACTGCTGAAGGAAAACCTCCATTGATCAGTGTACGCCTAGCAGATCAGCGAGTAACTGAAGGTCATCCTCTAACACTCCATTGCCGCGTTGAAGGTGACCCAACCCCTGAGTTGGTTTGGTACAAGGATGGAGAACAGATTCGACCCTCAGAACGATGCCGTTTAGAACGTGACCCTCAGACTGGAGATGGAAAGCTAATTATTCCCTCTTGCACTATTGATGATGACGGGGTATATCGAGTGATTGCTACAAATCCTCATGGTTCAGCTTATGACAAATGTACAGTATCCGTTAAAAAAGCGGAAGAAGAACGTCCAAAGTTGGAAAAACCTGAGGGTGTTTCTGATGAATTTGATGCAAATAGAGCTCCAAAATTACTTGAACCTTTACAAAATGTTAAAGTAATGGAAAAAGAGCCAATAAAAATGCGATGCCGGTTTGGATGGCGTAGTGGAGATCCAAAGCCTACAATTAAATGGTCCGAAGGAATACTAATTTTTAGATAAAGTTATAAATTTAATAGGTATAAAGATGGTGATCGTCTCTTTCCTTATGATCACGTTGCCATTCCGGAGATTGATGATGATGGATGGTGTGAATTAGAAATCCCCGAATCTATGCGATCTGATTCTGGAAATTATCGTTGTATAGCAGAGAATCCTTTTGGCACTGCTCGAACTGTTGGAGAAGTTCAAGTATCAAAAGAAGCTCGAAAACCATTTGAAGAACGTTTGAAAGATCAATTGAAAGTAACCTGGCAATCCTTAAATTTTTATACTTCAATTTTCAGGACATTGGTCGTGCTCCAGGCTTTACTATCCCCTTAACTATGAAACGTGCAAAGCCTACAGAAACAGTTGTTTTCGAATGTCTTCCTTATGGACAGCCGTTCCCTGATATTAAATGGCTTAAGGATGGCATTGAAATTAAACCTGGTGAAGGAATTAGTATTGAAGCATTGCCAGATGGAACACAAAGATTAACACTTACAAATGTGGACTTTCCCTCTGAGGGATTCTATCGATGTGTGGCTAATAATGAAGTAGGATACCATAGATTTTGATTATTCAAGCCCTATAATATTATAGTATGGCACAGCCAGCACTAAAGCAGAGCTTAAAATGATTGGTGACCGTTTGCCCGCGAGGAGGGTAGAAGAAGAGGGCCCTCCAGCTGACCAGAAGCCGAGGATCAGGCCGTAAGGATTCCTTTAAGTTTCTTTGTTTAAATATTTTTAGTGGTCTACATAATCAAAGCATACATCAAGGAAGCCCTCTTGAATGGCAAGTTGCCGTTCTGGGTGTGCCTACTCCAAGTGTTGAATGGCTTAAAGATGGTAAACCTTTGGCAGAAGCGGCAGGAGCACCTGACTCGAGAATAAGTATTTTCCAAGATGAACGAGGCCTTCATCATTTGGTGGGAACATATACCAATTCCTATATACAATTAACTCTTTTAAGGTAATTGTCAATGTTCAACCAGACGATGCTGGAGACTATTCAGTTGTTGCAAAAAATCCACTTGGAGAGGCTGTCTCCACGGGCTCTTTAAGTGTGATAAGACCTCGTGTTGTTGAGGGAGGAGAAGAGGAAGGTCGTGGAGCTATGCCATTCCCACCTGGCTTTATTAGACAACTCAAAAACAAACATGTATTTGTTAAAATGCCTGCAATATTTGATTGTCTTGTGGTTGGATATCCACCGCCGGATGTTGATTGGTATGAAGTTTAGAAAGACTTCTCTGATAAAAATTTTGATAGGTATCACAATGGAAAAAAGATTTGCCCCGGCCCTCGTCACAAGATCCAGGTTGCTGGTGGTGGTTCGCATGCCCTTCTAATTCAAGATGTCTGTACTGAAGATGCAGGCGAATATGTCGCTATTGCGCGTAACTGTCATGGTCAGGCACAAAGTTCTGCCATTTTGGATGTGACGGTTCCCTTCATGGACAAGATAAAATTTGACGGTTCTGAAGACGTTACACCCTATTTAACGGTCCGGTGGAATAAAAAAGTTTACTAAGAAAGTTTTTTGTTTATAGGAAGAATACGGATTCAGAAGGCAAAGGAAATCAATTCCAACACCTCCTGATAGAGGGCCCTTCATAAAGTGAGGAGTTTAAAATCTTTAACTTGTCCTTAATCTCTTATTTTTGTAGAGAAGTTACAGGCCATTATTTAACCCTTTCTTGGATCCCAACAAAGAGAAGTCCTCCAAGATACCCTCAAGTTACCTATGTTATTGAATTTCGTGAATTGCCTGACAAAGATTGGCAACTACTTGACTACAATATTCCTGAGCCTGTCTGCAAAGTTCGAAATCTCGAACTAGGCAAAAGCTACCAGTTTCGTGTTCGTGCCGAAAATATTTATGGAATTAGCGACCCATCTCCCCCATCACCTCCATCGAGGCTAATGGCAAGACCTCCACCAGTCTTGGACAAGTTCCGACGTGTTATACCTCTTCTTGACCCATATATGGAGCGAGCTTTGGATCAAGCACATGCTGAACAATATGCCTGCACTCCTTGGTGCCGAAAATTTTTTAAAGGAATTTTTATTGAAAAATATTTTAGGTTTGCGCCAGGCGTAAAAGAAAGACACTTCGTTGCAGAAACTGACCATCTTTCAATTACTTTACATTATGCAGGATATCCTGATCCAAAAATTACGTGGAAACATAGAGGTTGGGATATTGATGCCTCCGGGCCAACCTCAAACATTCGGTGATTTTTTACTTAAAAAATAATATTCCTGAAAATATTCAGTATTTCTTCGCATGCTGGTGCTGAGACTACCATCACATTCCTAGGCTTCCAAAAGTCAAATGCTGGGCAATATACTTGTGTGGCTGAGAACCAGTATGGCAAAGCTGAACAAAATTTACTTGTTGATGTTGCTAGTAAGTTTGATAAATGATAATCTTTATCAGTTATGAATTGTTATAGCCCGCCCAAAATTCACTCAACCTTTATCCAATCGAGACTACACTTCTGATAAGCCTTTAAGGCTAAATGTTCGTGTTGAAGGCAATCCTGTGCCGGAAGTTAAATGGCTTAAGGTGCATAAATATTGGTTTCATCTCCTTAATTTTTAAATTTTTTATCAAAGGATTGGCGGCCAGTTGCCGAATCTTCACGTGTTCATCTGATTCAAGAAGATTCGAATTTACGTACATTGCTTATTGATCAACCCATTTGGAGTGATTCCGGCATTTATACGTAACCTTTTATTTAATTTATTGACGAAAAGTAGGAGCTCTGTCACTTCTGTACCCTCCATTTTGTACCTCTCTAATAAGACCATCGGTTTCTGAGATAACTGGAGCCGGAAGTGGATATCCAACTGGAGCCGGATATCCAACAGAAAATTTTAATGACATCCTTAGAACTTTTAACCTTACTCTCTAATAGAGACAGCCTCCAATAAAAAAATAAGCTATATTTTTTCAGCTGTACTGCCTTCAATGACGCAGGTCAAGCAGTTACTTCTTGTACTATTACTGTAGAAGGTTATTCAAATATTTTTTTAAAATAAATTTAAATTATTTAACAGTCGAAAACGACTTTTTGAAAGATTTCAAACTAAAAGATTTTCGAAAATCTATAAAATTGGAGCGCGGACCCCTTCGAGATATTTATGATATTCAAGAAGCTGTAGAAGAAGAATATTCTATTGCAACAGAATCTGTTAAATAATTTTATGTAGTAATTAGATTAATTTTATAAAAATTTTATTCTAGTCCCTAAACGTTCCATTATTTTAGTTTTTAAAAATTTCTTTGAAAATTTTTCCTTAAAATTCGAAAAAAAATTAAAAATTAATGGAACGTATTTATTTTTTCCCGCATTTTTTTTTTGATCCCTCAATTTACGGCCAAAAAGCTCGCCATTTTTAAAAATGTTTTTAATTTTTAATAAATATTCAGAAGCAAGATTTCTTTTATTTTTTAAAATTTTTATAGCCTTATATTATTTATTTGCTTTAACTTATCTGAAAATATTATAGCTTTAACTTAATAATTTATTTAGAAATTAATTAATTCCTAAACAAATTCTGGCAATAATTAAATGTTGGTTATGATGTTTCTTACCATCTTGAGGATTTACTAATAAAGCTGGTAAATTAAATATTTATATTTAAAATTACATTGTTTTTGAACAAATTTAAGCCAATATTTAATCTAATTTATACATCTTTTACAGTAAAAAACTAGACTCTCCTACCTCCTATTAAGACCTCCCTCGATATCCCACTGATATAATAGCCAAAAACTATTATACCCCCTTATTAAATAAGGTTGGCGGATCCGAAAAAGGCCGGATATCCGAAAATTTCCAGCTATCCGCCCCCCCCCCCCCACCTATCAAACACACACGGATACAACGTTACTCAACGATTTTAAAAGTTTATTCACTTTTATCCTCACACATCTGGTGCTTTAAATCGATCGTGTTTCCCCAACATTTCAAGGCGTTAAAATTTCTTCCAACTTTTTTATTAGTAAATAAAAATAGCACTAAAACGCTGCAGTATTCTCAAGCTTTAGCTGTAAATAAACTTTAAATAACAGTTGCTTTGTGGATAAATGTTTGTGCATACTCTTGCAAATTAAAATAAAAATCATTATTAAGAGTTAAGTAATCCTTGAAATATTTTAGAAAATTTTAGTCGATTCTATTAAGGACTGACAGTCCTTATACAAATATACCCATATTTTTAAAACTTTATCCTTGTATTAAGTTAAAAAATGTCGTCTGCTTCATCAACCCCAAGGAGTATTTCTCCTTGCTTCAATGTTGTTGAACGCTCTACTGGCAGACGCTTTTTGGCACAAAGGAAGCCTTTGGATGAAGAATTGGAAAGGGATATTCAAATGCATAATGTTCTACGTGAATCGCCTGATCTTGCTCAATTACACCAAGTTTTGGTGGAGGATAGTGAAGCTGTGATTGTTTATGGAAAGTTTGTGGATTTTGCAATAATTAAATTCAAAAATAAAATTTTTTGAATTAATTGAAGTTGAAAATTTCTAAGAATTAAGAGAGCTTTATATGAGTGGATTTATTGGTAAAATTATTGGTAAAATCGACAAATAAATGAGGGAGTAACTCAAATAGATGAGCAAACAAATAAGCATTTTCCGATATACCAACCCAATAGCTCTTGATCCAAAACACGCAAGCTTATAAAAAATATTGGAAAATAGCCATATTATTGCTCTTAAATCCTCTCTTAAAAATTAAATTTCTTAAATTATTACTTAATTAATGGCATCCTCAACCGATTCAATTACCTCTTTTTCTTCAATATTACCAGGAAAACGTTCATTAAGCCCTCTAAAATTGTGTATACCTTTTAATATTAAAATCAGGTTTTATCTCCCTTTTTAGCGCAGATCGCTCCTTTCTTGACTCTTTACTACCTCCGCCATCTAGACGTTCACATTCAAGATCTCCTTCTACATGTCAAGTTGGGGAATCAGCACCCCGTCCTTCTGGAGCTAGAGAAGAACAAGTACAGGTAGAAAAGGGATCTCTCTTTCTGATTCAGGAAATTCTTTCCCAGATTTTTGTAAAACAACTACTAACAGCTCTAGCTTATATGCATAGTCGAGGGATTGTTCATTTGGATTTGAGACCCGAAGTTATTTTACTGCAAGATGACCATCTTCGACTTGCCGATTTTGGTCAAAGCAGGTGATTTATTAGTCAAAATAATAATTAATTGCGATTATATAGACGGCTAATCAATGGAAAACTGATGGGTGGTTCGATTAAATCTAACCCAGAATTTGTTTCTCCCGAAGTAGTAGCTGGAACAGAACCAGTCACTTTAGCAGCTGATATGTGGAGTGTTGGAGCTCTTACTTGTAATTTAACAATTTTTAAAATTACTTGACAATTTTGATGATTTAAAGACGTTCTCCTTTTTGGTCAATCACCTTTTCTTGGTGATAATGATGAAGAAACTTTGCAAAATGTATTAAAAGGGGAGTTTCAGTTTGATGATACAAACCAACAAATTTCTTCAAATGCTCGTGAATTTGTTAAGAAGCTTTTAGTTAGAGATCCACAGTTTCGTTTCTTAATAGAAAATTAAAAATAATAACATTTAAGTGGACGTATTGATGTTCAACAAGCATTGACTCAAGAGTGGTTATCCGATCCTTCCTTAGACGATGCTAAGCTTTCAACTGATTGCTTACGTGAATTTAAATATCGACATCAATGGCTCGAACGTCGAGTATTTGTACAACAAACTCCTTCGGAGCAATTGACACAAATGGTAGAAGCACCTCGAGCTTTGTGTACTGCGAGCAGTAAAAGGCCTACAGCGGAGCCTGCTACGCCTTCAGAAATTTCTAGAAGGGAACCTTTAGCCGTATATGATTATTTGCATATTCGAGCTGAAGAACAAGCAGCAAAACAGCCCTATTTTGCCCAACAAATTCAATCTCAAAGACAGAAGGGTCTTTCTCCGTTGCCAATGCGTGAATCTCCTACACCTAGAGGTCAAAATAATTTTGGTGGTCAACACTTTGGAGACAGAGGAGGACAACAACAACAACCTCCTTTCCCCATACCTCCTTCAAATAAACGAAGTCAATCTCCTGGAACGCCTCGATTTCCAACAGAACCTCCACCTATTCCAGACTGGATTGTCTCTCAATTACCCCCAGGCGTTAAAAAAGAACATTTGCGATGGGACCCCTATGGAGGAGGATTTTATTTGCCACCAGAGTTTCAACCAAAAGGTCAGGGAGCTCCGCCACCCTTACCTCCACGTAGTAGAAGTGGCTCATCGGAACGATCAGCCCCTGGTGGGGGATATCAACAGCAAACTGGACCACCACAATTCGCACCTTTACCTGCAGGAATTTCAAAGAAAATTGAGGAGGTGAGGGAATTTTCTCTAAAAAAATTTTATAAAAATTAATTCACAGATGGCTGCAGCTGCGGCAAAGAAACAAAAACAACCACAACAGCAACAAAAACTGACTCCTGAAGAGACCGAATTCCTTGCTGATTTGGCTAAGCAATTTGGAATTACTGAATTAAAATTAGAGGATTTAAAAGTAATTTTTGTACATAAATAAATCTAGACTGATAATTTTTCAAAGAACCCTCAATCAGCTCTTATGAAATTAATTAGAGGAGAGCGTCGACAGATTCAAGAGGAGGTGCTTAATAACAGCCCACTTTCGATAAATTTTTTGTTTAATTTTACAGCTTGCTAATCGTGTTCTTTCCGATATTTCCGAGGAAAGCGGTGGAGGTGATTCGAATAGCTCAGCCACCCAAAACAGTGAACGTTCCTCTGGTACAACTACTCCTCGCCCGCAAAAACAGGTGTTGACAAAGATTGGGTTAATCCTTTATGTTTAATTAATCTTTGGTTAAACACACACTAAAAATAACAAAATTAATTAGGTTCCTCGAAGAACAACAACCCCAATAGACGCTATGGATGCTGACGGGGAAGGGAGTACAACAACAACAGCTGAACATGAAGGTCCTTCCTCCAGTACGGTAACTCCCTTAGCCTCTCCCGCATTTATGGCCGAATCTCCTCCTCCACTTAATCAACAATTACAACATTTTTTCCCATCAGAGGTCATTAAATAAAAATAGATTTTTGCCCATTTAAAAAATTTTTTCCCAAAATTTCAGAAACTTCCAGATGATATTTCTTCCCCACCTGAAATACTTGATGAAGCAGAACAGCATTTTACTAGCAAACATCTTCCCCTTCAAATCCCAGATTTTGGTATAAAATCACCCGTACAACTTTCACCTCGCGGGGAACATACAATGAGTGTTCAGATTGTGCCGAAGAAAGAGGCCCTCTCACCTAATTCAACTGTCCAAAAACCTTCCCCTTTCCGTCACTTGCCTGATACAGAATTTGATTTACTAATGGATGCCGTTGATCGAGTTAAGCGTGATCAAGACAAACGAAACTCTGTACGAGATCAAATTTTTATATTTAAAATTTTTTTATAATTTATTAAAGGAGCAAACCCCAGCACTAGTTAAACAAGAAGAAAAAGACCTAAAAAGTTATAGACCATATTCAGCTTATGCTGAATATGAACGTGAAGTAAAAAGTTTACAAACTCTTAAAAATATTAGTGGAGATGAAGATTTTGCCTGGGAATCAAATTACCAAATTGGGCCAGAAACTTTATTGGTGCCAACTTTTGGAGCTCGTTTTAATGCTCGAGTTAGAGATTATAGACGTGGAATTTGGGGAGATTCAGCTGCCTATGTTTTTTCTGGAGAGCTTGGAGCGAGAAATACAGATGTGACGGTTAGAGAAAGGCGTAGATATACTGATTTAATAAGAGGTAGTTGAGAGAGTAATTTTGGGATCAAACTAAGCTGTCATATTTTTCAATTTGCTAGGTTTTCAATCTGCAGGATTTTTTGTATTAATCCCAATGGATCCTTCCTAAAATCTGAATCTCCCTCATCTCTTTCATTTTTCAGAGGAACCTCTCGTTGCGAAATCAGTAGATAACGTCCTTGAAGGCTTACTCCAAACCCATGAAGGTGCACAACGCCGAGTAACTAATGGGGATGAAATTGAAGCCCAAGGAACGACTTCTCCTGAAGCGTTACAAAATGGAGGCGAAAAAAGTATGGAAACATTCAAAAATTAAAATCATACTTTTTAAAGAATTTGCACCCATTTTCCGTTCACGTCTACGTGATGGTTATTTTTCTGAGAATTCTCCTTCGGTTTATATGGAATGTCAACCTATCGGTTAATACATATTAGAAGATTATTATTATATTTCTCAGTAGAAAATCGAAAATTATTTAGGTAACCCTCCGCCTGAGGTTACCTTTTTTCATCACGAAAGTGCTCTATGTGAGGATGGTCGGCATCAAATTACTCGTTTAGGGAATAACATATGGAGGTGATTAAATTAACCTTACATGAAATAATTTTCATTAAATTTGTCAGATTAACCATTTCAAAACCTCTACCCGGTGTGGATACAGGAGAATACTCATGTGTCGCTACAAACGAATTGGGGCGAGATAAATGTATTTGTAAATGTATTGGAGGAGGTAGAAAAGGATATTATTTGAATTTAATAATTAATTCTAAAGAACCGCCAAATCGTCCTTCCCGTCCCGAAGTTGAATTATCTGCGGATACGGAAGTTTATGTCAGTTGGGAAGCACCTGAAAGGTTACCGGTTACGGTAGGATTTTTTGAAATTTTATTGAATAGAAACCATATTAGCTAAACGGAACTACTTATCGGATTGAATGTAGACCCGCAGGTGAACGTGATGCTTTTGCTACTTGGACATGTTTAAGTAATTGTGTTGAGGAAGAAGCTGTGGTGATTAAGCATTTATTGGTAAAGTTATAGAGGGATTCAATTTACTATTTGATCTTTTAGCCTCAAGGCATTTACCAATTTCGTGTAACTGCTAAAAATGAATTTGGATGGGGAGAGCCTTCAATACATTCAAGAATTATTCGAACACATCCTCGAGGTCGAACAGATCCTCAAAAATATTTTATTTCATTTTTAGGCGTTCCAAAATTTAATTTGGATGTATTACGCAAAGAAGGGCGTCGTTTTACTGTAGTTATTATGCCGCAGAAGAGTAAAGGCCCAGGACTTAGCGAAATTCAAGAGGAATTGGCTGAAAGGGAGGAGGAAGAAGACGAAGAAGGAGTTGAAATACAAAATGATGAAAATACTAGGAAGGATTCTTTAAGGAATGGATCTGTTAATGGGAACGGAAATGGGTTTTCGAAAAAAGTTCAGTTAAATACTAGTGAAGATCCGCTTAAAAGATTTCAGGTGGCGTAAATATCCTATATTCCCATTACTGTTTAAAACCTATATTAATTGACAGCTGGAAACAGAACTTTTCCGTGGCCAGTTTAGCGTTATACGTTATGCCATTGACTCCAAAACAAGTTCCCATTGTATAGGTATTCTTATGGAAAAATTGTTAAAAGACATTTTGTTCAGTTAAAATACGTGCCTCACCTACTCATGGTTCATTAATGTTTGCAACGCCAGCAGAGCGTATGAAGGCTGCATTAATTGAATACGAAACGCTATCAGAGTGTCAACATGAAAATATCGTTCAACTTCTAGCTGCTTATTGTTCTGACAATGCTTTCCAACTTCTTTTTATGGAGCGTCTTTATGAGGATATTTTTCATAGATTTGTGAGGCTGGAGACATATTCTGAGGTTGTTATCCTTCGAATAGTAGCCTGTATTAATATTACTCATAGGAACAAATAGCTTTTGTTATTCGTCAAATTGTTGGTGCTCTTCGATGGATCCACTTCTGTGGGTGAGTTTACCTCTGAGATACCCTCAACCCCCTCAAAACACTAACAGATTTGTTCACGGTGATGTTGAACCTACAAACGTTATGTTCACAACAAAACGAGCTTGGCATGTTAAATTAATTGATTTTGGGAGAGCTCGGCTTATAGGTTCGCGTAATGGATTAGCCGGTGATGGACAGTTACTTGAAGAATGGACTGCTCCTGAAGTTTTATTATTAACAACTAAAAAGACGTCTAATGGATTGGAAAATAATTCTGCCAAAAATAATGAAGATCAAAGCATACTGGCTAATCAGCAAAGTGATATGTGGGGTCTTGGCCTAATTACTTTTTGCCTGTGAGTTTGGACCTTGAGTGATTAGAAAACCTAAGCCCGTCGTTTTCAGACTTGCTGGCTTTCATCCATTTGCTGATGAAACGGATACGCCTCAAGAAGTACGGCGTAATGTGCTTGAACAACGTTGTGATCCGAACCTTGTAAAAATTTTTAGAGCATTCTAAATTTCTTTTTTCTAGATTCCAGTACAGGCAAGCGAAGAAGCACTCAAATTCGTTTTCTGGGCTTTAAAGAAACAGCCATCGTATAAAAATATTTTTTGATACAATTTTTCAAATTTAAACAGGAGAAGAATGCGTACAGACGAAGCACTTACACATCGTTGGTTAGCATCAGACCAAGCAATGGTTCGCCGACGTGAAAATATAAAATATGGTTCCTATCGGCTTATACGTACAGCAAAACGTCGCCTTCAGCATCAATGCCAGTTTGCACGAAATGGAGTTGGAGGGAATGAAAGGCAGTTGGATAAAGCTGAGAATGGAACTGCGTTTAGTCAGAATAGACGGCCTGAAATAAACAGATCTTCAACATCCCAGAACAATGGGATACCAAGGCAGCGAATTGTTTCAGCTGAATGTTAATAATTTTACTAGAACATTCTAGATTTTGTATTGTCTGTTGTTTCTATATTTTTTAATGATAAAATGTTGTCATAAATTTAAGTTTTAATATGATTATACTTAAAGATAGTCAAGATCGCATACACTGGATCCCGTAACGTGAATTTTTCAAAAGTCGAAAGGACACGATCCCTCGGGATTAATCCCGTAAATCACGATAATCACGCTAGTCGACAAGCACAAGATTTCGCGACAGAATCCCGTACGTGAATCATGTATAAATACTTTTCTCTCATTCGACAGTAGGATACTCTGAATTTGCGCTCTGAAACGACCATCATAAATGTCCAACCTTGAAACGTCCACTACCCGTCATTTTTTCAATAATCACGAGTGAAAAATAGACGAGAGAAAGTAAATTAGAGAAATATACAAAGTCAGTGTGTACTCGTTTGTAAATAATGGTGCAATTGTTATTGCGAGAACGCCTCAACACTTTTTTTTGTTTTGAGCTGGTACTAACCTTGTGCAAACGCATCTCGTTACCGGCTGTACCTTTCTCTTCCCTTCTTTTTTATTTATTTTGCTAAACATTTTGTTTATTTATTGAACATTACTTTACCTTTTGATTTAATGTTTTTATTATAATTTTTTGTTTTAAGTTGCAAAGAAATTAAAATTCTAACAAAAATGCATCAACCAAATAATTTAACAACTTCTACAAATTTTCACTCTTTTCAATTACCACAATCTTCAGCAACAGCTTCACATTTTCAGACAACAACTCTTTCCCCTCAACACAATTTAAAATGCTCGGCTGTTGTTCAACTAATGCCGAATTGTCACCCAACGACAGCAATGGCTAATCAACAACAAAATATTCCCTCTTCAGGCCAGCTACATTTGATATCGTTTAGGCCTGTAATTGACAGTGGAACAAAATTTCTGGATTCAAATTCGTGTCAACCAGGCTCTTCTACTTTTGCGGCTGCTTTTGTTCCCGCAAATTTGATTCATTCTGGTCAACACAACCACCCACACGGACCAAATCCGCCTACATTTTTGGTTGATTTTTATCTTTCAATTTTTATCATTTTTTTCTTTTAAGGGAATTAATGATTGTCTTCCCCTACCACAGACTTTTAGTCAATTGCCCCCTCTGCCTCCTCCTCCACCAAATATTTTTATTCAACCACCCTCGGCTTCAACAGCACATTCAAATTTTCTTCCCCAAACGTTTTTGCCCCCATCAACGGCCGCTGCAGTTTTACACAAATTAGCCCATCCTGTTATGGCTGTTCATCACCATCAACAACATATTGTTACTACACCTAATAAGAAATGTCGACCTCCATCGTTGGATGGTGCTGGAGATTGGACTACTGCTGTTACAGGTTATTTTTATGCGATTAGACTAGAAGGTAGGGAGGACCCAAAGACTTGCAAGGTTAAATTATCCGGAAGGTCAAATCCAAATATCTGGAGGATAAAAAAGGATTTTTGTGGATTAAGACGGATTTATAGGTATTAAAGGGATAATGATTGTTTTGAGCGGATTAAGATGAATTTGTTGGTATCAAGGGGGCTTAAGGGAACTACATAAGTGAGCAGGCCAACGTATTCTTGATCTTGAGTCTAATTCGACCTTCTGGGTTACCCATGCTTATCTATTTTATTTTTCAAGAATTTTTATTAAGGTTGGGAGCAGGCAGCAATGATAAAAAACAAAATTGGTTTACTCGTCAACAATCGTTTCCGAATTATGCAAAGTATTGCTTCTGGTTCATATGGTGAAATTTTTGCAGCAGAGGATTTGCACGGTCCTGGAGTTAAAAAACAAAGAGTTGCTGTTAAATTTGATGGAGGTTTCTTTAGATTTTATTTATTTTTTGTTTATTTTTTAAACAGCTTGTCGTGATAATCATTTGCGCTATGAGTATTTGGTAAATCATTTAATTTTGGCTTTTAAATCAAAATCTTTTTCAGGTTTACAAATCCGTTCTCTATGAAGATGGAAATGGAAAAGTGGAAGGTTTTCCTCAAGTTTATTGCTATGACCACGAATTTGGACATAACGTATTCTAATTTTTTAAACCATTTTAAAAATATTTTTAATTCAAGATAATGGTAATGGAACTATTGGGAGCACCTGTAGCCTCCTTATTTGCTTTTTGCAATCGAAGATTTGCTAGACAGGTTTTATCCTTTCCTCGTTTCATTTCAAATTTTTTAGACAATTGTATCACTTGGTGAGCAGATGATTCACAGAATAAGACATTTACACCAACGGGGATTTATCCATAGAGATATTAAACCAGGTTTGTTAAAAATAATTATGCATTAATTCCTCTATTTTTTAGAGAATTTTTTGATGGGATTGCCTCCTGGCAAAGAAAGCACTCTTTATCTAATTGACTTTGGTTTGGCGAGAAGATATCGGTATGTTTACTTATTTTGTTTAAAAAGCCCCTACTAGCTGGAGATTTTAACCTTCTACTATACTAACCCGGATCTGGACCCAGACCTTTATTTTCCTGGATCCAGAGTCATAATCAAAGCATTTTTCATTGTTTCCTTGATTCTTCCTTGTCCTTGAATTTTCCTTAAGGTCAAGAATCTGGTCATGGTCCTCAATCAAATTAAGGTTTTCAAAATTTCCAATCTCTACTACTAACCTTTAATTAATTTTTTGGATTCGTCAAGAGCCTGAACCTTACTTTTCTCCTCTGGCCTACCCCTTGTCCTTTGTTCTCACCTTACCTTCATTTAATTTAATTACCTCCCTTATTTTAGATTTCGTGAAGGTGAAAACAGAACATTGACTCATATTCCTTTTCGACGTGGTCGTAGTTTTATTGGCACAGCAAAATATGCAAGTTTAAACAGTCACAAAAATATTGAATTGAGTCGAAGGGATGACCTTGAAAGTTTGGCCTATGTTCTCATAGAACTTGTTAATGGGCATTTACCTTGGAAGGTTTGAATTTTAAATAAATTTTGTTTTTATTTAAATTTTTATTTTTTAGAATATTTCAAAAAGAAATGCAACTACAAGACATCAGGCTAGCCAAAGAATTAGACAATTAAAAGAACAAACAAGTTGGGAAGAGTTCTGTCCTTGTTTGGCGAAATTTATTCGTTATTGCCGTGAAATTCATTTTGGAGATGAGGTTATTTTTAATGATAAGATTCTTAACATTAAACTAACTTTTAGCCTAATTATGATAAATTGCTCGACATGTTACAATCAGTTCTAATCCCGGAATTGTCTGTGTTTCCTGCTCCTTCTCTTCCAGTTTGCAAAACTGTTGAATGTTCTACTGGTGATGTTTCTACTAAATCTAGCAATAAGACATCAACAAAAGCTTTGTGTTGTCTAACACTAAAGACGGCAGAAAAAACGACACAAGTTAATTTTGGACAGGAGGATAATGATGATTTTGAAAAACAGACTGCACAACAATTGGAACAATTTGAAAAAGAAAATGATAGAAGACGAAGTGATTTTGATGAAAAGGTTTTGGTTTTGATTTTCAGTATTTGAGCTAAGGTGAACTATATCTACTTTCAAAATTATCGAATTCGAGACGCCGTATGGTTCGATGCGACTCGCGAGCTGAACGAACCTTATGAAAGCGTCCCGGATTCGACTAGTTTGAAAGAGTTATAGTCGGCGGTAGAGAGTTATAGTCGGCGGTAGTTATAGTCGGCCTCGTGGTACCCATTTTTGATTTTCTTTATTTTTATCAAAAATATGTATTTAAGATGTCTGTAACCACTACAAGTGATGAAACAATGTCCGCAATGGCACAATCTATGCAAAATTTTGCTATTACTACAACTGCTGTAGAAAATACTAATGCTGTCAGTAGCGATTATGACGAACTTGGTGGAGCTGCTACAACAACTACAAGTTGTTCTGAAAATGAATTGGACCCAAGTGGACGTCTTTCTCGTAGTAGACCAACAATACGAAGTGGAACTGGGACTGCCGATGATGAAGATTCCCAACCAACTCCCCAACAAGAACAACATCAGGTTAATGATTATTTTTGAATAATTTATTGAAAATTAAGTTTTTAGGTCTGTAGAAAATGTCGTCGTCTTCGAGATCAAACTCACCAACAGCAACAACAAAAACGAGTGAAAGATCAACAAATTTATCATTTAAAACAGAAAAAGCCTCAACAAAGGGTTGATACAGCTTTACAAACTGACTTGGGGAATGATTATAATTTTGTTGGAGGAGGAAGACAATTTAAAAGATCGTCCACATTACCGCCAGAACAACGAAGAATGTGTTGGCAAAATGCACGTGAAAGTAATGCTGAGAGGAGATTTCAATATGAAAATAAATTTAGGTAAAATTTTTTGTTAATGTGTAAAATTCTTGAAATTTAATTTAGTTGGACCCTTCCAATTAATGCCGAACAACAATTATTATTTACACAACCATCTGGAATCCATCCCGCAATTCAAATTATTTCTCCATCTGCTGCAGCATTATTGCCGATATCCCCTTTAAAGGCTCCAACGATAGCGCAATTTACTGCTGCTGGATCGAGGACAACAACAATTCCCTTTGGAGTTCCAACAAATGCATTGATACAAAATCAACAAGCTGCTGTAGTACAACAACACAATCCATTTATCCATCCACCACTACCATTGACAAAACAAAGCAACATAAATTGTCAAAAACACTTTTCTGATGAGATGCAAAATCTTTTACAGAAACAAGGAACACCTTTACAAGTTGCTTTTGTTTTACCCCCTCCAACACTTGCAGCAGCAACAATTTCGGATCAAATAGGAACTTCAGCTCCTTAGGGACCATAAAATTTTTAGATCAATAAAGGAATGTTAAAAAAATTTTTCTTCCAATAAAACTTTTCTTCTCTATGCTCCCCTTATTTCTATAAATGTCCCCGTAAATTTTCCTAAATAAATTTGCCAAATTTAAAGCTTTCTTAATTAGTTAAATTAAAAGCTTATTGAAAAAGAAGTGCTAGAAATGTGTGAAAATTTACCAAAATATCAAGTTAATTTAAATATAATGGAATTTAGTTTCAATGTAAATAATGTTAAAATATCTCACTTAAACAACGTACACAAATTAATCATAAACTGCAAGCTCTTCAACTTCATAATCAAAACTTTCGTCTTGGTAGCGATGTCGACTCTCACCTTCTTGCGGTCGTTTCTTATTAAAGATTTCTTCTTGTGGTTCAATACCAACTTCATCCACCAATTCCAATTTTGTGTTGGCTTCGTCTTGCGATACCTCTACATATTTGTCATGTTTCCATATTAAATCTTCATCAGCCTTGGAACGCCAATTGCCAAAACCTCCTTTGGCAAAGCCTCCACGAGTTGGCGCTCCGACACCCCCACCACCTCTCCCATAACTTTGAATTGCAAAACTAGCCTAAATTTATAATAAATGTATTTATGAAATATTTAAAAATCCTAACCTCGTCAACATTTCCTTCTCTATCACCAAAATTACGCCATCCAGTTGGAGCTGGTCTTCCTCTTCCTAAAAAATTAAAATAATATTTTAACAAGGCTGTCCAAAACATGCAAGTTTAGAGCTGGAGATCCTTTCCTTTTTCTTGTCCTTTCCTCAGCATTTTGAGGACGTACCATGAAAAGGGACTCCAACTCCCAACCTTGCATGTTTTGGACGGTCCCATTAATAAGTCAAACCTTGTTGTCCAAAGCGAATATTGTTTTGATTGCGTTGATTGACAAACGCTGTATCACGATGATCATGCTAAAATATTAAATGAAATACTTCAATAATCTTCATTTAAACAAACAATGAAGTAATTCCTTCCACGAGGCACAAGAGCCTGTTCAGTTTCAGATTTGCTTCTTTCCACCTTTTCAATAGGTTGAATGGTTCTAGCAGTAGGATTTGAACCATCTAATATTAATACAATTTTAAACTAAAAAATAAAATTACCAAACATCCGACCATGTTTTTGTTGTTGCATTCTCGGTGCACTACAAATGAATTAAGTAGCAAAAAATACGCCGTAAAAATAGTAAAAAAATTCAGCAGCTCGTTTGTTCAGATGAGGGGAGTGTATGAACTGACCCAGTAAATGTAGCGGCGCTTCTTATACCAGCATATTGACGTTTCATTCCAAAAGTGCCATGATTAGGTAAAAATCGCTGTAGATAGAAATCATTGGAAGAGAATTAAGATTTAAAAAGATAAGGTCCATACTCTTTGATTTGTGCCTTTCTGCGTATGTTCTGAAAAATAAACTTGTTAAAAATATCAATGAAATTATTAGTGTAGGAAATGAGGTTGTTCAGCGCCATAGACCCCCTGTTTACGGTTCCAAGTAATTCATGAAAATACTGGTTTTCGGTTCGGTTACCCAACTGTGAATAACTCCTAGGGAAACTTCCCATTTTAAATAGGCAAAAATATTCTTAAAAGCTTCAAAAATAAAAACCTCGTTTAATGGATTCTGCGGAAAGTTCGTTGACAGTAAACTTGGGAGCATCTGCAGGAATTTCTTTATTGCCTTCTCTTCCACCATTATTTGGAGCAAGTATCCTGGGCTTATCTAAAAAAATAACAACATAAGAATGCTGTGAAAAAACGTTTACATTGATTGCCACCACGGTTAAATTCATCCCTTCCAGCATTTTTACGAAATCCTGAATCCGCGAAATTTGTATTTGAAAACCCCGAATTTGCAAAGCCCGATTGAAAGTCAATACTACCAAACCCTCCATTTGCTATTGCACTATCATATTGTTGAACTTCATTACCACCAAAAGAAAATTGTGACAAATCCGTACCACGAACCAGATCTCGTTTTTCGGCTTCTTTTCGCTCCTTCTTTGCCTCAGGAGCGTCACGCTAGAATTTTTAATTTTCAAAGTGAACTCAAAAGTAAAATCATACAACCTTAGAACGTCCATTGTTATCAACACGCGTTCTTCCACCACGAGTAGATGCCATATTGGGACTCGGGCTTCGTTTCCGTCTACCATCTTGTCTGTTGCGTGTGCTATCGCGGCCAGTTTCTTTTTCACCTCTGCCACTTATTGCCCGTTTGCTAAAAATTGTTTAAACATAAATAAACATAAAAATAAAATCAAACCGTTCATCCTCATGACGCGACGTTTTCTTACTACGTAATTCACGAGTTCTGGAAGACGAGCGTCGAACAGCCGTTTTTCTGTCTCGTTCAGAAAGTTGAGGATCTCGACTCCTTTTGGAATTGCGGTCACTTTTATCTTCTCTCATCAGATCACTTAAAGATCTGTAAAATAAAAAGAATATGTATACACGTATTTAAGAGACAGAATCTTAGTGGTGGCCGAACGTTTCGTCACTGAACTTTTCGTCACCGAACCTTTCGTCAAAACCTTTCGTCACTGAACCTTCCGTCACCAAACCTTTCGTCACTGAACCTTTCGTCAGTATTCACCATAGAAAAGAGAAAGCACATCTGGATGGACAAATTTAACAAAATAGATTTATGGAAATTAAGTTGAATAAAAGATCAAGTTGTCCAAAGCCAAGAGGCATTGGACAGTTGTTCACTATTCACGTCATCGTAGACTCTTGTGCAGTACCTTGCATCTTTGCTTGTCTACCCACGAAACACGTTCAAGGATATATTAACGTTTTCCGAGCAATTCAAAATCGTATTCAAGACTGGGCTCCAGAACGTGTCATGTGTGATTTTGAACAATCTAAATTACCGATTATGATCAATGTGCGCCAAGTCTTCTCTCATGCGACTATTACCGGTAAATCTTAGGAAAAACTAGCTCTAGAAAATTTTTGAGGATGTGTTTTTCATCTTGGAAATGCGTTATACAATCATATACAAGCACTGCCTGGTTTATCTGCTCGTTATAGAAATAATAACAATGATAAAAACTTGCTCCGATCACTTCAGGTATCTACCGTATTTCCTCGAATTCATTAGAGTTTCTTTCCTAGGCTCTGGCATTTGTGCCTATTAATGAGGTTTACACATTTATGTGTATTTTAATGGACGTGCTAATGGGTCCTCCTGCAGATGAAGTTTTGGTAATATAACATTGAGTAGTTGTATTTATACACAATATAGGAACTTTGCAACAAATATTTGCTGAATTTGCTCAGCGAGCTAATGAGTACCTACGTACTGTCACCTATCATTTAGCAACACAGTAAATATAACTAAATTACCGATTATGATCAATTTGTCAATTTTGACAACTTCTTATTTGATTTTTAAAAATAAAGTCTTGGTGACGAAAGGTTCAGTGACGAAAGGTTTGGTGACGGAAGGTTCAGTGACGAAAGGTTTTGACGAAAGGTTCGGTGACGAAAAGTTCAGTGACGAAACGTTAGGGAACCAATCTTAGTACGTATCTTCAATACAGTCGATCTGTCGCACTAAGCTGAATATTTCGCACTGAACTGACCTCAAACTTTAACTGTTTAATGTCTCTTTATTTCCCGCACTCTTTTTACATTTATTGATTTTTTCAGCGGCCATTGTTTAGACATGCAAAGGCATGTACTGGTTAGAGAAAAAGAATTAATTCTTCCCACGGTAGAGTAGTGAAAATGCATTTCTCTGACCATTACATGTTTTTTCTGTGTTGTTACTTAACCGTTTTGGACAGTATTTTTACAATGGTGTCTTTGACTCTAAAACGGCTAAAACAATGTCGGTGTATAGAGACTCAATTTGTTGACATTCTTGCTCTATCTTTTATTTTTTTATTTTAAATTTAAATTTCCGATTAGAAACTAGAAATCCATAAAGTGGTTTTGAGACCGCTATATTTTTAAATATTTGTTTCAGAATTCAAAAATCTGCGATATTTGGCATAATGCAAACAATAAAGAATAAATGACACTTCATCCCAAAAATCAATAATCGATTTTTAATGGCTCGTCTAGTGTTCTCTGTTGCCATTTATAGCAAAGATGTTCTACAACTTGGAGCGTGGCTTTTCCTTTTTTGGGGTTAACCTTTTTGAGGGGTGGGGAGGAGTAATGACTTGCGGACAAGACTTGCTTTTTTCAATTTTTGAAAAATGTATCCAATTTTTAGCAGCAGCAGCAGTAACAACAGCATCAGCAACAACAGCAGCTACAACAACAGCAGCAGCAACAACAAAAAGCACCAGTTTCTCTTAGGAGATAGCAGGGCAAAAAAGCACCAGTTTCTCCGGAGATAGCAGGGCAAAAAAGCACCAGTTTCTCTTAGGAGATAGCAGGGCAAAAAAGCACCAGTTTCTCCGGAGATAGCAGGGCAAAAAAGCACCAGTTTCTCCGGAGATAGCAGGGCAAAAAAGCACCAGTTTCTCTTAGGAGATAGCAGGGCAAAAAAGCACCAGTTTCTCCGGAGATAGCAGGGCAAAAAAGCACCAGTTTCTCTTAGGAGATAGCCGGGCAAAAAAGCACCAGTTTCTCTTAGGAGATAGCCGGGCAAAAAAGCACCAGTTTCTCTTAGGAGATAGCCGGGCAAAAAAGCACCAGTTTCTCTTAGGAGATAGCCGGGCAAAAAAGCACCAGTTTCTCTTAGGAGATAGCTGGGCGATCTTCACTTCAACGATTAAACTCCAATGCTCTCGTCTACATGGTTAGCGTTTTTACTTTATTAAATTCGCAAGTTTTGTCCGCAAGTTTTCTCCTCTAAATAAGTTTATCCTTTCTCAATGTTAAAGCCAATTGAATGGTGCCAAGTTTTTGTCAAACGAGAAGGCGTACAGCAAATGTTCCATTGGTTAGATGCATTGATTTGCTTGTTTTGAATGGTTGATCTTTTTATAGGTTGTTTTTATGTCTAAAGGATTTTTAATTACTTAATTTTCAGCTTTGACAAAGTATCCAGAAGCTGTAAAAATTTTTAAAGAGGTTATTTTTTAATTATTTCTATGGTTTCAAGATTATTTTTTAGACCGGTGAATTGTTGCGGGAAGGCAATCTATTGATGAGTATGCTTTAGAAGAACAAGAATCAACAGAAAAGATGACTGAAGAGCCGCAATCTTTTAGAATTCAGAAAATTAGGTTTGCAAATTAATTTATTGGGTTGATTATTAGGTTTCCATAATTGTTTATATTTTTCAAGTTCTGTCCCTTTTGGAGCTTA
The DNA here is from genome assembly GCA_963681835.1 of Meloidogyne enterolobii. NCBI lineage: Eukaryota > Metazoa > Nematoda > Chromadorea > Rhabditida > Meloidogynidae > Meloidogyne > Meloidogyne enterolobii. The sequence continues at coordinate 97,432 of CAVMJV010000086.1, read as the reverse complement.
CTAATTTAAAGAATCTCTGTTATGGGTGTTTAAATCTCCGTCCGGTTGCTTCCCTTGGGATTGTGACTTGTAGGGAGGTTTTTGTTTGTCTATCCGATTTCGACAAATTACAAGTCATTAGAAAAAGCTCGTCGAGCTGACATGAGTCGATATGGGATAAATGGTTAGGGCCATCCAATAAGTCAAGGGCGTAGCCAGCAAGGGCGTATCCAGGGGGCCGGTTTCGGGGGGAGGCTAACACTGGGTGGGCGCAAAAATTTTTGGCGTTTGCCTTGGCGTTCCGGACGCAAATTTTTTTTTGTACATAAATTTTCATCTTTTCTGCGTCGCAGGCGAAAATTTTTTGAATTTTAGAAGGCCGTAGGCAAAAAATTCACTTATTCAGCGCCGCAGGCGAAAATTTTTTGAATTTGGAGGGCCGTATGCCAAAAAAGTTCACTTTTTAGCGCCGCAGGCGAAAATTTTTTGAATTTGGAGGGCCGTAGGCCAAAAAAGTTCACTTTTTAGCGCCGCAGGCGAAAATTTTGAGGATTTTGGAGCTCAAGAAGCCAGATTTCTTCCATTTTTTGCGCCGCAGGCGAAAATTTTTTTAAATTTGAGGGTTGTAGGCGAAAAAATTTCACTTTTTCGATCATCCTTCTCCTAATTTTTTCCCCCTTTCCCCATTTCGGGGGGGGGGGGGGGGGGCTCTAGCCCCCCCAGCCCCCCCTGGATACGCCCTTGGTAGCCAGGGAGCTTCTAGGGCTATAGCCCCCCCCCTTGAAATTTGGAAACTGAACTCGGTCCCCTAAACGTCCGTTCGGCCTCTTCCCCCGAGCTATCGAATCAGCTCGCCAAGCTCTTTCGAATAACACCTCATCAAAATCGTGTGTGCCACCATAAACCCTGTGTCACAACATTCTCCAGTTTTTCGTTACTGTCCATTATTCCTTTTTAGACATTTTTTTCACTTTTGGTCTATCGGTATTTTGTTAAGCTTCCCCTTTTCGACTTATCCTTTCCGACTTTTAGGCATTCTTTCCTATTTTTCCATTAGTTTTCTTAATTTTCTTTTTAGTACTACACAAGCCTCGTCATCAACTTCAACAACAAATTCCTGGCCTTTTTGTTTCTTTGAAGAAGCGATGGAATTATAAAAGAAGCAAGTGTTGGCATAAAAGAAAAAATTGGATTTATGAACGAATATGGTGACGAAAACATAGTTTTTTTCAAATTTTTTTTTGTTTTTAATTAGATGTAGTCGAATTAACCTAAAAATCTTCGACATTTCTCAAAAATGAAGAAAAATTGACGGTTTATTTTCAAATTTAATTTTGACTATACAATTAACATTTAAATTTCGCTTGTTTTTAACTAAATTTTATCTGTTTGCATAAATAAAAATGAATTTGTTGTTGTTGAATTACCGTTTTTCATTAAATTTTATGTATCGAGCGGAGCAGGACGAATAGGCGCGGCCGAATAGGCGCGGACGAATAGGCGCCATTTTTTCGGCGCAGCCTATTTTCGGCGTTTAAGGCAAAAACGCATAAACACATAAATTTACGCGGAAAAAAGTTTTTGCCGCTGCGGAGGAAGCCGGGCATGTCGAGCGGAACGACGGCCGCCGCTTCGCTACGGTCGCCGCGAGCGCAGCGAGCACGACCGCAGCGAAGCACGGCCATCGTGTAGCGAAGATCTTTTAATAAACCGGTCTTTTAATAAACCGGTCTTTTTATTACCCGGTCTTTTAATGTTTTTTAGCCTTTCCGGTCTTTTAATGAACCGGTCTTTTTATTACCCGGTCTTTTAATGTTTTTTAGCCTTTCCGGTCTTTTAATGAACCGGTCTTTTTATTACCCGGTCTTTTAATGTTTTTTAGCCTTTCCGGTCTTTTAATGAACCGGTCTTTTTATTACCCGGTCTTTTAATGTTTTTTAGCCTTTCCGGTCTTTTAATGAACCGGTCTTTTTATTACCCGGTCTTTTAATATTTTTTAGCCTTTCCGGTCTTTTAATGAACCGGTCTTTTTATTACCTTGTCTTTTAATATCATTTTAGCCTTTCCGGTCTTTTAATGTGAACGTTTTATACAAATCCTATACAAAAGAACGGGTACACTAAAAGACCGTTATGGTCAAAAAGGTGTTAAGGTAACTAAAAGACTGGAAGGCTAAAAAGATAATAATAAAAGACCAACTAATAAAAGACCGGTACACTAAAAGACCGGAAAGGACTACTATAACATCCCTTTCTTTTTATTGATTGATTATCGCCCCGCCCCTGAAGAGACGGGCAGAGAAAATAAGGATGACGTAATCCATACTTTTTGCCACGCGACAAAACGCCACGCGACAAAATGCCACCCGACAAAATGTCAAATGACAAAATGCCCATATGACAAAACGCCATTTTTAAAAATAATTAAATTCCCAGTGGCGGAGTCGATCCTGTGACTCCTAGCCTATAGGCGGAGACACTACCGACTCCGCCACTGGGAAGCTTAATTAATTTAATTTATATTTAAACTTAAACCCTTTAAGCTAAGCGACCGGGATGGTTCAGGGCCCGGTTTACAGTGCGGACGGTTAAGCGCCGTTTAAAAATGTTAATGTTAAAAATATCAAGTTAAAATATTAAGTAAAAAATGGCAAGGTAATGATTTCATAAAAATATCAAGTCATTAATTGACAGGGCATTCAGATCCAATGGGTAAATTATAATGAGTAATTGATCTTGGTAGCCCAACCAGGGGTATATCTTTAATATTTTCTGTGATGGCATTTTCTTGAGTGGGAGTAATTAAACCTCTATTGCGCAATAATCTAAGAATTAAAACCCAGCATAGAAGAATCATAGGTATTAACAGTGAATAAATCAATAAAAATAAAAGAATATCATAAGCTACAATCTTATTAGATCCCTTAAAATTTTCATCAAGATTTAAAGCGAAAGTTATATTATCAGAAATATCAGAGTAATTTTGCATTTTAAATGCCTGTATGATTTTAATAACCAATTATTTATACAAATTTTTAACCAAGATTGGAATCCGAAACGATATGCCGATTATAATCTATCATTAACATTTGATCAAATTCTCCCAAGATAATCATTTCAACTCCACCAGAAGGAATGGGAGAATTAAATTCTAAACGAATACTTGTAGTACCACTTCTAAGCAGCTCAAACCCACAAGAGTCGTCAAGTGTTGAAGTCAAAGGTATTACAAAAAATGTCCACCCATTTTTGTATCGGGACATTGGAATATCAATGGACCGATCAGAGTTAGCCATCCCCAATGCTTCGTACATGTCAACGAAAGCTCGAACAAAAAGATCTTTTTCAAATTTTAGTTTATAAGCAACCATGGGATAAATATGTCCTCCAGTATGAACTGAGATTTCTCGCAAATCAAATGGTTTAAAGTTAAATGGGGAAAGAGCAATGTCCCCATTAAATGCCTTGTTTGACACCAAAGCAACCGTGACTCTTCTCGGTATTGTAGCGCTAAAAGCATTATATTCAATTTCTGTGCGCCCCGCGGTTAAAAAGGTCGATTTCATTTCAGTTCTTCGCAGAGCATATGTAGCAGGCTTTGATTCAAGCGTTTTATAAATGTTCATATTGAGAGATGGCTGTACCTCAATCATTTTAGAAAAAAGTTTAACGTCATGAACATAAAGCCTATATTCGTTTTTATCATCGGCTTTAAGCTTATGTAAAACAAATGAATTTTTGCTTCTATAGATGCTAAAGTTTATATCTAAGTTATTAAGTAAAAATAATTCCTGGTTTCCCAAATCAAAATCTAATCGTGAAAGAAACTGAGATCTTTTACCCCCAGCAAATAGCGAACATCGATTTATAAATCCTGAATCAAAAGCATCATCATGCTTTTCGCTTTTATAGTACCCTACTGATGCAAGAAAATTAGACTTAACATTGTCAGGAAATGATAACTCATTGGTTATATATGCTTTATATGGATAAAGAGTACCACTATCGTAAATTTCAGTATTACCAACATTAACTTTTAGTTGTTGAACGAATGTTTGCCCGATACCTTGAATGGTTCCTATATTTGTATCTTTAGTCGAATCAATATCTTCCCATTTACCATTTTCACCAAGCTTTTCAATAGAAAGTTCAAGATAAAGATAAGTCCTGGAAAGGTCAGTCCAGAGATTATCACTGAACAAACGAAACAAATAAGGCGAATCCTGTGTTATTGTGCTAAGAGGAAGAATCTCTCGAAAAAATGAGCGAATAACAGAAACATTAGTAGGAGGAACGGAAAAAATATTCAGGGCACTATTTAAGGCCAAAGGACTATTTTCATTAATTTGTTTTGGACAACTCATGTTAGTATGTGCCTAAAGTATCTACTCGTAAACGTTTGTTAGCGTGAATTTTTCTAGGTGATTTTTTCGAAGGTTTCCTAACAAGATTAGGAATAAAATTAGGAGGGCTAATACGGGAATATGCCCGCTTATTTATAGTATTAGGCTTTATATCATTTTTTTCATCATTCATTTGACCAAGGGATGGATGCTTTTCAATATTCTTGTAGCGCTTAAAATCAAATCCTTTGCCTGTTTGTTTATCAACGTTATCGGCCGCTTTCTGTAGTAAATTTTTCAACCCCGATTTGCCTTCATTAATTAGAGATTCTTTCAGATTCTTTCCTTCGAGAACATTACTTAAAACTTTATTGCCCGATTCTAGTCCTTGTTTACCTATGGCACTACCAATTTCTTTGCCGATAGGTATAAGATAACGGAGAAAGCTCCTAAATACTGAACCTAATCCACTTCCTCTTTGGTAGGGAACACCGCGAAACACGTTATACCCACCCCATTGATTAGGCTGCTCGGTCAATGCTGACCAGTTAATATGTGAGGGATCAAAGTCGATATGCATTTCAAGTTGAAAATAAATATTTTTAATCTAACTATGTATATTAAATATCTTTGATGCAATAAATTCTGTTACAAACTTATCAGCATTTATATTTTTAAGAAATGAAATTATTTCATTCATGTGAAAACCGGAACAGCGCATATAGAGATAAAATATTGCATGGTGGCCACACGAGCGCGAAAACATACCCTGAAGTTTAATGGAATTAAATCGAACCCTTTGAAATTTTTCTAAATAATCTCGAATATGGGAGCTCATCGGCGGCCATATTCCCAACGAATCGTAGTATTCAATAGTTTTAACGGAATCACAAAATATGGCTACCCAGTGTGTTCCAGGTGAATTATTAGGATCTATGTTAATTACCGCACAGAAAGGTGAATAGGTTGACTTAGAAGGGATACAGTTAGAGGGATAACAACCGATATAATATTTTTTGGTAACAGAATTTCTGTTTAACATTTTATCAATCTGAATAGTATTCATTATTAAAAGTAAGTAGACTTTTTAAAGTGTAATGTTAATGTACATGTTCCATACTGAAAAGGCATCAAGGACCCGCTAGTTGTGCGAATTTCAATTAAAATTTCAGAAATTTCTTTTACAAGCAACTTATGATATTGAATAGAAAGAAATTGTTCCTCAATTATTTCGTCTTGATTTCCCCGAATGGTTACAATACGGAGAACCGGAGCGGTAATATCCCCAATAATCATTGGTTCAATTAGGCCTGGGGCATAAACGTGAAAACAAGAAACCCCTCCTCTCATATCTGGCATAAACTTGGCAACACAAGATTCCTTTAATACTTGTGAATCAAAACCAAGAATATATGCAAGCTGCTCGCTTATTTCAATTTGTTCTATATACTTCTTGTCGATAAATAATGAAAACCTATTTTTATGTGAGTGAAACTCAAAGGCACATGCAAATTTTGGTTTACGATATACTGTAATCCACGGTTCAAAGCCACTTTCACGAGTCAGTTCAATAATTTTCCTAGTTTCTATAGGCAATTTGTCAATTTCTGCTTTAACCATATCGTTGTAAATCTCTGTTTCGCTTCTTAGTTTAGGAATTTCGCCCTCAGGAATAATCACATGTTTTTCAGTTGTTACGTTTGTAGATACCTCTTTACTGCTCTGTACTAGTTCTTTTAATTTTTTGTACTCTTCCTTAGCCTTGCTTCGTGTTTCCTTTAATATATTGGTATACTCAACTTGACAACCACGCATTTTTTCCGAAAGTGTCTCACTTCCTTCATTAAGAGATTTATCAAGGCTTTGTTTTAAATTTTGAGGGTTAGTTAAACTATTAGAAGGTACCGCTAAACGAACAATCTCACCACTTTTCCAAACAACTGTTATAGTTTGTTCAGTTGTAGTCCCAAGTGAAGGCCAGGAATGAGGATAAACCATGACAGATAATCCAACATTCCATTCAGAATTAAATTTTAGTTTATGGGGTAATCTAACTCTAAAAGAATTAGTTCTATTTCCTTCGACATTAGTATTGGATGGAATAATTATATAAAAGGAAGTCATTTTTATTTTAAATATTTAAAATTTCATTTATGTATATTATCTCCAAAGAACAGAGTTAGCAGGTATCCAACTGTTATGTTCAGACCCATAATCTTTCCATTTTACGAAAAGATAATCCACACCATTTCGTTTCCTTTTTCTCAAAACCTTTTCAATGTCATAAATATTTTCATTCTTTTTAAGTTCTTCTTTAACGAGAATTAAATCATTCCCATAAAACCACCCAAGAATTTCTTCCCCTTTACGATCGCGAATTTTATAAGTTGGAGGTTGATGGGGAACCAATCGAACCTGGTCAATAATGAAAATTTCATTTGTAAAATTTGGTAGGTATCCTTTTTGGAAAATATGTTTATATTTTTCTATACGAACATTATCCCCAACAGAAAATTTTTTATTTCTCCAACTTGATGGCGCGTGTTTTGCAACTGCCTTTTGTTTTAATAATAAGCGCAAGCGTTCTGCATTTTTATAATTCACATCAATAGGTCTCATGCCAATACTAGAGTTAAAAGAACGATTAATGGACAAAACAATTTTCTGGATAACGTCTAACCATTTTAAAGTTTTATTCTCTGTAAAATAACGGTAAAGTCGCTCTTTGATACTACGATTAGCCCTCTCAGCCATGCCTGCATGCCATACGGGGGAAGTGAGCATTGAGAAGTGTTCCATATCTATTGAGCGAAAATATTTTTGTACAAATTTTGCAGTGAATTCTAATCCTTGATCTGTTAAAAGTTTCCAGGGTATTATTCCGACCCGAGAAAATAATTTTTTAAAAGCTTCGATCATATTAGTACTATGTTTGCTTTTTACTGGTTCAACAAATATTTGTCGGCTAAGTGTATCAATACATACTAATAAATATTTGTATCCACGATTATGTTTACTAATTTTATCAAAAACACTAAGATCGGCCTGCCATTCTGTGTGTAAGCCTGGAGCTAGTGTTGGCATGCGCTTATACTTTCTAATTACTCTTCTATGTAATGTATTAACATTTTGGCTTGCAAGGTAATCTCTCACAATATTTCGAGAAATATTTTTATCTAATCGCCTGGCTTCCTTTAAAAGTGGTTCAACGGATGTAAAACATGTAGTCGAATTAACATTCTTGTATAACTTGTCAAGAATTTTAATTTTGTTTTTATTTAATTTTGCCATAATGATGGTTTATATGAAAAGGTGTGTTTAAAAAATCCTTCACCTTCTTGGTTGCTAGTTGAAGATTTCGAAGGAAAAAGTATATTTTGTAAAATCGAATGGCTATTTATTCTACGAATAAACTCGTCATAACCAGTAGGGATTGGTCTTTTGCGTTTACCTTTATTTTTAATTATATAGCTTAAAATTTCTTCAATATTACTTGTGACAAAGGATTCTTGGGTACCTAATCTTCTGGCTAACTTACCACTGGGCAATATGCCAAGTTCATTAGCATGATCTCTCAAATATTGACGAGCTTCTTCCTTAGGATCTGTTTCACTATCTGCTGAAAAGAATTCTTCACCCTCTTCATTCTCAATTTCATCAGGATTTTCTATCTTTACAGCTGGATTTGAAAATTTGACTCTCTTTCTTAATGTAACTTTACCAATTGAGTTTCTTTTGGGTTTTCTTATTATAATTTTTCTAGAAATTTTATTTTTATTAATCTCGTTTTTTGTTTCCACTGGACTTTTATTTAAATCGACATTTTTAGTTACGGCATCAGCAATCTCTTCAAAATTTTTGAGTTTCACATCAATAGGCTTCTCTTCTTTTTCTTTAATAAGCTTGTTATACCTTTTAAAATCCTGCTCGTAACGAGCTGCTCTTGTTGTAGGATCTAACGAATTATTGCTTGCACTACTGTTTTGTAAACGTTCTTTTATTAAGCCTAAGGCCGTCCCGTCTCCATTCCCATCAATTTTATCACTACTTACTAAACTTTCATAAAAATCCTCAGGAATTAATATCATTCGCTTCATTGTTAATTAAAATTTATATTATCAAATTTTATTTATATTATTTAAAAATTTTTTCGGTAATTAAAGGTAAAACTAGACTTGCAAGAATACCCGCTAAAGGATAAATCCCGTTTCCTTGTTGTAATAAACATCGTGTTGAGGAAGCACTTCTAGATCTACTGATTTTCCTCAATATATTTGCATGTTTTTGCAAATTAATAATTCTATTTTTATGAAAAGGTAAACGCCCCTTTAATAAATTAAAACAAATTTCAACGAAGCATAACAACTGTTCAGCGGATGCGTTTAATAATATATCATTCATTACCTTTCTAGATTTTTTAGATTCGTTAACTGAATTTAAGAAATTTACATTTTTCTCAATTAATTTGCTTGTAGAAATTTTTTTATTCATTTTGGTATATAAACTATAGTTTTTTCTCCCGTATTATAATATATATGTGTTCGAAGTCGTAAAAAGTCAGGAGTACTAGGATGTATATCGACTAACAAATATCCAAAGTTTTCTTTTGTAGCATTAGAATAGGATTCCAGAAAGTATTTTGATTTTGAAGGGAATAATTGGGTTGCATGTGTTCTAATTTGCAAAGCTCCTGCCGGATTTCTCATTAATAAAAGATAATGAGAATTATTACGGGCAACTTTTAATTCTTTACTGAATAAATGCTGTGTTATTAATATAACACTCATTTGCCAGTTATGAGACCCTTTAGTGAATATTGTATCCAAAAATATTTGGTTCATCCCAACCATTAAATCATCTAACACTAGTAACATTCTTCCATGCCTTGCTTGTTGTTTTATAAATTCATTTCCCCCGTTAGGCAACCCATTATGAACAATAACTTGTGTTTTACCTTTATTTACAAAACCTTTACGTTGCATATTTATAATATTAGAATTTAATTCACCATAACAATAAAAGACTAAATCAATTTGATTATGTTTTTCATTTTCATAAGTAACCATTTCCTCCAAATTTTCCAGCAAATTTTTAACCCATTCTGATTTTCCAGACCCAGTACTTCCGGATACGATCATAGTGAACGGGTGTTTAAAACGAGCGTGTATAGTATCGACTTTCTCAAATCCATTCATTTTATCTAATATAACAAATCAAATTCAGAATATTATATATAGAAAAATTAATTTTATTTTTTCATTATAATATTATTATTAAATTATGGAATTTTATAATCTCGAGCCTTGGGGTGTTATTGAAGATGAGTCTCAGGCAAATTCAAATCAGACAACAAATCAGGCTAATCAAGAAAGCAAAGAGGCAAATAAAAAGGTACAAATTTTTTATAAATAAATTAAAAGCACATTTTCAGAATGAAATAGATGTAATTACACCTGCTTTTGGATTGCTTAACATTGTGGATGAAATAATCGAAGAAAAAGAAGATGAGGTTGAAGATGAAAAAAATCTAGATACAAGTGAGAAATTACTTCGTCTGGTTATAGACGATGATGATGAGGATAAACCATTAGATTGGACTGTTGAACCAGAAAATCCATTTCGTGAACCAACACCCCAACCACCAACTACAACCATACGACCTTTTAATGAAATAACAACTAAACATGTTCGACCAAATAAAGGCTCTATTCCTTTACTAGACTATCTTTGTGAAATAAAAAACTGTTCACTTAAAGAACTACATGTGCTTTTTCATAATCTCGAAGTTCGGCGCGAACTTATAGAAAATTTGCAACAAAATGTCCAAATACGTACTTCTCATCTAAAGCCGAGTTGTAAAAATTTCAACGTCTATTGCCATGATTTAACAGCGCAATCTGCAAGTAATGTTCTAGCTATGGGAGGATATCTTGGAATAACGGTAAATTAAGATTAACTTTTAAATAAGATTGTATTTTTTAGGTTCGCGGGTACTACTACGTCAAGCACAAACTCAAACTCTGCCACCCATATTTACCGTGCCTTATACAATTTGGAGGAGGACACCATCGATCATTTTACCCGCTTGAATGTCTCAATGTGATCCGTCACAAGATGAAGGGAGGATGTTCATAGAAAGATATTTAATTTTAAAACTTTTAAAAAGCTTTTAATTTTTCAATAATTTTATTTTTAGTATACATAAAATATTGTATTTTTTATTTTTGAAAAGTAAATATTATGCAAATAGAAAATTGTACTGCTGTTTTTAAACTTCTTCCATATAATAAACGATTTTCTTACGAAAATTTTATTCAACTTGCCCGCCATGGGATAAATACAGAATATAATCCTCGGCGATTCCATTCAATAATTATGCGAGTTCGGCATCAGGAATATAAAACTACGGCAGCACTTATATTTCAATCAGGCAAAGTTGTTCTCACTGGTGTTCCTAACCCTGCATTGGCAATCAGAATGGCTTGGCGTGTAACTAAAAGAATCCAAGCTTCATATAAGGCAACAGGCAATGACTATTCTTATTTAAAAATTGGTGTGAGGAATCTTATCGTTACAAATATTGTTGGTGCCTATCGACATCCAAAAAAGCTGGCAATTGAACGACTTTATTTGTATCTTCGGCAACGACAAAATATAACTTGTTATTATGAACCAACAATATTCCCAGCACTTCGTTTTAAAATAAAAATAGAAGCGAGGGATGGAGAAGTTTCCTGTCTTTGTTATATTTCAGGACGTGTAATACTGACTGGATTAAAATCTCAAAAAGAAATGGAACCTATTTTTGAAAATGATATATTACCATTGCTTGAAAAATTTCCACGATTATAAACTTTATTTAAAAAATAAAATATTTACAATTAATATCAGAATAATTTTTTGCGGTGTGGTAAATAAAAATAAAAATAATTTTAACAAAATTATTGATTAAATCTATTTAAATAATCACGATTTGTCCAGTTTGCTGAGCCTGGAACATTTTCTAGATTGAGAATAGAATCGTCCATCAGACTAGTTTGTGGTTCAGTATTATGAAGTTGTTCATGTTGTTTGTCTTGGGTGTCCATGATCACTTCCAGTCTGAAGTTTAATAATTAATTTACGACTTATCAAAAAAAAATACCGGAATTTCTCTGTATCCAAACGGAAGAGTTTCCATCTCTGGCATTATCCTCCCCTTCTCATAATACGGTCTATATTGTTTTGTTGTCAAATGCGTGTAGAGCTGTGATCGTCGAGTTCTGCCAATCTGAGGGAATTGCACACATATTGAATTGCCATTTCCACCAATCCTGTTAAAGATGTCATCAGCAAGCGCTTCATCCCTAATTGAAAAATTTGTGTCATTTAAGTAAAAGTTTTAAATTTACATTATTCCATCAACATTAAACTGATCAAGCACAAGTTCCTTCATACTCTCAAAGTTGAGTAATTGATGTGTGGCATAAGAGAGCGGGAAAGAGCGAATCTTAAGCTCTGCTCGCTCATCCATCCCAGTATTTGCGTCGACGTGCCTGTACCCATAATTCTTTGGCCCTCCGGCAACAAATTCCAAAATCCGACGTGAAGGAATTTCACGCTTCATTTTTCCAAGTGATTCCCCTTCGGGTACACGTGGACCACCATCCTTCCCAACATAAATTAGGGAGTCGGTGTCGCAATACAAGAGACGGGCGCCAATTTCATGAACTTTCTTCATATAATCGTAGAGATGTAAACGAGCATACGAAGTCACAAACGCTGCTACAGGAATACAGTTGGTGTTGGGTGCTTTGGCAAATTCCGCCTTTTTCCTGACTACACACCGATCCAAATGCTCACTAACATGATCGAAATCGAGCATTTCTGTTGTCGGATCTTCAAATAATTGATGAAATTCTGCTGGTGTTGTGGCGTAACGGACTTCGGTTCCACAAACACGTTGCGCAAGCTTACCCCAAAGTGAGTTTGCCAATAATTTCTAAAATATTTATTTAATCAGACAATATAATTAAAATATACCGCAATCATTCGAAGGCCCGGATTCTTTTCAATACGATCTGGATCCAAAGCAATACCCTCAGTTCGTTCAAAATCTAGTAGATATTCAGCTTTATCCATTTGAGTTACACAACCATCCGGCCAGCCACTTGCCATTTGCTTTAGCCCCACAAATGTGTTTACATATGATTGAAAAAGCTTGTCGTCCCATTGGTCATAGTTCCAAACCTACAATTTTATTCAACATTTTAAATAAATAATTTAGTAACCTCATAAATATCCACGACTTTATAGCCGTGTTCCAGACCCGCATTCAGCTCAATGTGTGTGTAGCCGGTCAGCCAGGAACGCTCCCGATTTGAATGAGTGCAAGGCCTCTGTTGTTTATCATCGGCGCATTTTGCACAAAGTGGAAAGGTGAGCCGGCCATCATGGGTACGATAAGGTAGAAGAGGTGGAAGATTTCCTGGCAAGCATGTGGGTGGTTCTATTTTCACAAGAAGTAAACCCTTGTAGATGTTATGCTCTGGAATTTTCCAGGGCAAAGGGTTGTTGTTTGATGGATCAAGCAAGGTTTCACGAGTCAAAACGTGAGGATGACCGATTGGGAAGGGCCTTGACTTCATCACATAGGGATAGAGACTTACCTAAATTTTAAATGTTAAAAATTATGAATTAAAAAATTACAATATCGATATAGATAATTTCCTCATCTTCAGCACAAATGTGATGAAGTTTGAACGGCTCTGTCCTACCACCCCTCAGACAATCCTCCCTTGGATCAAGAGGTCGCACACAATCAATTTCAAGCCATTGATGGCGCAACTTTGGATTATTTCTTAATTTTTCCATCATTTCATGTCCCCAGATTACATGAAGTTCAAATCCGTGCTGGTGTTCCAATTCCCAAAGACGTTGTTGTGTCCTTTCATAAAGTTCTTCAGCAGTACGGCCAGCGGCTAAACGTTGATCCCGACGAGGGAAGCATCTTGGACAGCCTAAATTAAAAGTTTATACAAAAAATCTATTTTAAAGTACCGTGGAAGTAGCAACCCATGTATTCAATTGCTAATGGGCGTTGTGGGGGAGATCGCTGCCAAAGACCATCTAATCTATAACCACAATCTTCCACATGTGCTTCGCCCAATGCCCATTGTGCATGCTGAATCTTTCCTGCTGCTTCAGGATTTTGTTGTTCGAATAAGCGGATGTATCGCTGCGATTCAGCAGAGGCACGTCTTCCTCTCAAATAGCCTCCCTCAGGCGAATGGACTATCCAATTTTCAGGCAGGAAACAGCGACGCATAGTTGTAAGAGCCAAACCAGCAATTGTTGATGCGGCTAGAAAAGGGTCCAACTTTTGTGCGTGCTGGCCAATAAGATGCCGAAATCGAAGAACTCCTTCACGTAGAATAGCAACATCATTAGCACAATATAGAATAAGTTGTTCACGAAGCTGGAAATTAGTTGACTGATCGCTCATTTGTTGTTGATGCCACTCTAAAAGCGATTCTCTCTTCACTGAATTTTTATATTCTGGCTGATAATAATGAAGTGCAGGAAGTCCTTGAATTCTTTCATGAAGATGCTGTCTTTTTACAAAAAGGTAGGGAAAGAATGGCTTGGATGTTGCTACTTCTTCAGGTATTGAGAAAATTTTTGTTAGAGCATCAAGCTCACAACTGAAGTAATTAAGCGAGTCTTTGAATAAGACTTTTCTTTTGTGGTTCCCAGTTAATTTCATAGAATATATTTTAAGACCTGTTGTGCACAATCTTGTTGGTGGTTGGTTTCGATTGTGTAGAGCTTCAAGAACTAAGTGAAAGTCGTATTTACCACCATTATGGGCTATACAAATAGTTAACATTTGCTGCGAACCATGATTAAGAAGATAATCAAGAAATTGATCCACAGGGCTTTCATGGATGTTGTCGAAGGAATGGAAAAACATCCGGCGAGGATTAAATGAAATTCTATTTGGAAAGGCGGTGTTGTCGCCAGCGGCATTTTTGAAAGGTGGTGAACACCAATTGCGCCATCTTTCTCCTCGGGGCTTCCCGCAAAAGCATCCTACGGCACGTTGGCCTACATCTTCAATTTTAATTCCAGCCTTTATACAGTTCTCACAAATTATCTGATTAAAAACTTTTATTAGAATGAAAGCTGAATAAAAATTTTATTTTAAACATTAAAAAAATTTTTAAAAATTACCTCGGCAATTATAAGTATTGGAACATGTTTATATCCATTAATATTGCGGCTAATTTGTATATTTTCATCCTGGCTGGTTTCAGCATCAAAAAAGCATAAGCGAATTGGAGATTGTCGTTTCTTTTGTGGTTGTTGATCTTCTTCATCAGAATCTTCTTCAGCTTTTAATGGCTGAATATAACAAGGTAATTCCTCTGTGTGAGGCCCCCGACATTTTTTACAAATTAAATTTTGTTGTTGTTGTCGTCGACATTCATGTTGTTGTTGCCGATAAATAATAAGATGACATATATTACAAATGCGTCTCATTTGACAAATGGAAACAAAAGTACGGCTATCGCATCTAATAAATTCTTCAGGTGCATCATTTATTAAATGGTAATCAAAACAAGAACGATTAGGAAAAACAAATCCACAGTCTTGGCATAAAACTTTTTCAGAAATCTAAACTTAAATTACAATAAAAATAAAAATGATATTACCTGGCAAGGGAAATTTACACCTGATCTCATGCAAAATCGGCACACAACACTGCATCCCGACCAGTGAGTCCATCGGGTGTAAGAACGCTCACAGTCAATACAATAGCGTTGTACAGAGAAAAGTTGTTCAGGGCGTCCGATAAAATGATAATGATTATTTTCAAGCAGTAAACATAAATTGTATCGCGCTGCTCTTCCATCGCCCTTGTAGACTATTCTATATTGTTGTTCCTTTTGGAAAACAACAATACGAACATAATATTCATCTTCAAAAAAGATGTTTAACCAGTGTTGCAAGATTGCAACATGTTCGAGAGAATATTCCTTAAATTAAAATATTTTATGTAAAATTATTGTTATAATTTTAAAAACTAATTTAAACAATAAAAAATACCATAAGTCCAAATGCAAGTCCTGCATTTCGCATTAAATTTTCTACTTGGAATAAATGTTGATGTTGTTGTTGGCAAAATTCTTTAAATCTAGCGGGTCCGTTGGGTATGCCTTGATCCACCATCCTAATTTTTGCCAGTCCGATAACTACTGCACGAGCAAGGCAGTATCTGTCGTTAGGATTGTGGACGCGCACAATCGATCGGCACCGGGACGATAAAACATGGTCGGATTCCAAATCACAACTACCTGTAGGAAAATAGCAGCCTTATATTTAAATAAAAAATATAAGACTAGTATCGACCTACCAGATCGGGCATCGGGATTATTTGTTCGTTGTCCATCTAATGGCCACACGCCCACAACTTTTGTTAATGTTGTTCCCGATAACAAATCAATTCCGGCCTGAGACATTTCGTTCAGTCGTTCAATTGCTGCGGCCAAAGCGGCAGGATTATTCTGGCCAAGTGGTCGAAGTGGAATTGTAAACGGGTGATGGAAATTTGGGGGTTGCACCTGAAGACCAACCCGAAGTGGCGCTGGTCTTCCGGCGAGCACCCGATCCAAAAGTTGTTCAATTAGGCTTGTGAGAGCCAAATCTGGGCGAGGGTGGTCTTCAAGAGGATTGAATCGTATATGGCAAATTTGGCCATAAGTATTACGAGAGCGTGAATTGAAATCAGTAACACGCTCGATTGTGAAGTAATTGTTCATGTTAATGTCCTGAATTTATTATTATTGTATTATTATTAATTTTAATCTTTATTTATACAAACACACACAAACGACACATGCACAACAGTCACATTTATCTAAACTATTTAGCGCATAATTCCCATTAGCGCCACGGGGAGGGTTTAACTACTCAATTATAATTGATATTAAAAATTAAATAACAAAAGTTTAAGACTAAAATAATTTCTTGCTATTTAAGGCGGTGTGGGGTTAAGCGCGAGGTGTGGGGTTAACTACTTAATTATAATTGATACTAAAAAATTAAATAACACATAATTTCATAATATTTATTTAAAATTACATTAAAAACAATTTAAGGCTTAAATACTTTCATTATTTAAGGCAATAGATACTTTTAAAAATCAATTTAGGCTGAAATAAAAGCTTAATTTAATCGATTACAAAGTTATAAAATAATAATAAAATTAGGATAATAAAATATTATTTAAATAGAAGCAAGATATTTTGGGACGGAGATATTGTGATTTTCTCATGTAAAATAGTAAATCTTTTAAGAACTAAAGTCACCAGGAATGGATAATAATAATATTCTCTATTTATTCGAAATATTTTTCCTTTAAGAACCAACGTAACCGTGAAAAATGTGTATTTGTCAGAACACGCCCAATATCTCCGTCCCCAAATGTCTTACTACAATTTCAGAGATTATATGTAAGGATTATTTCTGTTAATATTTAAAAAGTAAGAAAACATAATTTTTAAATTATAAAAATAAATTATTTTTTAAAAAAATTGTAGTTTTTAATAACCTAAACATGCCCCTTAGATTGAAAATTCTGAGAGTCCAATACAAACACAAAAAATATTTAAAATGTTGGACTACTCGTTATTTTCAACCTGGGGAGCCATATCCTTTCGACATATTGTACAAAAACGATAATTACGTGACAAATCCCAAAAACAAATTTTATGAATTTTATGATTACACGGTAAAACGATTACACTTTGTAATGCGTTAAAATCTCGGTTACACGGACCACATGATTCTTCCTCAGGATTGTGAATGTAATCCTCTGGAAGTTTAATACGAGAGGCCATAAGAGCATTCCGTTCACTTAAATTCAACCCCCCAGGTGCCGAATATACATCAACAATACGTCGCTCCCCTCTATACATTTGTGCCAAGTGACTTTCTTCATCGTTAAATACTGAAGGTTCACTGTAGATTAAGGGGGGTGGGGTACGGCCGGCAGTTCGCAAAATGTTTCGTAACTAATAAAAAACACAATATCACGGACAACGCATTAATAAGACAAATATTTTTATTTTAGTAAAATTTACTTGAATTGGCTGGTTGCTATTAGAATTTGCAAATTGTGTAGGCATACGCTGAAAAAATATAACTCTTAACAATAATTTAAGTGTATTTGAATTTTTAACTTAGAAAATTAAAAAAAGCATTACTTGATGAGAAGAAGAATTCTGAGAAGTTGAATTTGTTGGTGTCAATTCATTTAAAATTTCACTAGGAAGCTGAGGTGTTTGCTGAAATTTTTTGTATTTAGTGATTTTTAAATAAAAATTATTAAGTATTTTTCATTTATAAATAATAAATTTTTAATAACTCAATTTTTTTTTCAAATAAAGAATTACAAATAATTACTTGAGGCGTATCATCTACCACCACCAAGTCATTTAAATTTTCAGAAGCAACTTGTCGATGTTGATGCTGAAATAATTATTATTGTTGCATGTATTATATAAAAATTTTAGAAAATTACAAAAAAATTGTAATTAAATTTTGTTAAAAATATTATTTGTTAGCATACTCTTAAATAACTGGCAATTTATTAAGAAACATCGTTTTAAATTTAAACAAAACTGCAATATTCAAATTTAAAAAAATAAATTGATTTAAATATGAATCCCGTTAATTGAAATTTTATTGAATCTAGCATTGATATTAAATACTTAATTCGAATAGATTTAAGCTAATATTTTATTTTATATTTTTTATAAATTTTTTAATTTAAAATTAATTTAATATTAGCAATTTCTCATCAATTGAGTTTAAGTACAATATTAATCAATTCGATTATGTATCATATTACATTTAAAATTTAAAACTCAGTAAAAACATTTTAATCAAAATACTTAGGTAAATTTCAAATTGGCAAAAGAAAAAAAATTTCAAATGATAAAATTTACTTTAATTCAATACTAAATTTAATTAAAATTTCTAGTTCAAGTGAAATTTTTAATTCAAATTTTAATTTAAATTCTATTAAATTTTTAATTCAAATTTTAATTTAAATTCTATTAAATTTTAATCATTTATTTAATTATTTTAAGCAAATAATTTAATTAATGGCTAAATCTTCCTTCAATAGTCATTAAATAGTAAATTACAAATGAATATTAATAAGACAAATTTATTAAAAGCATTTTCAAAAATATTTATTTAAACAATTAAATTTATAATTGGAATATAAAAAACTATTCAAATTATATAATTCAATAAAATTTTATTTTAAGCAATATAAAAAATAAATTCAGAAATTAGGATGAAATTAAATTATAGTTGTAAAGCAGTAAAAAGATTATTACTAAATTTTTACGAGAAAGAGCATAATAAATTATAATCGAAAAATTCTTAATTTAATAATTTTTTAAATAATCCAATGTATTTTTTTAAAATAAATATTAATAATAGATTGAATAAGGTTAATACATTAGATTTATAATTGAAATATTTAAGATTTAAAAATTTTCAAGTCAACCTACATATTCAACTTCTTCTTCCTCTTGGGGCTGTTGATAAATACGGGCGGAACTTGAAGGCCCTTGCTCAGTTAAATTACTTTGTTGTTGTTCAAAATTTCCGGCGTTTAGTATTTCAATTGTTGAGGAGCTAACAAAACGCAATTTTATGTCCACACTTCCAGACCATAAATGACGAGCTCCTGTCTCGGGAACTACAATAAGATTGCACAGCTTAACTCGCTAAATTTTAATAATTCAAAATTTTTTTAAATTTAAATTTAAAAAAATTTACTTGATTTATTTTTGCCCCTTCTAATCGGCTCGCATTTTGTTTCCAGGCAAAGACGCAAATTTTTTCTTTATCACCAGCCTGGCCTATTTCCACATGACAGTCACCGCGGTCCCACCCATTTTTGGCGGTGGGACCGCGGTGACTGTAGACCACATCTCCGATGAGCTCGCTTAAAAAATATTTTTATTAATTAAATTTTGAATATTAATTTGAAAAATATTTAAAAAATATTTTTATTTTCAAAAACTACCTGAACACTTGATCTTTCTCCCACGGTAACATGAACATATCTGTTGCAGTACAGCCAGTAGTTTCATCTAACGTTATGAATCTGGCTCCTTCAGGCTGATGGCCAGTAAATCGATTCTGCCGTTTTGCAAGAATCTATTAAAAAAATTTTTTAATTAAAAATTTTAAATAAATTAATTACTTTGAAAATTTTTTTTAATTTTTAAAAAATTAAAATTTAAAAAATTTAAAAAATTTTAATTTTTAAAAAATTAAAATTTAAAAAATTTTAATTCACCTAAACGTATTAAACTTTGTTGGTTTAAATATTTTATTTACCTGCGCAGCTATATCCTGAGGCATTCGATCCGCTTCAACAACTGCAACAATCTTTAAACAAAAAAAATAAAATTTTTTAAATGTAGTATTTTTTAATTAGTTAAGAATAAAACTAATATAAAAATATATATTTTTTCTAATATATATATTTTCTTTAGGATTTTACAATATTACAATACCTGAGCTGGAGCTGCGGCTACAGGCATTGGCATTGGTGCCGCATTTGTTGAAGTCATTCCCTCAACCTTTATTATTAAAATTTAAGAAATTTTTTTAAAAATTAAACAAATTTTGTTTTTCTTTCATTTAATTTAACCATGGTAATTTAAAGTTTTTTAGATTTTTTTTTAAATTAAATCAAATTTACTTGATTTTGTTGTGTTGGATACAAAGACCACATCTGTTCACTTGCCGGAACCTAAATATGTAAATTAAAAATTGAACAAGAGAATAAATATTAGTGTTAGTTTTAGGAAATACTTAATCTGAAATAGAAAGACAAAAACACTGAAAAAAATATCAGGCATAAATTTCCCGAAAAATTTACAAAATAAATATATTTTTACATTTTTAGAAAATTCACAAATCTACCTGGGAATCCGGATTTGTGTTTAGTGTTGCATTTGTTACATTTTGTATAGGTTGTTGTAATGATTCTACTGGTGGAGGTGTTGGCGAAGTTATAATTCTAAGCTGACGTCGAGGAGGTCCCGGACTCTGTTCACTTGTTGGGCGCTTGCGGTTTGTTGAATTAGAGCTTGTTCGTGGCATAATTTTATTTTTCTGAAATATTAAAAGTATAAATTTTAAATTAATTAAATCAGACTGGAACATGGGTACAATATTATAGAAATGCCTGCGGATATCCGTCTGTATCCGCCGTAAATATCCGGATACCAAAATAAGTATCCATGTCTAGTCTGAATTAAATTAAGCGATTTTGTATAAGTAAAAAATTTTAAATAAAAATAATGATGAAAATATTTTAATGAAAAAGGTTGATTAAATTATTTGTTTTAATTGGAAAAATTTTTTTTGTTTAAATGGCTAAAAAAAAAGATTTTATCTACAACATTCCTCTTTTGTTTTGTTCCCTTTTAAAAGGAAAGAAAAAAATTTTTTGAGTCCTTAAAAATTAAGTCCTTAATTTTTTATCAATTAACAAAATTGATTAATTTAGGTGTCATTCGACTAGGCTCGTCAAACTCTTCCGAATGAGATCACATTTGTATTTTCTAAAGAGTTTTGAAACCTTACCCTAGTCAATTACCGACATTCGAGTTTTAAACATAATACGACTAACAAAGAAAGTTTACAATAATATTTATATAATATCTATAAATTTACTTCAAGTTTCTCTGACAATACACCGCTCAACGCAGCAGCAAAGTTCTTCCCAATTCCACAAAGAATAATAACACGTCCACTAGTCATGTATTCACAACCATGATCACTAACACCTTCGATGCCAGAAGTAGCACCAGAATTACGAACTGCAAAACGTTCTCCAGCAATTCCTCGAAAGAATGCTGTCCCTATAAAAAATTTAAAACTTAGAAATTGAGAAAATTTTAAACCAGAAGTTGAGCCATAAAGAGCCACATTTCCAATTATTGTATTTTCTTCAGAAGCATAATTAGAATTTTTGTATGGCTGAATTATTATTTCACCTCCAGAAAGGCACTAAATTAAGAACAAAAATAACAGAAAAATTAATTCCCAACCTTTCCAACATAATCATTCGCCTCACCCTCCAATCTGTCAGTGAATACTTTTGCCAAAAAAGCACAAAAACTTTGTCCAGCGGATCCTTTTAAATTAATTTCCAATGAATGCCTCTCAGGCAACCCTTCTTCTCCATAACGAATAGAAATCTTTGAAAATATTTATAAATTTTATTAATTATTCAAATACCTCGTAGCTAGGTCGGGCCCCAAAACAACGGTTTGTATTGCCTATTATTCTTTCTTTGAGACTCACTTGTTTGATTGCTGACCTAATATTATTGTCTTTGGATTGATCCTTCCGATAACGTTCAGGTCTCTCACCACCTTCTCCTTTGTTGGATTTTGCACCGATCTTATTCATAGCAAACGCTAATGATGTATAAGCTTCCATACTTATAACCCTAAACAAACACTTTTAAAATGGTTTGAGACATTTGAAAACAGTTACATGGAAAAAGTGAATTAGTCTCTTATTACTTTAACGCAATGTTAACACCAAATTAAATCAAAAATAAAAAGAACGAACCCGAAAGACATTGCTCCAGTGACAAATCTTTTCACAATTTCTGATGCCGGTTCAACTTGATCCAATGGAATTTGAAGTTTAGCGTTTGTTTTAATTTCCAGTTGACCACGAAGGCTGCAAAGACGTTGAGCAAGATTTGAAGCTATCGCAAAATCTTGATAACTCTTGGCATCATTTAAACGAGCAGCAGCCTTTAAAAGTAAAATTTAAGATTTCTTTAGAATTTATAACCTGAAGTTTTGCTATGTTAACCTCATTGACATGTTTTTCTCCACCATCGCGCCAATGATAAATTTCAGGACTTAGGAAAACTTTTCTATCATCTTTTAAAAAAATATAAAATTAAGCTCTGAGTTTTAAGCAAACCATAAAGGTATAAATCCCTATTTGGTACATTTGGATAGGCGATCCGATGTCTTCGAATTGCCTCCAATACCAAAGTTTCAAAGTCAGCAACGCCAAGCCGAAACAAAGAATTAGTAAAGCATTTGTCAACAACTTCACGACCCAGCCCAACAATTTCAAAAATTTGTGCACCCTATGCAAGAAACGAATTTAAGAAAACAAAAAATTTTATACCTTGTAAGAGTGTAAAGTACTAATTCCCATTTTTGCCATCACTTTATAAATGCCTCGTTCAATTCCTGCTTCATACCCTTGTACAACAGCATCGTCTGTCAGATTTTTATCCAAAAGTCCCATTGTTCTAAGTCTATAACAAGTCTCATATACCATATAAGGACAAATTGCATCAGCACCAAATCCAAGAAGAACACAAAAATCTAAATAAATTTTGAATGACTCTTAAAGATAATTATTAAACGCACCGTAAACCTGCTTTACTTCACCAGACTGATATATATAATAATTTATTGCACCAAGAGCAAGAAGCGCCCTGTACAAATTTTGCTTTTTTTAAAAAACACAAATTACCTAATTGGAACGTAATCTCTGTCAACTTGTCTATCAGAGAGAATTAAAATTTGACAACCGTCTAGAGCTGCGGAACAAGCCTCACTAAAAATAAAATTCCTAAAAAGGATCAAACTGCTAAAAAATATACTTGCATATTCTGACTAAAGCTGCCACCAAACCTCTCTGCCCATGTCTTGCTTGATAAACAATATTAATTACATATGAACGCCATCCCAAGTCATAAATTAACTAAAAAATATCAAAAATTTCTAAAAATCAAAATTTAACTTGTGCGAGATCATCAAAAATGTAAATGCCATGATAAAGAGGAGAGATGAGTCTAACTTAAAAGATAGTTTAAATTAGAGCCCGGCACGGAACGGGACCCCATACGGGATTTTTGGGATCCCGTCCCGGAATCCCGGGTTTTTGGCGACAAACGGGATTACTGGATTTACGGGATTAATCCTGTGGAATCCTGTCCCGGTCGAATTTTGAAACACAATCACGTTCCGGGATCCCGGGAATGCGATTTTTAAGGTTTTCCCGTTATAATTTATAAACTGCTAAACTGAACAAACCTCCATGAGTTGATTTTCTTGTAGCGGCAATTTCTCTCTTTACTTTGTAACCAGGAATTTCACCTGAAATTTGGAAAAAAACAATTTGATTTTACAAAGAAAAACAAAACCTCCGTCGCCCAGCTTTGCTCCCTGAGCCATTTTTATTTGTACCTCAACGGAATTTGCCAGATAAGAGCTATATATCACGATTAAAATTCATATAACTAAAAAATCCGACCTGTTAACACCAAAGCTGGCCGAAGCTACCATTTGTTGCGAAATTTAAAGGAATGATCCGTTGATGGGCACACAAGCAAAAAGCTGTTGGAAATAGGAAAGAAAAGTCACAGGAAGGATCGATTGACGGGCACCCGCGCAAAAAAAACTGTTGAAAATAGAAAAGCAAAAGTAGTGGCTTATAGTAGCAGAAAGGAGAGAAGAGTTTTGTTTGTTTGTTTGTTGTCTCTGCTCTAAATCTACAGCAGAGAGAGAAAAGATTTACTGCAGAAGCGAGAGAAAGTTTTTTAGCAGAAAAGAGAAAAGATTTTACAACAGAAAGGATAGTAGAGTTTTTTGTTTGTTTGTTGTCTCTGCTCTACCTTTTCTCTGTCTGTGGGGGGTGGGTAATCAGCTTAAGTTAAATTATAATTTATATTTATTCAACTACCCGGTGGCCGGGTCGGTAGTGTGCCCGCCTTTAGGCAGGAGGGCACAGGATCGACCCGACCACTGGAAAATTAATTTATTAATTTCGTTTTTAATAATGGCCTTTTGACTTTTAGGCGTTTTAACTTTTGGGCATTTTGTCGCGTGGCATTTTGTCGCGTGGCAATTTGTCGCGTGGCATTTTGTCGCGTGGCATTTTATCGCGTAGCGTTTTGTCGCGTGGCATTTTGTCATGTGGCAAAAGGTATGGATTACGTCATCCTTATTTTCTCTGCCCGTCTCTTCAGGGGCGGGGCGATAATCAATCAATAAAAAGAAAGGGATGTTATAGTAGTGAAAGGCTAAAAGGTATTAAAAGACCGGTTAATAAAAAAACCGTACACTAAAAGACCGAGAGGGCCAAAAAGGCACTCTAAATTCTTAGGATTTTACTATTCTAGAAAAATCAAAAATGAACAAGCATAAAAATTTTTTAAAATTGGAAGCATTTAATAAAAAATTATATTCAAATACAGTAGTTTCATACTCTCTGAATTCAGCACTGAACCGACCTAAACATTTGATATTTATTTTTTTTCTCTAGCTACACTATTTCTTTTATAGAATTTCTCTAACTCTTGGGATAAAGTGTCATTTATTTTTAGCATTACATCCCAAATTCTCAACTACCTCAAACATTTTCTTTCTCTACTTGCACATTCTACCTACTTTATAAAGGAGTAAGAGTAGTTATAATACAAAAAGGAACACAAGAGTCTGATAAAATGAAAAGTGGCTTCTTTGAAATTTAATGAGGAAATACAAGAAAATATAAAATTCTTCTTTACTTTTAAATAAGTGAGTTAAAAATGTTTGAGAAAAATAAAAAATATAAAAGCTTATACATAAAATTAATCAAATTGTCTCATTTAAAAACATCCAAACCTCCAAACTTTCTTCTTTCATTACCGAAATGTTTGACTACTTGTTGCATCAATCGGATCACGACTACTTCCAATTTGTTCAGAAAAATTTGTTATTTTAACCCATGGAGCGCTAATTGTAAATTGTGTATCTTCTCTTTTTAAAAATGGAATTGAGTCAAATAAATTTAAAGATAATAGAGACATTGATTGAAGGCACTGGAGAAAAAAATTATTTTTTAAAATAAAAATAATTAGAATTCGGAGTAAAAACGCCTATTCGGGAGTCTTTCTGGTAATTCTTCGGTTCGTACCCCCCACTCCTTTTTCCTTCCTCAAAGTGTTAAAAAATGGTCAGTCAATCTTGTGTTATAGAACTCGTCGAGCTGAGTCGAATGACACCAAAATTGACAAAATCCGACTTACTTGGACCGAGATACAGACCCCTGAATATTGAACAACAACAGGGGCGATTTTTTGAAATGAAAAAAATTTACACAAATGATAGCTCATTTGGAAGAGCTCTTCGAGTTGAGTCGAATGACGCCAAAATCAACTCGATTGGACAAGATTTGACATAGTTATGACATGAAGTATATTTATCGGAGTCGGCGACTTTATGTCATAATTTTGTCAAATCTTGTCCAATCGAGTTGATTTTGTCGTCATTCGACTCAGCTCGAAGAGCTCTTTCGAATGAGCTATCATTTGTATAAACTCTCGAACCCATGGTTTTTCGCCCCTATTGTTGTTCAATTTTCAGGGGTCTGTATCTCGGTCCAATTAAGTCGGATTTTGTCAATTTTGGTGTCATTCGACTCAGCTCGACGAGTTCTATGACACAAGATTGACTGACCATTTTTTAACACTTTGAGGAAGGAAAAAGGAGTGGGGGGTACGAACCGAAGAATTACCGTCTTTCTTATGCAAATGTGCAGCAGCGTATATTCTCTCACATTGTGCCTAATAAAAAACCGGAAAAGTCCCGAAAAAAGAATCGCGTTATAAAGAAGCTGACAGCACATTTTGCCACTTCTTTCTCTGATGCTCCCCATTTCACCACCGGACTTTTCCGGATTTTTGTTAAACACAATGTGAGAGTGTACATACGCAGCTGCACATTTGCATAAGAAAATCGCGAATAGGCGTTTTCACTATGAACTCTAAAAATAAATTTTAAACAAACCGTAATAATCAAATACAAAACAAATGTTATATAAATACTTCCAGGGCCAATTAACATTATCCAAGCCATCCAAGTTCCCTCTAATTCAGCCATTATATAATCAAAAGAAAAATATAAATTAATTGCAATTACTAAAAGTGAAGTAAAAAATGCAAATACCTTTAAAAAATTTAAAAATTTTTAAAAAATTTTTTTCAAACTTGTCCAGTTAATGTTGTACAAAAATCAAACATTATTTTTCGATGTGCAGTAAATGTAATTATTGGTAATAAAGCAAAAGGTAATTGAATCATTTGGACACAATTTAATAAATCATTCATACCCGTTAAATTTTGCACTCCTTGGGTTTTTAAGGCAAGCGATAATGTTGGCACAATTGCTATTGAACGGGTAAATAAAACTCTCCTCCAACGGGGCCATTTGATTTGTAAAAAGCCTTCCATGGTGAATTGACCAGCGTATGTGCCTAAAAATTAAATTAATTAATCAAAGGGCTGAAGGCGGAAACGGCTAATGTAAGGACGATAAGAGGGACCTCCAAAAACCACTATCTTCAAATTTCCCATCCTGACCCGGAAATTTCCAAAAAACCTACTCCCCTAATCTTGAAGTTTCACAGTGTAGCCCGATTAAAATTCAAATATTATATTAAAAACCTGTCATTGTACTGCTCTGACCAGCAGCCATAATTCCAACACCCCAAACATATAGAGCAGTTAATCCAAATTGACAGCCAAGAAAAATTCCTCCTTTGTAAATATCAGCCTCTACAGGGTCTGTATTGTTTGGAAAAAGTTGTCTATCGGGAATTGTGCTTTGGCCCTCGCAGCTTTTGAACTTTAAAAAAAATTTTTTTGAATTGAAGAGTTAAAATTAAAGAAAAAATTGTTTGCCAACCCACAATATCTGCATTCGTTTTTCCATAAAGTCCATGTGCAAATACAGAAACAACAAAAAGATTGATGAAGAAACTACAAGTTAGAGCTATTACACATTCAATAAAATAGTAAAGATTTGCTTCTGAAATATTTCTGCGTTGACTTCTATCAATTTTTCGACTTTTTACTAAAGCGGAATGCCTAAATTTAAATTTTAAAATTTTCAAAAAAAATTTTTAAAAATTTACAAATAAAGGTTATGTGGCATTATAACTGCTCCAACAACACTTATTGCTTGCAAAAATTCTTTTCTGCCACAATCGGGGCAATAAGGAAGTAAAGTGCCAGAAATTAAATCAACAATGTCTGGTTTTACAACAAAAAACTTTTTAAAGAATTTTTTAATTTAAAATTTAAAATTAAAGAAAACCTCAAATCCAAAAGTTATAGCCATTGTAGCAATTAAAAGAGCAAAAATAAATTCCAATTTTCGAAACCCGTAACGGTCAATAAGTAAAAAAGTGAAGGTGTCAACCATGGTGATTAAAACACCAACAAATAGAGGAATTCTGATAAAAATAAATTTAAAAATTTTTTTAAAGAAAACCTTCCATTAGAAAGCAAAGAAAAAGCAATTGCTGTACCTATAACTTCTTGCATGTCGCTGCCTAGAAAATTAAAAATAATTTTGAAAAAAATTAAAAAACAAACATATAATTGCAATTTCAATCATTGACCAGAGAAGGAGACGTGGAAATTTTGGATAGAATTCGTAGGCCATCTCCTGAATTAAAAAATTTAAATTGACATTCATAACGATAAGAGAAACCATAGCGTAGCCAGGGATTTCTATCGGGGGAGGGGGGGGGGGGAAATAGCCCCCTTGGCTACGCACTTAAGAGAAACGAAAAATTATTTTTGGAAAGAAAATCAAGGAAAATCCCCAATCAGACAAAGTTTTAAAAAATATACCGCCATATTTTTCCCTGAAACAACACCCAGACGAGCCGATAACCGCTGCAAAAAAAATCCAAGAATATGAGCCATCAGAAGTACCCAAAGAAGCTAAAAGAATTATTTTATAAATTAATTTGTATTAAAAATTTTTTCATACTTTGTATCTAGCAACAGTTCCAGACTGCAAATCTGACTCGATATTTCCTGAAAAATAAATGTAGAACAAGAAATGCTAGAAATGTCGTTTATGGCCCCTTCTTAGGGAAGAACTTGGGGAGGGAAAAAGGGGCCGTAAACGACAATCAAATCCAAAAACCCCCAAAAAACCACAAAACAAACCTGGATCCAAATAAGCAATGCTCATCAAAAAACCAGGCCCAGTACTTTAAA
This sequence comes from Meloidogyne enterolobii, assembly GCA_963681835.1. NCBI lineage: Eukaryota > Metazoa > Nematoda > Chromadorea > Rhabditida > Meloidogynidae > Meloidogyne > Meloidogyne enterolobii. The sequence continues at coordinate 68,996 of CAVMJV010000086.1, read as the reverse complement.
AATAAATTTTAAAAATTCTCAAAAAAAAAAATTAAAAACTACGTACAATGCCCAAAGTTTCCTCAAACTAAAAATTGACTAAAAAATAAAAAAATATTTTAAAATCAAAATTTAAATTTTCACCTCTCCATCAGTTTCAGGAATAGCCACCATATAATCCAAAGCTTCCTCCTCTGTGCAAATAGACTCAGTCCTTTCATTTTCCGAATTTTGTTGTTGTTCTCTTTTATTTTTTGTTTGCGATTCGGACACTTCTTGTTGGTTATTATTTATTCCAGTCATTTTTAGCAGAGTTTTTTTGATGTCAAAAGGCACAGAATTTAAATTTTCTTTTTTAAAAAATAAAAAAAAATTTGTAAAAAAAGTAAATTAGTGATTCAAGGTGGAACAGAAAGAGAGGAAAAACGTTACTTAACATTATTAGAAACAATTTGATAAGAACACATATTGATTCCCCTACTATTAAAAATGTTGCATATCACAAAAAAAAAATTTTTTTTAGGAAAAAAATTTTTTTAAAAAACGAATCATACTCAAAATTAAAAATTTTAAAAATCCAAAAAATCAGAATGCCAACAAAAATATAAAAATAATTTTTTAAATATTTTTAAACTGATGATCCCTAAAATCAAGGTAATTTTGATCAATATCTTCAATAAAATTATAAAAAATTGTCAACATTATCCTATAAGGGAATTATAACTGTAATCTTTGAACAAATATGCACCTATTTTTATATACCTAAATACATATATTAAATTTATCATAATAAGAAATTATCGATTTTAAAAGTTAGTTTGATTGTCGGGTACCAAATACTTTTAAGTGAACAATTTTAGTTCAATTGTTATCTTTATCATTCCATTAAAATGTTAAACATTTAGGAAAAAAAATATTTTTTACGATTTTAAGGGCCAAAAATAAAATATTTACTAAATTATCTAAATAATATTAACATAATCCACGTTACATAATTTAATTTATGTTTTTATTTTTTTTGAAGAAAAGGAATGTTTAGTCCTAGTCATAGTTAGTTTAGAAATGTCAATACTGGGTATTTGTAAAGTTTAAATAAAAATAAAAAAATAACAAAAATTCTTTTCATTTTTACTGTGAGAAAAAAGGGGGAAAAAGTGAGTGCTTCCCGAGTGATTAATTTTAGATTACTCATAAGAAGGGATTAAAATGGGATAAAAATCGAAATAAATCGGCTTTAACATGCTTCAATTAAAACAAAATTTTAATAAATTTAATAAAATATTCTACCTATTCTATGTTGCTGGTCATTTGTTTGTTTAATTCTAATAGTTGGTTGGACTGTTAATAACAATTGCGATCGCTTCTGATCTCCGTTATTCACGCCACCCTTCTTTTTTGTACCTCTTCCTGGAAAAAGACAAACAAATAAAAATTTTTTTTTATTTTTTAGTAATTGAAAAAAGGGCCCACGTAATGCAAATAACCAGTTTTCCTTCCTCTCTCTCCCGAAATCCAATAAAAATTTTGGGCGCACTTGATCTCTCAGCGGAACTTACCCACACACTCTTTTTACAAAACAAACAAAAAAATAATTTAAAAATTTCAAAATTGCACAAAAACAAAGCAATTTTTAACCAAAGATTGAAAATTTAATCATTCAATTTTAAATTGAATCAATTAAAAAAAAATATTTTATAATTGAAAACAGGAAATTTAAGAAGTTTAAGAAGCTTTGGAAATTATAAAAATTAAATTCTAGTCAGTTGGGGGGATTAAGAGGGAAAAAGTTTGGAAGACTTCTAGGACCGGATTTCAGAGGAGGGGGGGGGGTTGGGTAAATCGTGAGATATCTCTGTGACTCAAATCTAGGATAACCTTCTACATTCAATTTACTCCAAAATATCAATAAATAAAAAATTCTAACACCTTTATCAACTTCTTGATCATTTAACATTCCATCACGGCATGTTCCATAGGCACTAGGATTTTGTTTAGAAATTGTTGATAATTTTGATAAAGAGGAGGATGAGTCAAATAACCATGATTTTTCATCAATCTTAGGCTCATCTCGTTTCCAAAGATTCATTTTAGAAAATTTTAAAGATTGAAATTTAAAAAATCAGGGTCAAAAAATATTCAATGAATTTGAAGAAAATCAATTAAGATAGGTATCTTAACAATATTGTATGAGAATAAAATATATAATGGTTGATAAAATTTACAAAAAAAACTGATAAGAATTATAGAATCAAATAATAAAAATTTAATTAATTCTTTGGGGTTTGAGCATGATGCAAAAGCTAAATTTATTTTAATTATTTTTAAAATTTTTTTTAAATTTTCGCTACACCGACACCTTCTAAATTCATTTTTTGTTAATATTTTTTTAATTTTTAAAATCTTCCATTGTACAAAAAATTTCATTTTTTTGCACTTTAAAATATACAAAATCTCATCATCTCTTACGCACATATTTTTCATCTTCACTCAATTAGGGGGCCATTTTTTTAAATTAAAAAGAGAATTTGGTGAATTCAAAAATAGGGGGAAAAGGTGACAGCCGATGGGAACGCATCGTCATAGGAGGGGAGAACGTTCTCGCACGTCTTGGGAGGCTTTCGTTGGTTTGCGCGCTCACATCAAAACTCGCTGTGTTTTTGGTCCTCCCTCACTCAAATCAACCAGTAATCAACACAAGATCAATGCCCTCATCACAGGAAAAGGCTGGCGCAGTGATCGCTACTAAAATTAGCTATCGACACCCGAGAACGTTGACACCAAAAGAAAAAACTGCATTATCTGAAAACAAATTTAGAGCGACAAAAACTAAATCTGCTATTTCAAAATTGTATTTTTCGGTATTATTATTTATCTTCACATGTGTGGGTGTTCCAGAATTTCAAAATAATGGTTCGCCGTTCTAAATATTTAATTAAAATATTTATTTTATTTATCAATTTACTTGAATATTTTCAAGTCTATGCTGTACCTTCTCCTGTTGGACCTTGCACTATAAATTCGGGAATTGATGGATTTCCACAAATTTCACTTCCAAAATTACCCGGAACAAATCCTAGGCTGAAATGTACTGATAAAGGTGATTAATCTTTAGAAATCAAGAATATTTTTCTCTGAAAAATCTAAAGAAATCTATAAATTGAAGGATATTTCGAGTTGATACAATGCTTTTCGGATTATTGCGTTTGTGTGGATCCAAGCACAGGTAGCTTGAAAAACTAATGAACGTATACGGATGATCTCCCTTTAATGATAATGATTTAATACTTAAAAATAAAAGGTGCTGAAGCAACTTCTACAAAGACTTTATCAAATCGAATAAATCCAGAATGTGGTAGATGCTACAGATCATTAGCCCGTTATTACAAGGACAGCGATGATTTTCTGTTCCGTCCGTTGTGCGATCCAAAGACTGGTACTAAACTGTAGAAGGATTAAAAATTAATTTTTTCAGGTAACTATCTCCCCAAGCAGTGCAAAGATGAGAAACATTGTGAGTGCCATCCGTAATTATCTAGTATTTTCTATAAACACAGGTTTCTGTGTGAATGTACTTAATGGTCTCAAATTGAGCAAGGATGAAAAACCAAATTCTCAGACTACTTGTGATGATGTAATCTCTCTTAATCAACCTTAAATCCCCTTTTAAATTTCATCTTAAAGGGGCATTTTGATTTTTCAATTGGCGGAGGAATGCTTACCAAGAGTGAGAAATTACCAAGTGGTATAACAATCGAACAACGTATTCCGATTGGAAATCCTCTTTGCAAATTGCCTAAAGACTCAGGTGAAAACCGTTGCAATGGTAAAGGAAAAGGAGTAAAGGTAGGTTAAAGCTAGAAATTCCGAAAATATTTTAATAAATAGTGGTATTTTGATGTTGATACATTTGAATGTTTAGCCTTTAGCTATAACGGGTGTGGTGGAAATAAAAATCGGTTTGATTCAGTAACTGAATGTTGGGATCAGTGTAGACTAGGTAGAACGAAAATTTTTAAATTAAGGCATATTTACATAAATGTTTTTAGCGGATATGGCCGGATGCGCAGGGATGACACTTCCTGCAACAAATACTCATGGACATACAATTGTATGTTCCAGTATGGAAGCAGGAAGTGCCCCTATACAAAGCTGTCCGGCTGGTTATCGTTGTACAATGCTTGCATTTATGGGGTTTATTATAACTATTTTTAATTATTAAAAAACTAAATTTTGTGAAGTGTTTGTTGCCATTCCGCTACTCAAGGTGCGATTATACCTTTTACACCTTTCTTACTTCTGAAGCTTGTTTAAGATCTTTATGAACGAAACTACCGACCTTCTTGTGTCAATGGAAAGCATCCCCTATTAATGGAAGCTGGAGGGACTCCTGCAAACCTAATAGGTACGGAAAAGACATTATAATCTCAAAGTTTAGATTCAGGCAAAAAGTGCACTGATAACTTTTGTCCTTCTAATTCAAGTTGTGTTGAAAAAGAAATTTTTGCTCATTGCTGTCCTCGATGAGGATTAAAGAAAGTAACGATTCTCTGAAAATTTTAGATAAAACAATATTTTCACTTTCTCAAAATTCTCGGTTTTTATTATTTTGATGAATACTTATTTTTCCTTGACAAATAAGCTTGTTTTTAAAAGTTTTAATATTACAAATGACCCAGAACCCTTAATAAGCTAACCGGCTGTCAATAAAAAAGTAACGTTTACATTCTTTAAATGACCAACGTTTTGCTTCCTTTGCTTTGCCCTTTTTTGAAGGAAAGACAAGTGCATTTCCGTCTGCCATTTTGAACAATCAATCCTTTTTTATGCTTTGAAAAACTGCTCCCGACGGAGATGGATGCGAAGAATGGGCAAAATAAAGAAAAGAAAGTGTTTTTTTGGAAATGAAAAAGTGTCGAGCAGCTGCCAAACCCTTTGCCCTTTCTTTTTCACGCAAAAGTATATTTTAAACTAAAAAAACAACACCAGAAATGACTGAAATTTTTGTTTAACAAGGCATTCACTTTAATGCCAAAGTTTGCTTTTTAAAAACAGATGGGTTTAGTATATCGGACATTTAAATTTCATCATATACATACATATTCCTCTTAACATTTTTAAAAATAATTTAAAATTTAAATGATACAAAGTGCCGAACTTCCTTGTTCAGTGAGTTTCTTAATTTAACTTAATCTATTCTTCCTTAATTTACAGCTTAGACCCAAAAAACTAGACATTCGTCGACTATTGCTTGCCCACTTTCATTGGTTTATAAATTTTTTAAAGTTAATTTTGAGTTACCAAAAATTACAGGAAATGCCTTATTTGTTCCTTGTTGATAAGCTTATGTTCTATTCACATTAGTTATTGCCAGATTTATGGGCCTAAAGGTATTCAAGACGCATTAAGGTATGCATGCCTCAATGACTCGTATTTCTAAATAAAATTTTAATGTGAATTAAGTCAATCAGCTCCTGGGCCCTGCTCACATGGATATGATCTGATTCCAATGGCATTAGCTGGATTACTATATGCAATTTATCTGAGCGAATGCTGGTTTGAAACTATCTGACCCTTTTTATTATCAGAATTATATCAAAATAGGCATTATCGAACGCTTTTGGGTATTATACCTCGGATGGGTGCCAGTCAGGCTAAGGACCTCGCATCAGCAATGAGAGATGCCGTCCCAATTGTTTGGTGGAAAAGTACGAGCTATCACTATTTGCGTAGAACTCGACGAATAATTCGGTTAATATGATCGATTAACATATCAATGAATTCATTATATCCAGATACCGTAATGGTGATGCAACCACTCGAATCCAAGTTTTCTATGAAAGAGTAAACTCACACCAGTCAGGCAATGTTTTCCTTTCTGAACAATGTGGGCATAAGGCAAGGTGGATCAATCTTTAATTTACCAACATATCCCTTAAGGATCTAACTAAAGAACTAGATGGTCTTGAAGATTTTGCTGTCATACGCATGCGTTTTACCAAGGGTTTCTTATTTGCGACAGTAGAAGCTGCTAATGAATTTGAGGAACAACGCACACGATTTTTTACGGAAAATGAAATGCTAGATGAATATATGGAGGCTAGTAATTGTGTCAATAGTCTTGAAAACATTTTAAAATTAAGGTCCGAGAAGGACTTGATTTGGCCAATTTGCCATTCCTCGAAAGGGTATTAGTTATCAGAGATAAAACTAATGACCAGAGACAGCAACGTCGTCGAAAAGCTCAGATTCTGAATAATAATAATAATTTGACAAGAGCGCCAGATGTTTTAAATCCCACTCATGGCCAAGAACAACAAGAGGAGCAACATACACTACTTTCACCTCGCACCTCATCATTAAACGACCCTTGGTGGCTGTCACCATGGGTATTCTGGCCAGCAAGTATTCTTCTTCTCAGTTGGCCATTACGAGTATTATCATAATAAGGCATTACATAGTTTTATATTTCTAGATGCTAGCTGAATATAAAACTGGTTATGTACACCTCCAAGTGTGTAAATTATTTGGCACTAACTATTTGAGGCAGCTACATTCACATTATAATTTGTTCCTAATTCTATATTTTATTTAGCCCTTCTAGCATTAATTATACTGGTCCATTAACTCGCACATCCACGATGGATAGTCATGAGTTGAGCATGGCAAACCGTCAGAACTATGTCGTAGTTCCAAGCTATAGTGAAGCGATATTGCTTGACCCATATAACAACGCTCAATTGCCTAATTCTGGAAGATCCCAGGTGACTAAAACTGTACAAATATTCGAATCTTCTTTTAGTTTAATCCAAGTTCACTGCTTCGCCAGTTATTTTCTTCGCCTCATAGGTCATCAACAGCTCGACAGCAAGTTAGACAAGGTCAATATGGGTCAACAGGACAACATTTTATGTTAAGGAGGGGTTATGGCGAAGGTTCACCAAAACCATTGAGACCCTCACGCAGCGCAACCATAGCTTGTTTCGATTCAAATGAAAAATTACAAGTACCTAACAATGCAAACCGCAGACATCTTCCCCGTCCATCAACATTATTCGACAGACGACAAATCCAATTTCCACGTTCTATAACATTTTCAGAAGGAATAGGTCCGAGATATAATAGTCTATCTAATGAACAGCAAAATATTGGAGAATGTTCGGACAGAACACCCCTTTTACAACAACATTTAACAATGGAAATAAATGAGCAACCTCCTCAGGATGGTGAACCTCCACCACCATATGAGGCAATTTTAAATTAATATAATCCATTCTGATTTATTTAAAACTTGATAGATTGCCCTACGTTATTGTTCGCCAATCTATCAAAGATTACAGCAATCAGCTCATTCAATATCCTCGCTTTTTTCGTGGTCAAGAAGGGTGTCGCATACTTAGATTTGAAAAAACTTGTTAAAGTATTTCAATAGAATTTTATTTGACAGCTCAAGCTCTAATGAAAACTGCTATAAAATATAAATATTTGTAGTTGAAAGCGGATCTGCTCATGGACATGGATCCATAGTTATCTTGATATTATCTGTATCATATCCGTGAGCAGGTCTTAACTAAAATTGAAATCGAAAGCCTTTAAGGAGTTCAACTACAATACATAAATACAATTAAATTAGAAAAATAATATATTTAAATCTTCTTAATAATTAAAATGGAATTTTTAGATAATTAATGAATGGCACATTAAAAGATTATAAGTGAAGATATTAGCTGTTATTTAAGTGAGCGTAAATGTGGATAGATTGCTTTTACATAGTTTTAGGAATAAAAGACAGATTTATGATTAAGTTAATCTTGGAAGGGTTGGCGGTTTCGGGTATACGGAACCGAAAATCCCACGGATATCCGTGAATTTTCGGTTCTGATATCGGTTCCAGATATCCAAAGATTTCCCAGGAACCGCCGACCTTGATCTTAGGGAGAGAATGAGCAAAAAATCTAGGTATATGGCCTTCAAACAAGTCTATTTTTACGTTCATAAAATGCAACAAGATCATAAATAAATTTGTATTGTTGGGGATTTTTGACAAGTGACCTTAAATTTAAAAAAATTAAATAATTAAAAGTAAAGACAAACATCCGTTGATATCTCAAGTCTCTAAGAAGTTGTGCAACCTCTAATGTCTAAAGAATAATACATAAATTAGCTATGAACTTTTAAACTCACAATATTATTTTCCATGCTACGGATTAGCACTTCAGAGAGCAAATAACTTAAAAATTAGAATAAATAGGGGAATAATTTAAAAAAATTAAAATCATCCTTACAGTCCACTATCGCTACCTCCATCGGTACATTGGATAATAGTCAGAGGTCCTTGGCTTAAATATAAAAAAACATTAACGTTTATTAACTTGATGGAACCTAGCATTTTGTTGTTGAACATCAATGCTTTGTTGCTGATGTTTAGGTGATGCGTTAGATGATTGCTTGCTTGAAGCTCCGTTTTGATCAAAACGAAGTTTCTTTCTGGCCCAGCCACCACTCTCTGAAGATTGAGCTCGTTCACAGCGAGAAGCATCACTTGACTTTAAAAATGAGTTAATTAAATAAGTCAAATTTTAGATCCAACTCGGCTATCTTTAGATGTATTAGAGTTGGATTTGCTAACAACAACTGAGGATTGCGTCCCTTTTGCATCAGTTAAATCCTTGTTGTGATCCTCTTTTGTTTTAATTTCATTTTGAATATGTCTTTTGAGACAAGAGGCTGCATCAATAAGTCCAATAAAGGTATCCTAAACATAAGAGAATTTGAGAAAATCTGCTGAAACAAAGCTCCACCCTTACAGGTGCCAATAATTTCTATTCAAAAACCCCTTTAAGATTAAGTACCATAGATGATGGAACTCCTTGTTCAGTAAAATCAGCACAATATAAATGATAAATTGTACGACGTTCGCCATGTCTGGCAAGAGTAAAAGTAGTTGTTTGTTGAAACATCTGCATTTGAGCAGGCTGGCTAACATTCTTAAGGCGGAGGAAAAAATCTCCAACAGTTAATTTAGCTTTAGCCTGGCTAGGAATATAGCTTGGGATTGTATCGTTTTTGTTGACCTGGTGAGGATTGACAAGCATTACTAAAAATAATTTATGTGAATCAACTCAATATTATACTAAAAACCAATTAATCTTGCTCCAGTTTGCCAAACCATCTGCCAGAAATCCTCAATAGTTTTCTGTATGGGTGCTTGAGAGATGACATAACGCAATTGTATGTTCCTACCGATAGGAACAACAACCTCTGAAGCATTAATGTAACCTTAAATTTTGATTATCAATTCAAAATTGAGGGAATTCAGACCATCTGGGTTAGAATTTGTAACAGCCAATTTTAATCTATTTTCGTTATATGGATATATTTTGCTTCCTCTATTTCTAACCAAATTGTGCGATCGGACAGCGACTGAATAATCAGCTGATAAACTTTTTGCTGGAATTCCGGAAAATTCAATTTCTGCAAATTCAGGCAAAGATTTTGATTGATCTACACTGTTATTGACACCATTATTTGGCTAAATTTTTAGAAAATATTATTTAAAATAGTTCAAAATATAAACCATTTGCGTTTCTGAATGTGACGAAGTTGCATTGGATTTTGGACTAGATCGTCGACTTTCCTCTTGTAAAGGGATAGCTGCCGGGGAAGGTGGTGAATTTGTTGTTGGAGGGTAACCCTGTACGGTAAGTTGAGGGGGAATTTGAAGAGCTGATACATGTCCCAATTGGGGTGATTGCTGCAGTATTTGTTCCATGATTGATGTAGAGGAGGGTGGTGGCTGGACATACGAAGCAGCATCTGGCGGTATTGGATAGATAATAGTTTGTTGCTGACCATTCTCGTCGATTACTTGTCCTTGAGAAAAGGTCCCATTTCTCAGAGCGATTGGACTGTTTTGTAGATAGAAGGATGTATTGCTACTGCCTCCAACGTCTGGATTAATATTGTGATGAGATGTGGTTGTAGATGAAGGTGGGCAATAAAGGGGCAACAAATTAACATTATTTCCAGCAATTGGAGGTGGGTAAACAACGGAAGAAAGTGAAGTTTGGCCTGGAACAATTCGATGACCCCCAGAGCCATTCATTTGCGAAGGTGGAAGTAAAGGTGTTTGAGGCTGTGATTGAGGTTGTTGTTGTTGTAATAATTGAAAGCTTGCAAGTTGTTGCTGCTGGTTTAAACGTGCAGAATGTAGATCTGGTGTAGATGTAAATATCTTGCGCGTTAGCGAGAAATTGTTGACATCGGCAACGAAGTTATTAGCATTTATTGCCCCTCCAATTTGATGTTTTTTGCATTTAGCCCCAGATGCTGCTGAGACACTTTTGCCCAAAGTATTAATTTCAGGACTAGAACCAATCTAAAAAAGGAAGGGAGGTTAATAAACAAGCTAGTTTTACTTTATTAAGTCGACGTCTTTCCGTCAACATTCGTTTAAGCACTTCATGCTGTTCATGACGTAACCAATCCTCTTGACTTCCATTTGAAGTTTTTTGTTGCTGGACTGCTGCAGCAGGAAATTGTAGAGGAACTGCTGGCACATAAAATGTTGATGCACTGCTTGAACATGTGCCAGCGACTGGAGGCGAAACCTTATCAGTAACATTAATAATCTGAGTCCGAATAAATGGAAGAGCTGAGGAACTGTTTGATCCACCAGCCATAAAATCAGCTGAAGCTGGAGGCAATATTTTGCCGATAGAAATTGAACGGGAGGCAGAAAGGGCGGCTAAAAAATTTACAAATGTAATAAAAAATAACTCAAATATTTTTACAATTAGCCTGAGGAGGTCGAATAGGATTGCAGGATTGTATAGAATTAACTGTAGATTGGCTATTCTGATCTGTACGAATTGTTAACTGAGGTGTTGAAGGTTGGGGCGGTATAAACTGTGAAGCACCAGCAGCTGTAAATTCAGAACCTACAATCATTTCAGAATTTGGTCGTACGGAATTAACCTTAATATATTTTGAATTTTCAAAAGTATTTTTGGTAATACATTTGTATTGGATCGACGGGTAAATGAGCCTGGTGCTTGGCTGAATGAGGGAAGGGCACCCTGCAAATTCTGAACGCTTAATCTGGCACTTCTTTGTTGTAGCGCGTCTGTACGTGCATGTCTCCACTTCCAACTAAGTACAGTAGATACATAATTACACTAAATATTTTAAATTAAATTTCTTGATAATTCACAAAAAAATAGAAAAATAAGCACCATTTCATTGTCCTCCTAAAAATTAAGAATCATAAGTATAACTAAGCTTGGCACAAAACTCACAAAATAAAAGACAGATGTAACTAAATTTTCCCCACATTTTATTGATAATTTGCGTTTATTTGCTACCAGCTCGCGCACTTCTTCCCATCTTAAATTTATAATGAAAGCTGTAATGATTTTGAATTTTCCTGAACCTAAATTTTTGTGTTGTTCCACTCGGTCTACGAATAACAAAAATCCAATCAAGTGAACAGCCGAGTGTGATTTCTTCGAGCGAATTTCCATCCTATGAAGAAAGGTAATTTCAGTAAGGGCTTTAAGGCTTTACTCACTTTACAAAAGAAAGTTTCTTCACCGTAACCCTCGCATTGTTGAACTTCCACCTATGGATTTAGACAATTATACCCTAAATTATTCAGAAGCTAAACTTACAATGTAAAGAAGGGCAGCATAAGCTGGTTGCATTGTATGAAGCTTTTCATATGTCTAAAGTCAGGAATTTTAGTTATAAATTGGTTTAAGTTAATTAGACTTGCCGTCAAAATGCGCAAGTATGTCTCATCATTATTAATCTTAGGATTTCGGCACATACTCTACATATATTAGATTTTATTTATAAAATAATAATTGTATCTACCTGAGGCAACAGACTGAGCATTTTGAGATGCTGAACAGTTGGCCTAAAATCGGGAAACTCGATTTGGAGCTGATAAGCTGCTGAAATAGTTAAAATCAAGGATAAATTAAAGGCCAATGAAGGCAAACCAAGGTTTATGCACTTGTCCAAATCAACTGAAAAACGTTCGCCTTGAAGCACATCCCACTTTAGTAATGTGTAATAGATAGATCTGAAAGATGGGTAGCGAGAATCTAACTTTAATTAAATCCGACTTGCCTAGAAACCGAGTCATGAAGAGTGAATACCTTAAACATTCAAAAAAATTAGCTTTAATTACTCTAATAAATCTAGAGCTCACATTGGAACATGCATGAAGTATAGCTAGGTTTACTGCCCATTTTTGGCCCCTACGACAAGCCCAACGCTCAAGTTGCCGTCGGATTGGCCTGCCTGGCTCAATCCACCGCATCATCCTCTTCTCAGTATCCGTTGCCTTCATTTGATATTGAAGACCAAAAATTTTTGGCTAAAGTTTTAGTATATTTATTAAAATTTTAGCAATATTTTGCCTGTCCTAATCCAGTCTTTTCCCCAAGATAACGAAAAACGTCAGCAGATGTTGATGCACTGTTTAGTGTACACTGAAAAACGTACAATTATTAAGATCAGGCTTATAGCAGTCTATCAGGGGTGTGTCTTTCGCCAAAATTTCGGTTTTGATGGTCCGTCTTTCGTTTTTTAAAATCCGTTTTGGCACACCACTGTCATCTATAAAATTTTACCTGTGCCATGGGAAAGTCGCCAATGAAGACAGTGAGAATCTGTAGGGATAAATTTTTAATGTCATTTTTAGTCAAATTAGGTCTCGAAAATGACTTCTTATCGAGATTCAACTTGTAGCTTTTAAAATTTTTTTTTCAAAATTATTACATAAATATCCTCGCTAAGTTCATATCGTCCACTAGATCGTCCCAACTTTAATTTCAAAGGCATCCGAAGCATTATTCAAATTTAATAATTTATCCTCATTCTAATAACTAAAAAATTGGAAAGCTGAACGTCAAAATATTTATAAAAACGCGTTGATCAATGCTGATATATGTATAACTCTCACATTGCAATTTATACAAATAATGTGAAATAAAAAAAGAGGAGCAGGGGACAGGGCAATTAATGAATGATGATCATTTCTATGAGATGTAAAAATGACACGCAAACATTAAATATAATCATAGGAATGTAAATAAAAATATTTAACAATAAGTTTAAAATATGTTAAACACACACATACACACAAATATTTTTAAAAAATTAGTGGCAATGAATGGATAAAAATTCCTGGTTAAATTCCTAATACCTAAAAATATTTAATTAAAAATATGCTCAAATTTTTATAAAAATATAAACTAAATTTTTCGACAGCGGATCTGCTTTATCTGGTCTGGTTCATCTATTGAATTCTATCCTTATTAAAAAATTTTCTTGGCTAAATTACCATATTTGACGATTAATTTCCTCCGAGGAATTAATATTTCAACGAATCCGCGTGAGGGTATTATTCGATGAAGGGGAATTACTATTCGAGTTTTGAAATTCTAACGGGCAATAGAGCACCTGGGGGAGGAGAATTATTTCAACCCATATTTGGGATGTAGAATTATTAAGAGTGGGGAACTATTCGAGGGTGGGGAATAGCTCGCGTAAATACTCTATTAAAAATTGAAGGTGGACTATTTATTAAATTTGGTATTAAGAAAAGGATAAAATTTTTGATAATTATAACCAGCCGGTAATAAATATAGAAGGAAGCTTTGAAAATATTTGATGGAAAACTTACATACAAGTAATCCTCTAATTTTTATAAATTTTATTGCCGTAAATTTTTTATTTCTTAATGTTACTAATTTTGGAAGACATTTTAAATTATAAGAATATTTTTAGTTGATTGAGTAAATATTGGTTGGTAAATTCCAGAGGGGAATTAGAGCAAAAATATTTACGGAAAAGAGAAATTCATAAAAACATGCAAAAGATAAGAACAAGAAAAAAAAATAAATTCCTAAAAGATGAACACAAATTGGGGAAGAATATTTGGCAGTAAATATAATAAAACTAGATAAAAAATTTTTATTTTTCTAATAAATTGCGCATAGCTTCGCTAGCTTCTGAAAGCTTTAAAAACCGATATAAGTTTTCGACAATCAACAAACAAAAATTTTTTTTATTTTCAGTTGTAGCAATCGAATATATGTATTTAACTAAACGACAGAGGGGGAAAAGACAAAAATTCCATAACCCCTCACATTCCCTTTCTCTCAAATAGTTTACCCCAGGGCTCCGATTCGTACTTTTTTAAAAGTATTGTACTTTTTTATCGACCTTCGTACTTCCGAAATTGAATTTGTACTTTTTTGAAAGTATGTACTTTTTTATCAACATTTTTGAAAAAACGAAGAAATCTGGCTTAAGGACCTCCAAAATTCTCAAAATTTTCGCCTGCGGCGCAAAAAATGGAAGAAATCTGGCTTAAGGACCTCCAAAATTCTTAAAATTTTCGCCTGCGGCGCTGAAAAAGAAGAAATCTGCTTCTTAGGCTCCAAATTTCAAAAAATTTTCGCCTGCGGCGCTTCTCAATGGCAAACATTCAATGGAGAAACTCGCTTGAGGTTAAGACTGTCAGAGCTTTGCTTCATGTGACAGCAAATTTTGACATGTCAACAAAATGCTCAGTTGAAACAAGAAATTATTAGAAAAGATTAATTTAAGAGAGAAATATAAAAGATCTGATCACGAATAAATATTTTCAAATTTAATTTTGAGTGTACTTTTTATTTGTAAATTTTCTCCCTATGTACTTTTTTTACAAGATTTTGATACTTTTGAGTGGCATTTTGTCGATCGGAGCCCTGGTTTACCCCCATCATATAGCGCATTCCTAAATTCACATAGCCGCAGCGCTTCACAGCACAATCATCTACAAACATGGTAATACTTATGGTTGTTGACTGCTCCGCATTCCATCGACCGGACGACCACTTTTGCCCGTTGAATAAAGGGTTTGGTAGAAGTGAAGCAAAAGTGGCTCTGCTAGAAGGCAAACAGCTAGTAGTAGTGAAAAGCGAGCGCAGCGATCGACAACGATGAAAATGCGTGGGAAATCAATGAAGCAAATATTATATAAAGTCGATGTGAAAATATTTTTGGAGGTAATAATAGTAAGGTCATTTATAAAACACTACTAAATATCGTTTAATGAAATAATCTTGCTGGTCACTACCAATTAAAATCATATAAAAATGCACTTTATCAAAAGATAAGGAAAATTAAAATTGTTTGTCTTGAAGCTTTTTCAAATTGTAGTATAAAATTTAAAATTAACACGAGCTTAGAAATTAAATTTAATAAAGAAGGGGACTTAAACTATAAAATAGATCCCCTTCTGCCAATGATGAATTGTGCGACGAAGCGATTGGACTTTCCCCAGTTATTATAGGATTACAAGGGGAGATCTAGTCCCTTAGGCACTTCCCAACACCGAACACATCATGTGTGTTCCGGAATTAAATAATAAAAAGATTTTATTCAAGCAATTTTCTCTTTGAAATAAAAAAATAACAAAACAAACGGAAATTTTGTATAAAAAATGTTCCAGAAAATTGTAGACACAATTATACATTTAGAGGAGGTTGTAATAAACACTGAAGATGGAGTCCAAAAATGTCTTAAACTCTAAAAAAGTACCTAAATATCAGAAAAAACTTCTTGAAATCAAAGACTCCATCCTCTAATTTTTTACTAAAATGTCTAAATATTTAAATAAAACGATTTTTTGGTAAAATTGGGATAAATCACAGCGGAAACTAAATAAGCCGGAATGCGCTTAATAAATTAGCTAATAAAATTACTTTTGATATTATATCAGAAACGAAGGTTCATCCAGGGCTGGGCTAATTCCGCATCTTCCAGCGCAAAGTTTTAATTTCGCTTTTTAATTTTAGATTTAGTCTAGCCCTGGTCCATACTTAATAAATAAAGGATAAAGTATGTATAAATGAAAAAAGTGACTGCCATACATAAAAACGAGCAAAAATAAGATTAGAAGCATCACAGGATTCTAGAGAATCAGAAATTAAAGACCTTGACCTTGATTTTGGTTGAGGACCTTGACTAAATTCTTGACAATGGGTCAAGGAAAAATCAAGGAACACCGAAAAATGCTTTGATCTTAACTCTGGTTTTAAGAAAAATAAAGGACTGGATTCAGATCTAGACTGATCTTATTAGGATTCATTCCGAAAATTTTGTTTGGCAGCCCTGGAAGAAAGAAAAAAAGTGATAATATGCTAATATCATTGAAAAACATTAAAAAAGGTGAGTTTTGGTACTTTAAAAACAAGAATAATATTTTTAAATTAAATTAAAAAATACCAAAATACAGAGAAAGAATAGAATATTCCAATTTTGAAAAAGAGTACCTAATCCATAGAAGAAATGAGTCTGAAAATAACTTGATTGATAAAGTTCAAACGTCAACCAAAGCAATGAATTTCACTTGTCTTTCTGAAAAAATTTTTTACCAAATTTTGAACATAAAAAACAACTCCCGGACATTTGGGAAATGGCACATGGAAAGTAAGTGGACAATTGGGCAGGGAACAGAATTTTGTAAATCTATTGGAATGGGCGAGATGCTTATGCAAAACCCAGAGCAATGGGGTTTTGTTTTTAGCGGCACATAGCTGGAATCAACGGATGCTAGATCCAAAAAATAACCCTATTTCTATCTCGTTACGTCTGACATAAGGGTGACTTATTGATAGTCAACAATTGTATCAAATGCCCAAATTCCTAAGTATCCACTCCCCAAATATCCGGACACAAAAAAAAAACTAACGTCACTGCCAGAACTCGTTTTCGCAGCCTTCTTGTTCTTGAAACCAAATCCACTGCTTTTCTTCTTTCCAGCAGAATGAGCAGCCTGTTCACGGCCCTTTTCGCGCCATCGACCAATGTGGAAGGTCGAAAAATTGAATAACATCCAAAGTTGAATTAATACAATTGCAATTAAACTATTTATGCTTAAAAATTAATAAAAATATTAGATAAATTAAAATTAATTTTAAAACCGAATAATTTTTGTGTTAAAGTTTCCTGCCTCAAAATCAATAAAAACAACTTCACTTTGTCTGTGTCCATACCAGAGAGCAATGACACCAAGAACAATTGAAACTAAAAAATGATTTGATTATACCCAGAAATTCTAATAAATATTTAAAAATTTACCAAGACGAGTAATTAGAAAAACGAAATTCCATGGCTTAAATCTAAAATTTAACAATTAAAAGTAACAAAAATTAAAAAAATACGCAGTAGAAGCAGGGAGAACTTTTCCAGAAAAATATAGAAGACGGCTTGTATGGAAGATTCCTTGAGACAAGTATTCAAAAGATAATAAAACGAGTCCAAGACGAGTAAAACTAAAAAAATTAGAATAAAAAATATTTAAAGAACAAACTTTGCAAAATAAAAGAAACAAGAAGCCGTTATGAAAATTGTGAGGTAAACAAGTCTATTGAAGATTTCCTCACGTTTCAATTTTTGAAAATAAAATTCTGGAATTTGATGAAGCCAAAATGATATCTTGAAAGAAAAAAGGTTACTTTGTCCATATCCCACCCCTAATATTTAAAAATGAAATTAAAAACCTGAAAAATGTAGTAAAGTTTGGTAGAAAGGGAAAAATGCCGATGAAGTTCTGGATAACCAGTCCAAATTCGTGTCTAAAATAATAAGAATTTAAAGAAATTTAAAGTTAAAAGTTACCAAATCTTTGTGAATTTCCATTTCATTTAAAATGCTAATAGCGTGGCAAATAGAATAAATGCTAAAAACTGCCGTGTGACCGCTCTCGTTGAATTTAACTTGACGTGTCTTCGACAAATGAAGACGTCGTTGAACTTTATCAAAAATATATTCCTGAAGTGCACAGTGAACAGCGATCCAAACAAGAGTATAGAAGAAAATTGTAAACAAATCACGAACCCCATTCCTGTAAAGGATCCTTGATTCTTAAATAAAAAGTTTTTAGAGAAAAAATATTAGAGAAAGGTAAACGTTGAGCTTACTGGTCCCCAGAAAAAATGAGGAAATGCTTTCTCAATATTTTTCAGGATTGCCAGTAAGTAATCAGCGCTGACACCGAAGCTGAGCTTAAAATTTGTTTATTTCGAACCCAAACCAGAATTCGACCTGCTCGAAAAATTCTAAGCTCAGATTCTGAATCAGCACTCGATTACCTTCTGGACAACCAGAAAAATATAGAAAAACCTCCCCTCCCTGATTTTCCCTAGGAGTCAGTAAACCACACATTTACAAGAAAAAACCTGTTTCATTTGGCAATGTCAACGTGTCGTTATATTGGGGAACAATGAAAACCTGAGCGAGTGAAGTTGTTGCATTGAACATAAAACCAAGCATAATAAACATAATTACACATCTTAAAGATTTTAAAAGAAAATTTTAAAAAAACCTCATAAAAACATACGAAATAATGTCACCATGATTTTGTATAATAAATTCATGGGAAAATATTGGGGGGCTCTTTTTACGGCTCATAGCCGCTCTTTTTGCTTCAATTCCCATTCTCTAAAAGTTTAATTAATTAAAAAGGCTTTAAAATTAGACAATGAAATTAATCTTTAAATGAAATACTTTAAAAAGTTAGACATGGCGTCACAAATCCAATTACCAGCCGATTATTTTCTCTTCTCTAACACTATGTAAGCTTTTGGCGTTCTGAAATTTTTGCAGTTTGATTACTGTATAGCGTTCATTTGAATTAAAAGAAATTTCAGTCCCATTTCGTCCCACTGAATTAAAATCCCCAATTCGGCTCTCCTCAATTCGTCACAAAGTGCAAACAATTCGTCCCAGTTGGATAATAATTGGTAAAAATGTTCTAATGAACTTAGGACCGGATAACTCTTATATCATTCGAAAGCCCTCGAAAGGTCCTATCATTCTTTCAAGCCGGATGGATCAAGTCTTATCACTGCTTAAAAAGTTATGGCTCTCAGTATTAAGTCCTATCTACTCTCTAAATATGGATATTTAAGTAAATTCCATGGATTAATGTAAATTTCAAAATAATTTATAAACATAGTACGTGAGCTTTCAAACATTCCTTCATTATAAACACATGGCTTTTCTCATTTATTTTTCACACAAAGAATTGACGAAGTAATAAAAAGTTTTGTTGTTTTTATCCATCCGCCAACAGTTGTTTTCAATTTTTCAAAAATAACAAGCATGATTTAACAGAACATCTTGGCAAGCATATTAATGGTGTTTCTCTGATAATTTGTTTATTTTTCCCTAATATTTTTCAATCCATTTTTCAAATTTTGAAATCTCCAGCTTCATAATGGCTAATAAACCTATTTCTGTACTGCTTATTCTCTTCTTATCTATCCCACAGTTTGATGCAGATCAGGGAAATGAAGAGGATCCAGACGAAAAGCCACGATACCAACAATATGTGAACGAGCAGAATTACGTAATTAAACCGAAATAAGTTAATTATACCCTTAATCCTTGTAGCATATTCCCTTCAAAACGAGAATCAGTGAGCCTTTCAGAGAGTATCAAACAGTGCACGCTGTAGGAAAGGTTAATGCCGACCCAAAGAGGTTAATCTTGAGTGTTTTCAAGTTAAATTGAATATTTTTATAGGGTGGATTTAAATTTCTATAAGGGTGGGAACGAGGATGATGATATGCCTTTACATCTTTCAGTCAGATTTGATGAGGGCTTGTTTAAGGGAAATGTGGTGTTTAACACCTTAGTTAATAAAAATTGGTCAGAGCCGGAAGAGCGTGTTCAAAGTCCATTCAAACCAGATGAGGAATTTGACATTCGTGTCCGAATATTGCCAGGAAAATTTCAGGCAATCCTCTAATTTAGTAAAATATCTACTAATACTTTTATTAGGTGTTTGGTAATCGTATCGAGATAGGGACTTTCGATCAACGGATCCCTTTATATGGAGTATAAAATTATTACCTTAAATTATTGCTTTATTATATTTTAATAAAGGTTAATCACGTATCGTTACTTGGAGATTTGAAGAGCCTACGAGTTTTCCACTATGGAGGAACTAAATTCCCGAATCCTTATAATGCTATTGCCAAACTTTTGCCTGGTAAGTTAAAAAATTTTGCCGCACTATACAGTTATTTCGAATATTAAGGAATGCGTCTTGATATATCCGCTATGCCATTAGGTAGGAAGCTCTCATTCTCAAGCTAATAATTTTCATGTATAGGCAATCGAGTTAATTTCAACCTATACAAGACAAACAACGACATAGCTTTGCATATTTCTATACGTTACTCCGAAGGCATTATTGTTCGCAATTCAATGATATCAAATCAATGGGGGGATCAGGAAATTGAAGGCAGTCTTCCATTGGCAAAAAATGAAATGTAACTTGTTTCATTTTACTTGAGACTTAATAAAATATTTTCAGTTTCGATCTAACAATAATAAACGAACAAGCAAACTTTCTAATCTTATTTAACGGCAAAAAGTTTTGTAATTTTGTGCATCGTTCTCAGAATTTTGATATTGAAACATTAGAAGTTGATGGAACTTTTGAATTACATACTGTTACAATTAACAACGCACGTTAATCACTTTTTATTTTTCCCCTAAATGTTGCAACTACTTCAATCAAAACACCACTATTATTATGTTTATGATCGCTAGTGACACCCCGTGGCCGATAAAAAATTGTTTACATCTAAAATATTACAAATAAAATTCACGAACATTAAAATTTCTTGTGATTATTTGTCCCGTCGTTTCTTATCATTAAGCTATTTTTTCTTTTTAATTTCATTGAAAATAGTAAAGTTAAGATAGCATTGAAAAACGCCCTCAATTCTGGTCCTAATCCTTCTCTATAGTGTAATCTTTGGGTTAATCTAGTAGATTAGGCTGTTAATCAGTTTAGCTCCGAAATCCATTTCCTTTCAATTATGTATAATTTTTTCATTTATAATCAAATTTATTCAATTAATCTGATAAAATATTGGTTTTTATAAAATTATTAAAGCTTAATTCGTGTTTACCTCACACATTGAGTTAAAAAATATTCACACGTAATGCTTCTCACATTGAAAACGGAAATGCCATTTAATGGTTAGGTTCAAGTTTAAATGTCATAATTCTCTAAATTTATTTTCTCTTAATTATTATAAGCATATTTTATATGTTTAATTCTTTTCGATAAAGTAAACTAGAATAAAGTTTGCAGCATGACATTTCATACTTGCCCGGTTTCCCGTGAGTATTCTCAAGTTAAATATTACATTTGCATATTAGCAAATACATAGCGTGCACCAGTCTGGAAATAAATAAAATTATATTTATCCCTTTAACTTCTATTTATCCAATTTTTCTCCTACTATAAATGTGTAAGGCTAACGGAGCAGTTCAGTTGGCCCCAACCCTTTAAGTCATGAAGGGATGGATCATTTTTAGTGATCTTGGTACCATTATCTCTATGCAATGGTACCATGAATATTAAAAATTATCCTCCCCTTCTTAAGTTATAGGTGTCGGGATTCAACGGAGGGGTATTGTTTTTCCAATTTAAATTCATTAATTTTTTTATTTTGAAAAAGGAAGTACATACATGTGACTGGCATTTCAAAAACATTTAAAAAATCATTAAGTAACCAGCTGATCAAAAAATATTTTTTACATATTTTCTCTCCTTGTTTTTATCTCAAAAATTCCATGACTTAATTCACGAGTTTTCCTCGTAGGTATTTTTTCAATTCGAATGAATGCGTGTTTTACTATTTTTGCGCAGCTTTAGTTAACTAAAAGAATAATAAAAAACTAAAACATTAAATATCAGAAAATTCTCAGACTTTATTAGAATTAGTTTAAAACCCTCCCATTATTTTCTGAAAAATAATTTTTATTGTTTAATAATAATTTTGTTTGCGATTCATTTTTATTTGCAATTTTTAACTACTTAAAATTTTAGATAAAAAAATAAATTATCAACAAAATTTTATATTTTTTTGCAAATTCATTCATTAACTTATTTTTACAAACATCAAAATTGTTATAATCACTTTCACGTTAATTAATTTTAATTTTATCTCTATAGGTAATTTAGGGAATACTTGAACGCAAAAAATTCTATCTATCAGATAAATTGACGAACAGCGTCATTTTTAAACATTTTATTTGTTTATTTGAAAATTCACGTAAATATCTTTGTAAAAATATTTTTAATTGAGAATGAGCAATAAATTTTCTCAAAAAAACATTCGTCAGAAAATTGCCTTTTTAAGTGGTTTTACGCGGCCAGATTCCATTTCTTTACATATATGGCTACGTAATTAAAATGAAATTTGATGGGGTTACCTTAAAAATGCCAAAATAGAAGGTGTTTGAACAAATAAAATTTTAAAAGGGCAAAAAGCTCGTACCTTTGGCACGCTAAAATCTGAGACTTAATCCGTCTACATTACGTCTTATTTGTATATTTGTCTAAAATTCCAAAATTGATGCCTTGCTATAAAATTTCCAAAAATATCATTTATTTATTCTTATAAACCTTTAAAATGTATTGGCGTTCATTAAGTTTAATTTAAAAAATACAATTTCAAACCCATTATATTTATTTATAAACAGTTACAAAATAAACCTGCGCATGTTTATTGTTGCGCATTAAAAGTGAATGCCGGAAATACTAAAATAAAAGGGAAAAAACTATTTTTGGCACTATATTTTATACTTATTTTTATAGCATATATATTTTATAATTATTTTTCTATTTATTATTCATTAATATGTTTAGCGATTAGCCGAAAAAAGGCAAGATAATAATTTTTCGATTATCGAGTCCGATTCCGGATATCCTGAGATCTCCCAGGAGCCGTCAAACGTATTCAATAATTACCACAAATATTCCGAAAATTAAAGAAATCTATCAAGCTTAATTTAGACCTATTAAACAATAAAAAAGGTTCTATAAATAGCATAATATTTTGTAGCTTTAAAATGAAATAAATTAAAAATTTTCTTATTATTTCCAATTTAGGCCGATTATGACTGAATTAAAATTATTTTTCGAAAAAAATTATTTTATTAAACACGTGAGCGTTAATTTCTTGTTAAAAATAGAACCCGCAATTAGGAGACATTAGCAATTTTATTCAAAAAATTTTATCCAATATATTTTTATTTTATTTCCCTATATGCCTAAATAATACTAATAATTGTCTAGGCAAAAAATGTGTGTTTATAAAGGAGGAAAACAATATTTACGATTTACGCGCGGCGGCATTTCAGATTTTGTTTTTTGAACAAATTGTGGGAAAGCTATAGACTTAAAGGGCATTTTTTTCAAAATAATCGTCTAAGATATGGGAAAAAAGTAGAAGATTGTCACCTATGTAAATGAAAAATAATAACAGTACTATTTAGCCATTAATCATAAGATATCGCCAATTTCAGTTATTTTCCATTGTTATTTTCTATGTATACATATAAATACAAACTTATACATGGAAACGAATTTTGGTATCCTTATACGAGTATATCTGTGAGGTATCCTTTTAACTTTCAACTTTTATCCATCCGAGCGTATTCGCTGATATAGCCCGTGTGCGAAAGATTTCAATTTTGAGAAGGATATCCACGGATTTCAAACATCATATCTGTATCTATTCGATTAAAAAAACTATCCATATCCATCCTATCCGCGGATATTCACGAGTATCCACTATTGTCCTATCCATGCCAAGTCTGGCAAATACTCTAGTTTTTTGAAAAATAATTTTGCAAAATTTTCTATCCGTAAGCTTTATTCTCGACGTAAATACAAAATAATTATTTATATTAAAATTCTCATTTAACTTAAAACGGGACACAAAGAAAATAACGTCACGAAATATTATAAAATTTTGCTTGTTTACAAGAAAATTAAATTAAAAAATAATTTTAACAATACAAACGCCCCAAAATTTTTGTCTTGTTCTGTGAACATTCATTCTACCTAGTTTTTATTCACGTAGAAATTTTTCTAACGCCTACGCTCAAAAATCCTTTAAAATACTGCAAGTCTTATTTAGGGGTATTAGATTTGCTATTACTCAAAAAATACTTGACAAATTTGGCATTGCAAAATTTTTTGAATTTTTCTTTAATAAAAAACTATGCGCGAGAAAATTCCAATTTAGTGCTCTTTCCTTTCTCGACATTTTAAAATGAACATATGATTTTTCCTGTCACATAAAACTTAAAATCATCAAAGAACATTTAGTTTTTGTAAATGACATAATTAAACAGTTGTTTATTTTCAAATATATTATTGACAGATTTAACACAAAAATGTATAAAATGTCAAGGATACAACAAAATAAAATAAGAATAAAACACCATTGTTGTAGATATGTTCTTCTAATTTTTCAATCTTTTACTATCCTAATCCTCTTTATTAATCAAGTCAAAGGCAACATTTCATTTTCTAAAGACGGAACAAATTCGGAAACAAACGGGTTAAGAAGATACAGCAACGAGGAGATTACAAGAATTTTCGATTTGGCTAATATAAACAGACACAGAATGAGAAGAAGCACTGATCTCCGATTGATTTCAGCAAGTGCTGAAGTGGGAAATTTTAAATTCTAATTTCTTGACTTTAATTCAAAAAAGCCATAATCTCAAAGATATTTTCGTTTTAAGACTGGTAGTTCATTTCCCTGGAAAAAGCGCTATTACGTTACTAGATGGCATAGAAGACGATTTGTCCCAACTGTCAATTCAAGGGAAGATGGATCTCTACTCACTGCCGTTGAGCTTGTAAGTTCTTAAAGATTTTTAAAAAATCTTTACTTTAAAATTAATTTTAAAGTCTACAGTGCCTCGACGATTATGCGGAATAAAATTAACAAACAGAACCAGGGAACTATGTGGCGAGTAAGTTGATTATTTTTACAGTCAGATCCCTAATTATATAAATATTAATTCCAGATGTGGTCCAGCAAACATGCAGAGGGTTGAATTAATGGATAAAAAGGCAGATAAATCAGTTGGTGAGTTTAAACTTTTGTCTTAAATTTCTGAAAAATATAAAAATTTTTTTAAAGCATCTCGAGAACGTCTGACACAAATGTGCTGCGAAAAGCGATGCACAGATGGTATATCAAAATATATAGCAATTATTTAATTATTTTATAGAGGATATTCGTTCGTATTGTTGTAGAAGCTGACAATGTTGTGAACAATTTTAAAGAATTACGTAGTTTTTGCTGATTATCTTTATCTATCTTTCCAACAGGACATGTCATTAACATTATACATTTTTTGAGGCCCAGATTGTTACTTTATTTTTTTCTTATTTCTTTTATTTGTTTGACTATATTTAATAATGATAAATTTAATAATTTTTGAAATAAGAGATAATTTTTATTAGGCTTACGCAGAGGATGGCACGGGAAGATCCCGTATCGTTTTGGAATCCCGGATTTTAAGTTACGAACGGGATTTACTAAATTAATCCCGCGGAATTCCCACCGTTCGATCTTTTGCAAACTCCATCCCGTTACGGGTCTCGGGAATGCAATTTTGATATGGACAAATGGCTGGCTCTTTTGGTGCTACAATACCGTAGCGCCTTTAAATTAGAGGCTCTTTTGGTGCCATCATACCGTAGTAAAATATTTTTATTTATTTCACTTTTAAATAAGAATGTTTTATTAAATTATCATCATCGACTTATTTTTTTCATATCCTCGAAAACTTCCTTGCCAAATTCTCACTCGTAAATTAGATTTTTCAAGAATGTTAGTGCAAAACAAATTGGCATGAAAACGCGACGAGAAAAACAAATTTAGGGGAAATGGAAAGGATAAATTTCTTTGCGAAACTGCCTTGAAAATTTTTCGTCTTCTTGACAATTTGTTTGCTTACATAAAACCCAGAAGATCGCTTAAAGCGGCGGCCATTGCTGCTAAGAAATGGCATTTCAAAAACAATAATAGAAAAGATTCTTTGGTCTTATGCTTCATGTAATTCAAAAATACACGAGAAAAAGCATGAAAAAGATGTTGCTTATTATTAGGCTTATGCATATCTTGCTTCTAAAAACTTTCAAACACTATTTCATTTTCTTTTTCCATCGAATAGAAATTCAGATTAAGAATAAGCTTATGCATGCATATTATTTTCATCAAGTTTTTAGTAATATAACGGCCAAATTTATATTTTCCCATTCTTCACATCGATGTTTGAGAAGGAGGAAACTGACAAACCAATGCATTTTATTTGGCTGTTTACCCTTTATCTTTTCACATTGCCAGCTTTATCCTTTCATATTTATAGAAAAATTTATAGTCAATCCTCATGCCTTCAATATTTATTGTCAATAAAAAGCATAAATATTTTTTCAATTAAGGGGGTTAAGCAAAAAACTTTCACCCACGCACAGTTTTAATTACTAGAAATGCTAATTTTGGATATTCCAAAAAGAGATTTTTAGTTATCCCAAAAGAACTCAAAGCTACCAAGTTTCGTAAAAGCTCTCAAGGCAATCAATTCCTTTAAGCTGCTGGGTTACTTCCAAATTTGGAATTTTATTGTATCCAATTTTAAAATTTCCGGCTTTTCCTTTTTATTAAGAACGTGCTAAGTAGCCTTATTTCCTTATGCTTATTTTTCAACAAAGATTATTTTAGGATAACATAAACAAAAATATAAAAATTATTTAACATGCTTACTTCAATATGTGAATATTGGTGAGACTACATTATAAAATTTAAAAATCTGAATTAAATTTGCATGCCAGCTAAAATGGGTAACTGCCTTTATCGGCACGAGAATGAAAAGAATCACTCAAGCAGCGTAGAACGCCAAAATCAACATTCAATAAAGTATGAAGGAATTTATCGAGTCTTGAATTCAATTTTTATTTAGATCCACTCCAAGTTCCAAGGGTGTTGGTCTAGGAATATCGGTTTGAATCTATAAATCCAATAGTAACTTAAAAATGTTTTATAAATTTTTCAAGATGATGATGCATCAGGCTGGAATGCTAGCTGGTATGTTAATTGACATAACGATACAAAATCATTTATCTATATTGGCATTTATCCTAGGTTGCGCACCAACCCCAAATTTAATTGATCTGGATAATCTTCGGTCTCAAATGCGTAAAGCTAAGGCTGAAGGCAGGACTGTCACTGTACTTAATGGTTGTGTCTATATTGACTATCAACTAAAAGCACAAATCCCCGCTGGATTTAATTATGATATTTGACATTTATCCATGCTCATATAAAAATGTACAACTTTATAGCATCTATATTAAATTTTAAAGCTGTTCAGCAATAAAATTGGATTTGCCCCCGCTCATTTTATTTACATTATAGATATCAGCAAGATTTAAAAAGTGATTAATTATTTTAACAGGAATTAAGGGTAATCAGTCTGGTTAGTAATGATTGGGGAGAGGAAAGTGGAAGGAATTAGTAAAAGGAAAACATAAAAATATTAAATCTAATCTGAATTTTCGTTTATTTCTACAATATGTTGACTTATCTTTTGTTTTGTGGATTTATTTTGGGTATCGAATGTTGTGAAATTCGATCAATGGTTTGATAAATCTATATAAATATGATTAACTATTATTTCAGGTAAAATCATTGGCAGAAATTCCATTCGAATTTAAACTGTCCCGATCAGATATTGTTGGGTTTGAAATGAAAGAGAATCTTGTGTTTAATGGAAAAGATGAACAAAAAGAATTACTGGTAATTAAATTAAAAATATCCCAAGGATTTTTTACTTCATTAGATCAAAGCAGATGACTGCTCAGTTAAACCCTGGAAAATGGAAACATTCAAACGAAATCCAGAAGGTACTCTAGAATTAGCAAAGGAGGCAATGGTTAAATTCGATGGTAAAGGAGTAATGGATATTAAAATAAAGGAAGATTTACAGCCTTGGATAGGTGCCAGAGTTGGCGTTTATTGCGCTGAGAGTTGGTTTTGTGGGTAGATATTCAAAAAAATTTTAAAATTTATACAATAAAGTGATAAAGATCAAGCAATATATTTCATAGTGCCTTTATTTGGATTCATATACAAAAATAAACTTTTATTTTCTTTGATTTCATGATCCGTTAAATAGCTTGTATGACGTCGACTGCGCCTTTCTAGCCAGGCTAATACTAAACAAAATAAGAAAAAAGCGGCCAATGCAAAGAAGGCTAAGTAAACACCGAGTAGGACTAGAAGTGTTTCTGATCCCTTTGTAGGCACTGGTTCAGTGGATACAAGGATCTTTTGGCGCTGATCATTTGCTGATATTCGTTGATTCTTGCCATCCTTAATAAGATGCTTTCTTGGTACCAAATGTTCTTTTTTCATTGGAATTTCATTAGCATAGTATTCGCTTATATCAGCTGGTAAGATAACAAATGGACTGTTGTTTTCATAATGATGATTTCTCTGGTCATTTGGCTCATTTTGTTCAGCATTTAACTTGACAGGTAATTCTGAGTTCTTCAATGTTGGTTCTTGTATATTTTCTATAGAATCAACATTGGTTTGCACAACATCAAAAGTTGATGTTACTGGAACATAAATATATTTAATAATGTTCTAAATAAGATTCCTACCCTCATTAGGCCATTTATTTCGATAGTCAGTTTCAGGATCCTCATCAAATTCGAGAATTTTTGAAAAGTATATGTGCGTATCTTGTAGCATTGGTTGGGAGCTCGTTTCCCCATTACTTTTGTCACTGATAAAGTCATTAGTTGTCGAGAAATATCTCTGTCGATTTTCACCTTCATTGATAGGATTCGTGTGCATCTAAATCGAAAGATCATTTAACAAAGAAAGTGAGGCTTTAACATACAATAGGATCACTCTTTTTATTTTCCTGAGGAACTCCTTCAATTCCATCTATCAATGCTTCAACAGAGGAAGCTGGCGTTGTGACAATGTTGGGCACTTCTTCCGTTTTAAACTCCACCTCATCATCAACTGGTTCAGAAGAATCAACATCTTCATACACCCACTCTTCCTCATATTCTTCGATGTTATTCATCTGTTCTTTTACACTTTTGGCTTGATCTATATTGTTTTCATGTTCTTTATTAGGAACTTGGGAACTTGATCGTTCGGAACTATATGAAACTTTGTCGTTCATCAAAACATTTGGTACTGTAACCCTGTTGTTAATAGTCCTACCAATGTTATTTTGATCTCCCCACTGGACGGAATATCTTGAATTCAAGTCATTTGTCAGCCTTGCTGTTGAGTAAAAGAAATTTGGTGGCATGTCTTCCAAGTCCTCATCCGATGAAAACAATCGCCGAATGTTGGGGGCTGGTAAGTAAACAAAGCTTATACTATAACTCTAAATTCATACCAATGGTAACTTCTTCGCCTTCCTCTCCATAAACATTTTCATCAATAAGAGCTCGTTGGAGACGGTCGCCATCAGCATTCCTAAGATTTTCGGATTATTTTTGTTTTTGAATACATCTTAGTAATAAACACTACTTATAAAAGTTGAATTTTTGACAACGGTCCAGGAGAACTTCGGGCAAAAGTTGATCCAGTTCAAGAGGAATCACAGTAAAACTTCTGGTTTTGTATTTGTCGATAACCCGACCAGATGGCAATAAAGTAGAAATAAAATATTCTCGAATAAAGGAGCGATCGAGCTTCAGAATTTTCCTTTTACTTCCCTGATTAGAGCATAAGTTTTGGCCAGAACTAATTATGCAAGAAATTTGCGTATCCAGTAATCGACATAGTTCCTAAAAATTTAACTTAAATAATTACAATTAAATTAATTTACTTGTTCAATAAAGTTTCTTAGCTTTTTAAATTGTTTTAAGCCATTTAATCTCGTATATTCATCTTTTATTTGATCCAATTGGAAGCCAATCATGCGCATTTTCGCTACTTTCCGTTGATCTTTTGAGCAACTTTTTTCTATATGGTTACGTTGTTTATGCAAACAGAGTTTATCAGATGGAAGATTATCACACACTTGAGAATCTATACGATTCAAAATCCATAACATTTTTGTTTGCAACCAGAATTCATGCCAGTAATTTTGTTTCATGCTTGCTTTAGAGCTGAGCAACTTACTACATTGTTTTTGGCAATGATCATAGTCGAGAAATTTCCTAAACTTTGAAATCATATAATGATAAAGCCGGGTTAGCTAACCAGCAAATTGGATTTATGTCGGAGTGTTTATTCTGTAGAATTTGGTTTCTATTCCGAGATTTACGCAATACCCTAAGAATGTTTGCAGCATTTTCTTCATTTCCAATATTCATCGAGCGTTTAAAAAGCCGATTACATCGATCAGAACATTGATCAGTTTTAAAACTTAACTCGTTTTTTTCATGTAGTTCAGCAACACAGATAATTATAGGGAAAAACAATGGAATAAAATTAAATGATTTAAAGTAAAACATGTAAATACAAAACAAAGTTTTTGTAAATAATTTTGAAGCAAGGATAGTTACATTTTTGTGATTAAGCTCTCTCGACCGGAGGATTTTCTTAATTATTTAGCGGTTAGAATGAGTTGGTTCCTTGAGCTATTGAGTTGAACGATGAGTTTAAAAAACAGCCACAATTGTTTCGTATTTTTCATGCAAAACGCAAACTTCTCCTAATTATGCAACAGCTGTTTACACGTTTAAAAGAAAAACAAGCATTCATGGATTGATAAATAGTGTTGTTTATTTGTTTTTATTCGTTTGGATATAGGAATGCAGAAAATAAAATATAAAATAAAGCAAAAATTGCAAATCTCGATCTAAGTGATTGATGGGTGTTCAACGGGCGAGAAAGGTGGATTAAAAGGTTGAATGATTTGAAATTTTTTAAATTTATTTAGTTATCAAAAACATAATTGGATACATAATAAAAGAATTTTATTAGGAAGGGGTTGTAGTATTCAAAACATCATTTACCTCAAAACCAGCAGTATATTCGAAACTATCATTATCATTACTTAGATCCCTGATTTGAGGATTCATTTTCTGTTCAATATCAGTCTCCTCATTTCCGTAAATCTCAGCTGTCTGTTGTCCATTCTGTTGGATTAGCATCAAGGCATCTTTATCCTCTAACGATTTAATTACATTGCCAGGAACTTTGAGGACTTGAAAAGTTGAGCCAACATTATTCAACAGATTTTTCCCAAGTATGTACGGGGAAATCTGCAAGAGCTGCAACTGGTCTTCTCTTGGAGAGACTCTTCCTGAAGGCTGCTCTGATATTGGATTCTGGATTTTCCCCCCTTGGAACGGTTTCTTAGATCCGAAATCTTCTGCTGAACTAAAAATGAGCTGCTCTGCTGTTGGTGATTCATCAGGGTTATAAAAGCCTTTGCCAGAAGTTTGAATGAAAGAATCCATCTGATCATCATTATTTTGTTGCTGCTGAATAAGTAAATTTAGGATACGTTGTTGCTTCTCTTGCAAGTCTTTTAGATCAAGTCGATTACTCTTTAGTAGTTGTTTACGTTGAGAATCACGTTCGAGTAATTCCAAAATGATCTTCTCTTGTTCCAAAATTTGTTTTAATGAGAGTTGCTGACTGATAGCTTCGTTTGTTGTTTTACCAAAAATCCCTATATTTCTATTTTCAGTAGTTGCCTATATTCAAATAAAATTTTTTTAAAATAATTTTAAATTACTGGAAATTTTCTAAGATATTGCAGACCAGAAAGTAAGGGCCTTATCATAGATGTTTTGAAAGACATAGATGAATCATCACCATTCCTTCCAGAAGCTCGTAGTAATACGTTCTTCAGTCTTTGTTCATCGGATATTCGTTGTTGTAGACGTTGCATATCTTACGTAAGATTATTCAAAAAATAATCATATGAACTTACTAATTAAGTTAGCATAATTTCGAGAGTTTAAGGCTCCATATGGACTTCTTCCACTATTTCGAAGCGCAGCCTGGATCATCATTCCTGTTTCTTTTCTACCAAACCTTGTCAAACTAGGATTATCCAAGCTTATAGAGCGTTGCGCAATAGCTGGAACATCATTACGTTGAAAGTTATCAAAACTATTAAGCTCAGCAGCTAGTAATTGGATCATGAATAAAGCTAATAAGACTTGATTGTAAGCGTATTTTTCAAACATTATTTTTGAAAAAATGACTAAATTTTTGTAAAATAGATTTCGTTATGTATTTCAGTTTAAAAATACATCCCTTTTAAAAAACCCAGCTAAAAATAACAATAAAATGAAAGCTAATGGATATCGCTAAAAATAGAAATTTAAACAAACAAATGGATCTATTATTGTTTACATGGTTCATGTGTATAGATTGCTTGGCAAAATAGACAGACTCGGTCTAAAAGATCAAGTCGGACCCCGGATTTGGCCCGAAAAAATGCCTCGATCGTTGGCCCTACTCAAAAAACGGCAAACCTAATTATAAATAAATACACACTGATTATTAATACCTAGCATGCTACTTAACTTTTAATGCATAAAACATATCTTTCAAATTTTATTCAGATTATTAAAGATTGAGGCTGTCATATAAATAAGTCACTGACTGGTTAAAAAAATAATAGTGAAATATAGATTAGGCAAGATAACAATAAAGAACAGGAACGTAATCGTTGATCAGATGTAAAAATACAGATTTAAATTACGTCCATATACTTAGAAATAAAATTAAAAATGGCAAGGTTCCCTTTCCGGAGGTTTAATGATAAAAATGCAAAATATAAGTATAATAATTAAAATAATATAAAGGCACGAAATTTTAAATTAATGACCAAAATGTGTGAAAATTTATGTAATTATGCACTTCTGTTTGCCTCCTCCTTTTTTCCCTTTAAACGGCCGACCTTGGTTATCTTTAAGCTAAAAAATAAAAATACAAAGCCTCAAATATTTTTAATAGAAATCCCACATTCTGAGCATTCTCTTCAGCAGGAAAGCTCTTGACAATTCGAACCTAAAATATTTTATCAAAAAAAAAACTAATAATATAGAAACCAATTCGTGAAAAGCAGAGTCAACATTAACAGGCGGATCCTTAGCAGATGTTCTAGGTTAAATATTATCAATATTTCATACCCCTAAGTAAAAATTAGTTACTCAATATATGGAATGTTGTTCAGTTCACAAGCCAGTTCCCGACCTTGCTGTTCGCTAACCTTCCTTTGACTAAGTAGATCAACCTTTAAACTCATTATCAAACTCAATTAAGATTCAATCAAAAAACCTTATTTGCTACAAGAAGCACTGGATATTCAGGACGATCTTTAACACGAAGTACTTGCTTAGAATAAAGAATATACTTTCATAATTAAGTAAGCTAAAAACCTGATAAAGCTTTTTAGCTTCGTGAAAGCTTTGCTCATCCGTAACAGAGTAGACTAACAGAAAACCTCTTCCACTCCGCATATATCTAACAAATGGATTGTGTAACGTAAAATTCCAAGAAAGAAATTACTGTTCACGCATTGCTGAAAATTCCTCTTGTCCAGCTGTATCCAATACTGAAACCTTTATTCATGATAATTAATGAAAAGCTTTTTGAAAAGATCTATATAGAAAGATCCGATACTTGACATTAAACATAACTTTTCCAGCAATGGAAATAGCTATTTTTATTTCAAAGAGTTAAGCTAAAAAATTAAGCTTATTTAGAAGCTAAGAACATCAAAAATGGTCAATTTTTAAGAAAGTTATGACCATTATTAGGTTTCTGGCCAAATTTCCTGGCTCTTAGGCCATAACTTTAATTTATTTTTATGTTTTTCCAAACCTTATATCATATTATAGACAATTATAAGCTTAATTTCATAAAATTCAACTTTCTGTATATCATGCTATCATTGAATTTATGATTAATTTAACGTCAATTATCCTCAAGTCACGACACAAAACTAACCATCTAAAATAACCCATTGGCCATCAATTTCACAATGCTAAAATAAACACCATTTATTACAAATAAATTATAAAAATTAGAACCTGTATGTACTGATCTTCAATTGTCGGGTCATAATAATCCAAAAATTGTTTCTGAATAACCACATAATGTGGGATTTAAAAAATTATGAACCTGGAAAAACTGAATGGTTAATGAAGATTTGCCAACACCACCTTCACCAATAACAACCAGTTTGTAAGTAGGTAATTGTTGCTCGTCTGGTGGCCTTTTGTTAGAGGCAGCCGCCATTTTTTAATGATGAGTCACACGCACTACAAAGCTAAAAATTAACCAAAATTAAGTGTGACTCATGCACATATTAATAAAAATTTCCTGAATTATCATGGGTAAAATCCTAGGGCAAAATTACACAAAATGTGAAAATAAAGAGTATATTAGCCATTTCATTGCAGCAATTTTAAATTTTACCAAATACTATTGATTTTGATCAATAATTTTTTGGAAATTTATTGGAACTTATTGACAAACGGATCATTTTTGGGATATACATAGATCTTAATTTCCAAAAAGATCTACGACAATAATTGATTCTAATTTAGATTACAAGCAAGATTTCATGAAGATTATGCTTAGAATCAACGTCAAATATTGCGGGCTATTTCGATTTATTAATTCTATTTTCTTTTATCTGCGCTGCGTGTGGACTGATTATGTATGTACATATCACTTATAATTTTGTTAGTTATCTTGTTTTAATTATATATTGTCTGGGACTGGATTACACAATGTTATTAATAAAACCAGATTTTATCCAATTATACAAGACAATTTCATACAGCTGTTATGCATAATAACAAAAAATAACATTAGTAAATCTTTCGCGTAAGCGCTTTCTTT
The DNA here is from genome assembly GCA_963681835.1 of Meloidogyne enterolobii. Lineage (NCBI taxonomy): Eukaryota > Metazoa > Nematoda > Chromadorea > Rhabditida > Meloidogynidae > Meloidogyne > Meloidogyne enterolobii. The sequence continues at coordinate 34,278 of CAVMJV010000086.1, read as the reverse complement.
CAAGAAACATTTGCAAATGGGTCAATAATAAATGAGAGGTGATAAGAGGATATCTTGATCCTGATGAATTGATCATCAATCAAAGAACAAAAGCCACCAACATTAGTAGGATAGGCGTTCATCTCCGGTTTTCGCTATAAATTTAAAATTGAACTACACAATCTCTTTGTTATGGTTCATCCTCAAAAAATTATAAATTAACATGACTGATAAATTGACCATGAACGAAATCTTTAGAGCTGATTAGTAGAGTTATAAGGTCTAAAAATTTCTTATGAACTAGATTAGTTTGATCAGGGACGGGGACTTTCGCTTTCATATTCCGCCGATTTCAGTTTTTTCTGCTCTTCCGCTTCCGTCTTCAACTTATTACTTTCTTCCGTTTTCTTCCATCTGCACCTTTTTAAAATTCGGTTTAAAATAAAAATTTCAATAAATATTAGTAATACTAACATACTTTTTATAATTCATAGTTGTTGGATTATTTATATAAAAATAAAAAATTACGGCGATAATCCATCATTTTGCCATCCAATTTTTGTGGCCAAAATGCTCAAGATTATCTGTTAGGGTATATAGTTGCGTCAGTGCTTACCTCTAATCCTTAGGATAAAAAGCCACTTAAAAAGCTGACTTTCAGATCGCAATTTTCGTAAAAAAGAAGAGTGTGAGCACTAATTAATCAACTTGAGCTGTGACTAGTCCCAACACCACAGGATTTATTTGATCCAATACCACATCCCCCAGCATAGCAAACAAAGGAAGTGCGTTAATCAGCCACCATTATCGCCTAAATCTCTCGAATAAAACCTATTGGCAACAATAAATTCCTCTGATTTTTCATTAAAAACCAATTTATATATAAAAAACCAGGAGGCAATCTTTACTAATATAAGAATATTTGGGTTTAATCGCTTTGTTCATTAATCTGGGAGGCTGCCACAAATTTAACCACTGTGTAAATAATAAAAGTCAGTTGCCTCCAATAATTAAAATGATACAATCTACCCCCTTAGTGGCTGGCAATAATTATAACTAATAAATTGTATAAGCGAATAAAAACTAACTCAAAACTTGATTATTTCAACCCTTTCTTCAAAATATATTAGAAATTTCATAAATATATCCATTTGTTTCTTTAATCTATTTACACATCTTAAGTTTTATCTAAATACCTCTCTTGAAACTTTCCTCTTTTTACAATGTTTTAATGACCAAAACATAGGTATTTCTTAGCAAAATACATCAATCTACTTTTAAATTACATAAATTTTCGTTTGCGCGATCGTTCAACAACGCAGGATTGTCAAATAAAATGTAGATAAATATCGGTAAAGTTGTGGTGTCATTTGTGCGGTTGTTAACTGAGGTACATTTAAGGCGGAATATCGAGAAAATTAATGGGGATATGTCCAAAGCGAAGATATTTTAGAGGGAAAAACGCGATTCGAGAGGGGAGTCTTTGCAATTTTTGAAAATTAAAGGCCACTTTCGACATGCTATTTGATAGTTTGGCCTTGATATCTGAAAATATCTTATTCCTTATAAAACAAATTCTTTAAAAATATTTTTGACATAATGTATAACAAGGTCGTTATATTTTTACGTGAATATTAAAGAATTATATTATTATTTTTTGGTTATATTTTTAGAGAGACCAAGTTAGGAATTTAAGACATAGAGTGGAAAACTTTTAAAATAAACTACAAAGAGTGGCCTTTTGTGACAGCCAAAAAAGATGATCGAAGAGGGGCTGCTTGTTTAACCATTTGGTTGTTCTTATAGTTGACAATAGCATAATAATTCAAACCCTACATCGCAGATTTTGGCCAAAACATTATTAAATGAAATAGAGGCCGTATAATGAATAAAGAGAGAAGAAAGCAGATGCGCCATTTTAATGTTTTGTTGGTGTTTTTAATAAGTCAGTTTCAAAATAGGCGTATGTTCTTTAGGTTCAAAAATTTCTACCTAATAAAAATTCATTAATTAAAGCATACTTTCGCGCGATTTTCCATACTTTAAATAAAACAAGTATTAATATGTCCCCGCTCACTTTCTTTATCAATTCCTCCAATCTACCATTTACCAGCCACTATGTTCAACATACGTACACCACCAAGCCGCTGGCGTCCGCTTGCGTATTGGTTCAAAAATAGATGTAACTGAATTTTTTTAGTGAATAAACCAAATTTATATTTTAGAAAAAATTGTTTGGATAATTTCGGATAAACTTAAATTATCAAAAGCATAATATCTTGAAAATCTTTTAAATTATGCTTTAAAATTATCTTATAAACGATTTTTTTATCTCTAATTAAGCTTTTTAAATGTTAGAACTCAATTTCTACCGTAATAGCAAGTTTTTAAAAAAAACTAACGTTCAGCTGCGACCGCCAATCATTATAGAGGCAAAGACACTCTCTTTTTGCGCGGGTTGCGGCTGGTTTAGTATCTATGAGGTTTTGTGGAGAATATTTTATCTCCGCCCACATTTATTATTCTACATATGCCCGAAAAAACTAATATCAAATCCGAACTAATATTTTTTAAAATAATTTTGGCTATTAATCTTTCTTCTACAAAAAGAATTAAAAATAAATGAATGCTGAAAAAGGATTTATTGAAGATATGGAATCAGTATTTGACAATGCTGAGGAGGCATTACGAAGAATTTCTGGCCAGTGTCGATTACAGAGAACGTGCCATTCGGATATATTTTGTTCCAGACTGCCAGCTCATTGGCGGTAAAAATTATTCTTTCTCTATATTTAAAGCTTGTTTATAGCTCGAACAAATCGCTGCCTACCCCGTTCATAATTTTGGCACTCTGTCCTGTTCCAGATGGCAAGTTTTAATATAGATATTCACCAATTCTATAAGATACTTAACAGGAACTAGGGTCTGTGTTTCTGCCGGCAATGATGAGAATTTCTGTGCCGATGTAAAAAATAATACCGCGGAATTCACCGGACAAATGGCACGGTTTAGCGATCTTCGTTTTGTTGGAAAAAGTGGTCGCGGCAAAAATTTCAACCTCAGCATAACCATATTTACTATCCCTTATACACAGGCATGAATTTATATAGTAAATCTTTTGAACCATTAATTTAAGGTGGTAATTGTTCCGAATATTTTAAAGGGTGAGAATAATTTTAAAAATATTCTAGTCCATTTTTAAATGTTTAGTAACGGTGGATGGACCAAGAGAAACGCGAACCACATCGTCTAAGAGCATAAGTGGTTGGTTTTAAAATTTGTATTGACCTTTAATCAACTATTCATATTTTTGAGACCAACATCTATCCTTCCCAAAAAAATTTCGGTTATATGATGGACAACCAAAGATTTATCAACAACAAATTGATAATTACAACAAAGATTTAGATGCTGCTAAAGCGTATAATAAAAACGTCTTAGATTCTAAGATGTCTCAACCTATCCTTAAAGAATCTAAATGCATTACTTCATCTATCTTAACTCAACAACAGCAAAATTTCCCCTTTCTATTACCGCAAAATAGGTTGAGATTCAACACACAAACGGCAGCTACATTAATGAGTGGATTAATTAATCCACGTCTATATTTTGAAAATTTGGCAGCTGAAGCAAGGAATAAATTTGGCATAGAAAACAATTTTAGACTTAAAACTAGCATAAATCTTGATAATATATTTCATCGTTCGGTTAGCGGGGCTTCAACATATCAGATGACAACATTGAACGAAACAATTAGAAATGAACAACAAAAGATTAATTCACAAATGGTGAGTACTTGTCTATGTTTATGATCTTAATATTCGATTTTTTGTCTTAAATCTAGTCTTAAATCTAGTTTTCGAAGTTCCAACTCAGCGATTTTCCCTAAATAATAAAATAATTTAAGAATAATTTCTCAAAGCTGCTAATTCCTTCATATTGTTCAACCACTTTCCCCTCTCCATCGCAATTCATTCCAATACAATCTTTTCCTTCAATTTCTTCATGGCAAACTTTGTTTAAAAACAATAATGCAAAAAATTTACAAGAACAAGAAACGAAATTTAAAGAAAATCCTCTCTATATGCTTCAACCACCATCCATAACTCATAAATCTAATGAGAATTCTCTTACAGCTCATGCAGAAGGCGAGGATGTAATTAATGAAAGGCTAGTATTTCTAAAATATAAATTCCTTAACTAAAAAGAATTCTGTTTTTTCAGTAAACCAATGATTCGTAAAAGAAGATATAGTGGCACAGCCTCGTCAGATACCAACGGTTGGCAAAAGGATGAGCCTAATAAAGAGATGGTCAAGAGATCTAAACTAGCCGCAAAGGATGAGGTAGACAACAAAAATACTACAAGCGGCAAGAACAAAGACAATGAAATTAGTTCGCCGCAACCAATCTTGAAGCCGCAAACACAACAACGACGTCTTTGGCGTCCTTTCCCACTTTGAAAGAAAAAAAACCACGTATTAATTCTCATACATATTTTATAGATTTTTGAAGCTATTTATCTTATTCCAAATCTTTTCATTTTTTTCAATGACAACCGCTGATTGTGATCAACACATGCGCAAACGAAATATTCATTTTATAAACAACAGCTTTACATATGCCCGGTAGTTTTTGATCATTCCGAATTTTAAACCATTTTAATAGAAATTATAGTATTGTTTTTTGTTATTTTTATAAAGATATTATAAGCATATGAAATTATAACACTATCTCTTGTGCATTAATAATACATCATCTTCTTTTTCTGACCCACTGGTTGAAGAATTCTCAAAATTATCGTCTTCCTCCGGCTTTTCGTCCAACTCTTGGATTCTACTATCTAGCAGATTTTGTTGTTCCTTTTCCAGTTCGGTTTCTCTTTGCAAAGCTTCCACTTCGTCTACTGTTAGAAGAGGACCTTCTACTTCAGATTCGTCTTCATCATCTTCATCCTCACTACTGCTCTCCTTATGATGCATCATACGGCGAACCATGTAACTTAAATTTTAAATTTATACAGGCTTTTCCGTACCCTCAAAACTATCATAAAGCTTAGAATTTTTATTAAGCAATTACAAGAATTTTCAGACTTTTCTAAATTTTACCCGTGAACTGGACAGAGAGGCTTCATGAAAACGATCTGGCCACGTGCACCAAAGAGGCATGTGCATGGCAATTCAACGTTAGGTGCCAAATAAGGCGTACTATATAAAAAAATGTAGATACATTGAAACGTTTTGAATTAATTTTTTAACCTTGTGCCAGAACAACTTTGAGAGTGCACAATCTCCTAAAATCAGATAAAATTAAAATAATAAAAATGGGAAATATTAAATTATTATAATAAGTAATTGTCAGACTTACTCCTCTAATGCGCATATTTGGTGGATAAATCTCTCCAGTAGCAGATTGAACATAAGATCGCATTGATTTTAGGGATTTAAGAGATTTGGCACCTCCCGAAGATGTTCTTTGACCAATAGATGGTGTCGAATCAGTCTTGCCACTCGGCTCCGAGTGATCATCGGAAGAATGTTCTCGACGACTTGTGTCACGTGCAACTCTAACTTGTTAATAAGAAAGAATATTAAGGGTTCTTACTTCTTTTTGTGAATATACTCCATGCAAAACCTTAAAAAGTTTTAAAAATGAAAGAATTATTATTATTGTACCATATAAGCTGTACAACTTCTAAGATGCTAACAATAGAAATGCCAATCCAAAGTCCAGAAAGCCCGCCCAGATCGGCAATTAAACTGGTCATCTAAATGATCTCAATGAAATTTCTATATAATCTACAAATATTACGCTATAAGCAGCACTTTCAGTCAGCGTTTGATAATTGAACTCCTCGTAAAATACTTGGATAAGAGCCTAAATTTAATAAAAATTTAATTGTGGGATCTTTAGTATAAGTATTATATCTAGTACTGACAGCGTTAATGCGATACTGCTCCAAACATAACTCATCAGAACTGAATAATAGTTTAATTTTTGGATGTAATAATTTGTAAGTGACCTAGCACATTCCATTATTCTTGCTGTACCGGAAGGCCAGCGAGCGGCAGAATATGTGAGTTCATAACCAATTTCACTAATAGTTTCTTGTAAATATTTGCAAAATATAAAAACGTTAAAACGAACTGGCAAGGTAGTGGACATTTACATTTATCTAATCGTTCCTCAACCACGACTTTTTGATCTTGTATTGTTCGTATACACTCGCGAGCTTTTTGTTCTTCCATTCCGCACTGCCGAGACCCCGAAGGGATTGGTAGAGTTGGATCTGCACAACCGCAAATTCTTAGTATCTTAGAAATAATTGAGATAATTAAAATTTTCAAACAAAGTTTAGTATAATTTAGGAAATCTTTCAAAGTATTTTGGGTATACTCAAATTATAACTAATACTTCTTGTTGTAGGCAACTGCGATGGCAGCCCTCCACCTAAATTTATGAATAAAATTTAAATAAAATATTTAATATACTGAATAGTTGTAGCCAGTGTAAATATATCCTTCAGGCATTTGATTACCTACGGATTGTTAATGTTAATACTTAGTGTAATATAATGCTACTAAATATTAATCAGTTAATCTGGTATCATAGGAAATATTATATCAGAAAATACAGGCTTGGATTAAGATAATTTTCGAGAAAATGGCTATGGTTAACAATCCAAGTAGTATACATAAGCAGACATACCAGTTCGGCAATGCCCATATGGATGTTCAAGACGAAAGAATTTTTTCTAAATGAAAAATTATAGAGTTTTTGATAGATAGGTCAGGATTAGGCGTACCATTCTAACTCCATATGAAGATAGCATACCCGTGGGTGCATTTTCACCTTAATTTATTTGTGCTATAAGAAGCCTTTCAAAATTTACCAAAGGCATCCACAAATGGTACAGTCCATTTATCATGCACGGTAATTCTATTAAATGTTTGATAAATATATAATTCAGTGAAAATTTCCCAAAAAATTTAATTTTCCATGAATAATTTACCTGAAACCTATGGCTTCGGTCGTCGGCAAATACTCTGACACATTTGCATAAACAAGCACGCGTAATCCTTGAAATTAAAATTTTTTCAAGGCTAACTTATCATATCAATTAGTCTTGAGATAAACTAATGGTTCTACCAAAATTAGCTCCTGCGCGATGAGCTGTTATTTGCGAATCTCGATTCCAATTAAATGTATAGCAGTTTCCATATTGTGCTGTGTTATGAAGCTTGAAATCACTAAAGATCGACGGAATATACATACTTGTCAATTTAGGGCTAAAATAAATTAATTCAACCTTGTAATATCGCAATCATGTCTGAAATAAATTAATATAATATTCAATATTTTAAATCCTTTATTTAATAACTGATTGAATGAGCATTTTAAGATGAGTTCGTCCATTCTATACGAAAGTTGAATACGTTCCTTTTCAGATTTTTCTCCCTAGATTATTTTAAGATTAACATAAAGGATTATTAAAAACCATAGAATAAATTAGATTCTGCCTGGCTTGACTCTTTATGGATATTTCATCAGTTAAATTCTAAAATGTTCCAAATTATACAAGAGCTAATACTTTTTTCAAAGTTCATAACCTTGAATCCCAAAACTATCTTCTGTGATTCTTGTTTTTGAGCAAGAGAAATCTTGTCTTGTTTCTTATCTATAGGCTTTTGAACTCCTTTCGAGCTTGATGATGATGTATTCCAAAATAGGCGGGCACCAAATTGTCTGAAAAATAAGAATGATCGAAAAGCTTCACACTTCAGTTAGGTATATAAATATTATAAGAATTAAATCATCTAATTTACACAAAATTCTTATTTATAAAATTGCCTTGTGAAATTCAAAGCATCAATGTTTTCCTCGGGTAGAATTTCAGGGATATCACCGTTGACATTATTTTGTATGCAATGGTTGTAACTTGAAATTATGCAATTTTTATTTAAATATTATCCACATTTACTCTCGATGGCAAAGACAAACATCGACTCCATTATCTTTATCGTATTGCTGGATGCTTCGATTTTGAAAATTATTACTGTAACCATTCCCTGAATTATTAAGGAAACGCATTGGGCAATGGCCAGCTTGATCTACGCAATCAGAACAAATATGTTCTTTCCATGTATTGTCTAAAAGTAATGTTTATAAGTATGTAGGTAACTGCCAATATTTTCCTACATGGAAAACATGGCCATAGTGCCCTGGCAAATGTATCCAATTGACACAGACATTTGGTTTGATAGAAAATTAGAAGTTTTTGTCCAGGTTGATAAAGAAATGAAGCTCGGCGCTTTAAATTTAATTCCACTTTACACCAAATTTGCCGCCTTACTTTATAATGAGCATAGCAGCTGCCCCTTTTGCGGACAGATGATAGACGATTCATTTCGCAATAACATTGTGCATATACTTTATTACAAAATTATTAAGTCAACTAAAAATACTCGTTAATTATTTGAATTTACCTTGTAAATAACGTCGCTCATTCTTCCTAGAAGTAGCTACTTTCGAGTTTTCTACATCTTTTTGCCGTAGTCTTGCTTCCCTTTTATATCTCTGTTTATCTTCTAATACAATATAAAATTATTAAATTCGACAAATCTAATTCATATTGTCAGTAAATATTAATACCTTTTGAAAAAGAAATATCTTCTACAAAAGATTCATGGAGAGCATTTTGCATTGCATCTAACTAATTTAGTTAATTTAGCTTATTTATAAATAATCTAATTTTTAATCTCAATCACTAATTTACTAATTTAAGAACGTAAATATTTAAAATATTACAGTTGCTTGTGCTCCAATATCATTGAAGATTGCTGACGCTTTATAAGGATTCAGATTACATATAGTCACCTAAATTAGTCATTTAGCTGTCCAAAATCTGTTCTAGATTGAATTTGTTTTAGATAACCTACCGCAGGGAATTCAGTCATTTCAAATTTGAGCTAAAACTTTAAATTATTACTTTTCAAGTTTATATGATCACATCAAGATCAACATTCTTTGGATATTCAAAGAATTTAACAACAAGATAAATAGTTTGAACTATTAGAATTGTAAAACAAACTGTAAAAACCTATTAGAGAATTTTTAGTGCGATACTATTTATAAATTATTCTCCTTACACCAAGCCAGAAGCGTCGCCATTTCATGTTCGGAGCAAGACCCGCATGACAAATGCCGTGTATAGTGGAATGCTTGAAAGATAAGTCCTATCTTATTTTTAATTGCATGTATGTACCTTCTCGAATTGATTAAGTATGCCTTGCAAATCCAAAGAATAGGCTGGAAACAATAAAAAAATAATTCAACTTTTGGCAAAAGACTTACAAGCATTTTTAAAAGATGCTGCCCTTGAAAGTCTTCTTATCATTGCTCTTGGATTACGTCTGAAGGCGTTATAGCGATTTTGATCTTGCACAGAGCCCATCTCCAGTTTAACTGTTTTTCTTTTTTCAGGAATTAACTTCTTCCTAGGTCGGAATTCAGTCTCCATAGATTTTCGTGGTTCTTTAAATGGAATATTAGGCCTAGAGCTGATTAACTTTTTCTTATTATCACTAGAATTGCTATTTGTTCTACTACGTATTTTAGCATTAATTTCGCTCATCCGACTGTAAAAATATTATAATTTTAATCAATTATCTGACAAATGAGGGTTGAATCTGAGGTCTGAATAACATGGAAGGGATTAACATACCAGTAAATAAAAGGGATTGAAAAATTGATTCAGATTTATCGGAAATGGGAAGTAAATGTGGTACTAAGAGCTAAATTTTATATCGACAACAGGTGTGTTCAACATAGTGGGATAAAATGAACAAACGTTTTGCAACATACATATATCAAAAAAGATAAGTGTAGAAAATTGACAATCCATCAAACTAATGTAGTGAAATTTGTCTTTATTTCCTATCAAGTTTTTAATTCTATAAAAATATATCCAAATTATCATAAGCTTAAACAAGTTGGTTAATATAACTGAGTATTAGCCAGCGGATCTTCCGCTACATAATTATAAAATTTACACCTTCACAAAAAACAAATATTTTATTAGGTAATTTAAAGTTATACAATTATAATTCTTTTTTATTGGCAAAAAATTATTGTAGGAAGATGAATATACCCGTTTTTAAGAAAAATAGGGTTGGACATAAGTAATTAATCAAGCTAGAACTCAAAGTCTATTAGCGGAAAAATAGTATCTGATAATATCAGATTTGTCCAACCCTAAAATAAAATTAAATTTAAACAGTCATGCGTTTCCAAGTGCAGGTTCCGCACTCCAAATAGTTGGAGCGCGAAAAATGATGAGTACACAGCCGAAAAAACAAATAACAGTAAAAGTTATTAAGAAAATTCTATCCAAAACCATCGCCACAAATGTCCAGTCGTTTGAAATCTTTAAAATTACATTAAATTATCTATCTTTAAAATTATTATGTATGTAGGTAGGCTTAGTTAAATTTGGAGGCGGATATACTTTTGATACGGTATTGAAAATGGATGAAACTCACTCTTTGATCATCTTCTTCACGTTGAAAATGTTCAGCAATGAAGGCTACACTATCAACGGCACTTTTAAGCGGACTTTGCTCTCTATATAAACTGCCGTCTTGCTCTCTTTCTCTAGAAGTACTCGCGAAATGTGCTATAAGTCCAGAGCTCTCACGGCCATGCCCAGCTATTCTTTTTATAGCTTCTGCAGAGCTTGGAGCTGTATGTATCTCCATCTATATTGTGATAAAGTTATTATTTTATTATTCGTTTGATCAAGCAAAAAATTTCATTCATCATAAACCTGCTCAAGAATAGATTGTCGTTGTAGAGTCAGCCGCCTTTGACTTAAAGCTTCACGCTCCTTTTGTTTTCTTAAGACGGCATTAGGCAATAGATGTAGCTTAAATTAGATTATTATTACTTATTTACAAAAACTTCTTTAAATAACCATAATTGAAGTGCCCAAATCTTCTTTTGTTTTTCTAGATTTTTTACTTTTTTGTATCGGCCTCCTCATAAGTAGATAATAGGGTAAAATCTCAATAAATAATTTGCGGATCCAGGGCGACATCTGATAATTTTAATAGTAATTGTACTGTAATAGATAATAAACTTTATGTGTCGATGGATTCCGATAGTGAACATTTAATGTTAAACAAGTAGTAATGACCTGCAAATTAAATGAATTAATAGCTGGATAAGAACATAGGATACCGAAAGTGTAACCAGGACCATTGTAAAAAGAAGGTATTTGCCTATTAAAGGAATAACAAGCGAAGTAGAAGGAATGATTTCAACGAGAAGTAAAAAGAAGACTGTCAACGAGATAAGAATTGAAATACAAAGCGATATCTGAAATAATTGAAAAAATTGCCGGCATAAATAAATTTAACTTTTTCGCCTCCAGCTGACGGCAAATAGAATACAAGAGCTGTCAAAAAACTGATACCTACACATGGAATCTTAAAAAGCATATCGTAAAAAATCAAAAATTGCTTTATTCTTAAAACTGACCATTAAATTGACCTAAAATTTTATTTGATTATCATTTTAAAGAAAATATTTTACAGTGTAGAAGAGCGTTTTTCGACGCAGATGTATCTCATAAGTAAGATCAATGAAAGGCGAAATACAGCAAGGATATCTACATATATATTATTAAAATTATTTCAATTAGACAATTAAAAACTTTTTCTGATGCCGTTTTCCAGGCACACGCAGAATGTCCCACTCTACACTCGGATAATAATCATTTAGATCGATTCCATCATCAACAACCCAGACCTGAAAACTCTGATATTTACTGTATTTTTTCTAAAAACCGTTTCCCATTGATTCTCCCCATCGGGTCCAACTGTTAATTCTTGTTCCTCATGCTGCATCTGCTCGTTTTTATGCTTAATTTTAATAAATGTACATAAAAAGTATTTTTTATTGATATTAATTTAAAAACATTTTATTTTACTTTAAGATCCACTTCTAAACCACCATAGGTCCATGAACCTAGAAAGGATAACTTGAAATAATAGGTAAAAATAAGCAACCAAATTTCATTTCGCAAGTCTGAGCATCGAAGGGAAACCATTCAACATCGATTTGGCACATACTAAAAATAATAAAAAGTTACATATAAAAAGGATAAAGTCACCTCTTATAAATTGCTGGTGGAGTCCATTCAACAGTCCCATTATAGCTTAACTTTGCTTTATTCATTATTGTAACCTATGAAAATTAAAACGGATTTAATAGAAACAAGAAACCTGATAATTTCCATCCGCATTATTATAAAGGACAATATCAGGTAGCCAAATTAACTCAGACGGAACATAAAGAACCTCAACACCACCTGAAAGATTTTGGCTATTTTAAATATAATGATCATATTTTAAGCATAAGTGGCCATCAAATTAAAGAAAAATGAGAAAAGCTTACCATAATCTTTTGGATTCCAACATAATTTACTATCCGTCCAAATCTGCATATAAATTGATTAATTTAATTTAATTCGAAAAAGTTTTACGTGTTGAAGCCAAACATTAGTTGTCATGATTTGCTGTTTCTCGTGCTAGTAAATATAAAAAATAATCCTTATGGAAATATTAATCCCACTAATACGATCTTAAATTATTTTCCTCATATATTTGTATCGTAAAAGAATGTTCATTAGAAAGAAATGAAATATGAGGGCCACCACAAGGTACCGCAAGGCTGTCGAGTTGCATCGAACCAGGGAAGTTATAGCTCCACGGCACATCGGCCCGATCCCGAAAAATGCTGATAAAGATTGAACCTACTCACCACATCCAGAAGCTGGCTGAGTTTTAGTTTAAATCTAACTACAAGTGTTGCATTATTCTCATCTACAGGTCTAACTAATTTGTTATAATCTGCTAAAATATCCTCAAAAAGTCTATTCTCTTCTTTTGTGGCACTACAAGGTCGGATAACTGTTGTGGCAAGAAAACACATTAGAATCAGGCAAGCAACTAAGTAATTTGTTGAGTTAAATATTGTTGTTAGGAGAACCGGCTTTTGCAAGCTCGTTGGATAGTAAGCAAATAAATGTGAATCTAAAAAATGCAAGTTAGATAAGCAAAGAATCCTGAGACAATGACCGTATAAATGGTAGATTAATGAAGTTGCTGCAGTTTCTGTCGCTTGACTTTTATCATATAGTGAAAGAACGCGCATCGTTCACCATCGATGCTATTAAATTTAATGAAGGCGAAAGTGTGATTAATGAAGAGATAATAAGGGCTTCAATAAGAATATAAAAATTTTTCAAAAAGCAATGATCGTGCTTCTCAGCAATGTTGATGATTGTGTCACAAACTGTACAGAATAATGATAATGGATAAAATTAAATAAAATTTTTAAGATAATCTTTTGATAATTTAGAAAAATTCATGCAAAAATCCAATTGTTTTTTTAACAAACCTATAGTATTTTGAATGTTCATTTTCTGGAAGAAGGCAATTTCATTACTTTATCGAACGAAAGCAGAAAGAATATTTTTCGAAAAGCTGAAAAAATGTCTCACAATTCGATTCTTATAGCCTAAAATCGAATATAATTTTAGTATTTTTGTGCGATTGTGATGAATGGCATAATGCCAGTAAATCCTATGGATTGACTCAGTTGTATATCCAAAGCGAAAAAATAAACATTAAATAAAAATATGTAGGTTATGCACATGTAGTAGGCAAGGGAAATTGAGCAATACTATGGCCAATCAATGTTTCTCGATGGAGGAAATGTGTAGTGGTTTGCAGCCTTTGGAGACAGTCGTAAAAAGAGGATAAGCACCATTTGGTAAGTTAAAAGAAATAGTGTGGCAAAATATATTCCTTTAGGCTGGCGTTTGAGGATTATAAATGGAGAATGCAATATATGCATGAGAGTACCTCTTAACGTTATTTTTGCTTTTTATTTTTAAGGTTATTTGAAGAATTGCCCTTTAGGAACAAGAGGTAATGGAAATACTTAAGTATATACTTATAACAAGAGTCAACAGTGGAATTAAAACCGTTATACTATAAGTCAGTAAAAAGAAAACTAAACTAGCTGAACCAAATATAATAGATTTAGTAGTCTGTTAATGCCAAATCAGGATTTACGATCTGTTATCAGTCAGAAATGGATTTCGCTTACCACACTTTTTTGCCTTTTCTCGTAGTATTTTGTAAAATAACTCCTAATGATGATAAGCTAAAGCAGATGGGCTATAGTAGTTCTCTCCTTCAGCTAGTGAAAAAAGTTATTCGGCGGCTGGGAGCGAGCCAGCATCTTCAGTAAAACATATTCAGTTCCCCTCCCAATATTCCTCTTTATTCTGGGTATGGATTCAGCATGGCTTCGGCACTATGGATTGTAGAATATGAATGAGGGCTGAAACTTTTTCTATAATATATCATTTTATATAAGTATATCTGCTTCAGATTGGTATGCAATCTCTTAAAAAATGCTCGTCCGCTCCTTTATGAATTAATGGATCACACTATGAATTGTAATCACAGTAATAAATCAATGGATATTAACACTATTAAAATTATCAAACTTTTTAATTGTGATCTATAAACCATTATTTCATTTTTTAAAAATTACAATGTGCAAGAAGTTTTAATCTTATTGAATTTTTTTAAATCATTAAAATGTTGCCTAGATGAACAGTTGTTTAATTCACTCTGTGTGCAATTCGAACAGAAAAAAGGCGTTTAAATTTATGGCAAGAACATCACCGGTTTAAATGTTCTATGGACGTCATTGTTTGAGAAGGGGATTTTGAAGTTAATTTAGTAATTCAGCAATAAATTTAACAGATAAATTTGCTACATTTTATTATATATCCATAGTTTTTATCTATATATCTATTTTAATATTTTTAAATTTTATTTTATGTATTTATCGCTAAACTATTGTAAATTTAAGTAAAATAGAATAATTAAAAGATTTCCAAAAAATTTTAAACGTGCATCATGCCAATTATCTTCAAGCAACAACGATTTAATAAGAAGCGGCATAAACCAGATCTGTCACAGAGGAGAAAACCTCGAAGGTGTAATTTATATCGCTTAAGTTTTAGTTGGCACAATCACTGGGACATTTAGTTATTTGTTCCTTTAAATAAACCTAAAGGTTAAATTTATTAATTTTCAGACGCTTGTTGCACGCGGCACCAACTGCAATAAGGCGACTTTCAGTTCGCTTAACAGATGGAAGACAATTTCGCGCTGGAATGCATGGCATCCGTGCCCTTAGAAGACATAGTATTCGGGCTGGGCGTTCAATCTATCGTATCAAAGAAACCGGCTCTTCATTGCGAAAATATTTGAGGGTGTGTGATCAAAGAAATACATTTTAAAATTACTTTGTTAAAAAGGAATTTACAGGATCCAAAACTCGTGTTTCAGTTGGCCAAATACATTTACAACCGAAGACATCTAAAACACTTAATTCCATTGTTTTTTGTATTTTTTTATATGATCATAGGATCATTATTTTTTTATTATCTGGAAGCAAATGCAGAAATTGAAAAAATTATGGCAAAGTCATTATATAAATTTTAAATAGTAGTATTAATCATATTATTCCAGAAATGACGAATACGTGAAAGAAAGGTCGCTCTTTGTTAAAAGAATGGAAGAGTTAGTAGTTGATCTTGTTGCACGTGATCGTAATAAAAGACAGGAATTTATGGAAGAAGCAATTGATCACTTAAGTTGGCGTCTTAGTTATGAATTAGCATCTAAAAAATCAGAATGGTCTATCCCAACATCATTGTGAGTTTGATTCATGAAAAAAATAAACTATTTTCGTAAATGCTAAGGTATTTTTCCGGCACTATTTTCACAACAATTGGATATGGAGATGTGGCATGTACAACTTCCATGGGCCGACTTGCTACAGTACTCTATGCTTTATTTGGAATCCCATTGATGCTAGTTTGTATTTATTATTCTAATATAACATAATGTAATTAATATCCAATTAATTAAGACTACATGGAATGAGATGGGGAAATTCCTCTACAAATCAATTAATGAATTTATTGTCCTTCTTGGTAAAAACTGGATTAGATTCAAAGATTTTTTGCACAGTTCATTCTACAAGATACGCCAAAAAATATCTGGTTTATGTTGTTTGAGAACAATTAAAAAAGACGATATGCGGAAATCCCGAGGATCAATTAGTTCAGAAGATAATAGCTCATTAAGACAGTTAGAACAAGTAAAGGCAGTTAGCTTCAAGTTGTCCATGCAAATGCTACAAGCAGCTGATTGTATTAAATTACGGAATAATGTTCAAAAATACAATGAAGGAAGTGAAATCGACCCTAAAAATGGTTCTGAGCATTCAGAAAGTGTCAGTTCGAGCGATCAGCAATTGAGTGAAGAGAGTATGATGAAAGTTAAAAATGATAATGAAAAACAAGAAGGATCTCTCGAATCCAATGCTAGCAGTAAAAATTCTGATATTACAAGCGAATTGTCTGAAGAGGATTTAGATCAAAATCCGCCTGATGCACCAAGGATGCATGTATTGGTACAATTTTTTGCCATTTATTTTTAAAAATTCCCTCGAGAATTTATCAAAGTTAAGATAAAGACATTTCGATTTTTTATTTGCTAATTTATAATTAAATTGACAAAGGTGGCTATTGCTTGCACTTTCTCGTGGATCTTCCTTTGTGCAGGCCTCTTTCAATTATGGGAGGTTAAAAATATTTTAGTAATTCAATTATACTTTAAATAATACACAGGAATGGAGCTATTGGGATTCACTTTATTTTATGTTTATTTCGCTGCTAACAATTGGACTTGGAGACGTTAATGTTCAAAGACGTGATTTAGTAAGTAATACTGATTGTTTTTGTATTACAAATTACATTTTGATTAAAAAAACTATTCAAAATGACTATTAAGATGATGTTATGCTTCATTTTTGTAATGATTGGCCTTTCTCTAGTCTCGGTAACAAGATTAATATGAGTTAAGTGTTTACATATTTCATTATTTTAGATGTGCATAATGGTTATTCAACTTTCACTAGAGGTCATAATTTCATAAATCTGAGGCAAAAATTTGCAATCAAATTTTTAAATTATACTTGACTAATTTTAACATTTAACGGAACAGGATTTCTACAAAAAAATGATTGTCAAAGTAGTGACAGACTATCAAATAAAAATAGAGAGAGGTAGAAATCAAAGGAGGTCATCAATGGGAAGTATAATTAAAAACAATGGAAAAGGCAAATATCTAATTCCTATGAAGAAATGTATCTTTCAAATGGTGCCACAGGTATAATAATAACAGATTAGAGTTGAGGAATCCTTAGAGAAACATAGGAAGATTTAAATTCATCTCCTAATAATAGAATAGAATATTTTAGAGTACCAAGAGACATGTTCTAGAAGAAGTGGAGGAGGAGGCTCGTGAATCTGGCATAAAATTACCGCCATCTTTAAAAAATCATAATACCGTTGATCAAATCATATTTGACGACAAAAAAGTAATTTAATTATTAATTTTGAATTAATTTTTTTAATAAGGATTTTTCTGATATTTATGAGGATACGCCAGTAATAGTAATTAATGGAATTCTTAAACAAGAACCTTCTTTAAAAGAACAACATAAAGATACTGAATTTTCACAAAATTTAACATACCACAATATTCAAAAGAAATTGGAAAGTTGTACACAAACATATGGAACTCAAATTCGTGAAAGGTTATACCTAAAAATAAAATTAAAAGTCTCTTTTAGCTGTGCCCAAACCAATCTATCTACTGAAGTTAAAGGCGTACAAACTACTATGTTGCAAGAGGATTTAGCTAGACAGAAGAAGCATAATGACAAAGATGAAATAATGGCCGATGCTGCTATACAGACAGATCGTTTGCGGTTGTCATTTAAAAAGCTCCAAATACGTTCCAGGCGAAGTGATGCTGAAACAATGACAACAAAAGCTTTAGGACAGATAATAGTAATTTTTTAGCAATTTTTCTTTTGAACTCTGGAAATTTAATTCCTTATAAAATGTATTTGGAAATTTAGAATGCAAAATCCCAAACTGATAAGAATCACTTCACTGGAGATCAAGAAATTCAGACTTGGATACCTTTCGAGTTGGTCGACCTCTACGAAAAGGATGTTTGTATCATTTAAAATTAATTTCGAATTTAAAATTAATTATTCTAAAGAACTACTTAATTTATCTCAATACATTATCTTTCAGACACAAACATATAGATTCATGAAAAGTCAACGAATCCAGACTCCAAAACCTTTGCTTAATGATGCACAAACACAAAGTCATAACAGTGATCTTAACGGACAGATTTATCCATCAGTTTCAATGTTGAAAATGTTTTTAAATCCTATTGATAACAATACCGATATTGCATAAATTATTATTATGATTTATAGTTAATTTATAAGGCCTGTATTTTAATAATTTAATTATAATGTAGTATAATAGATTATTGTGATATTTAGTTTCAGGAGTCATTACTTTTGTAATAGCTTTAATTATAATACATCTACATTATATTATTTTTTGCATGGACCATTAAAGTTTCATTTTCATCTTTGCATATAATACTTATTTTTGCCTACGCCATTTTAAACGTATTTTTGCATTCATTAATGAAAGGCATTAACTTTTTACTTTTCCTCCATTTATCCTTTATTAAATTAATATTGAATGCTTCAAGTGTAATCAAATTAAAGCTTCAAATCTCGAATTATAATTTTAAGGTTTTACAATAATTTTTAAAAATTCCATTAATTCTATAGATTATTATTTTTCATAATTTAATTTGTGATTTTACACATCCATTTTAAATCCCATGCGAATTCCTTTTTCAATAACGGCGATAAATTCTGCTGCCCTTATTATAGATTTGCTTTTATTTATCCTTTTTATCCAAACAAACAGTAGTGACTCAATGCTATCGCCTCTTAGTTTTCCTCCAGAAACTTATTCGGTTTGTTTAGTTGAGAATTAATTTCGGTTAAAAGTTAATTTACAGATAAAGATCTTTGATGACAATGCACCGTTTTGTCAAGTTGAAGGTGAACCATGCGGGTTTTTTGATATATCGCTAAACGGAAATATACACTTTGATTGGATTAAATCTTGGTGGGATTGAATATATCAACTTAAAGTTTATAATTTATGCTACACAGGTGTAGATGTCCTGCTACTCACGAGTGTCTTTTTGTCGAACATGATTTGCGACATAAAGTCTACAAGTTTGCATGCATGAGAATCGTAGAACAACAAAAGTATCTTTATGGCAATGGCCAGTCTAGTCGAAGCAGGAATAGGATAATTGTAAGCCGATCAAGACACGGAAGAAGGCGGAGTGTGAAATGAACTAAGACATCCTTTATTTAAGAGGAAACTATAAACGAAAGTTTAAAATTCATAAATATCAAATATTTAAATGCTTATAAATAAAGTTGGCATTCCAGTTTTTAATTTTCTACATTAAAGACAAAAATTATAAATTATATAAATGAAAGATTGCTAAAAATAGCAAATTTTAAATAAAGTTATCTCATTTTAAGTGATAGTAACTTCTTCAACAGAACTCAACTCTGAAAAATAATTAAATATACGTGGAACTAAATCTAATCTAATACCGCTCAGGTAGTAGCCCCAATATCTGATTAAGTTAAAAAATATGATTCAAAGTAATAAAAGTATAAACGTACCCAAAATTGAAAATAAAGTAGGCGGTTGGAAAGAAGATGGCACTTAAATAAAAAGTATGCGAATTAGATTGTAAATAAATACGTCAAGCACCTGTATTTGTCAACCTGCTCAGGTGTTATTTGACGCACCCTATGCCATAATCTTTTAATACAGCAAGATGGGCCTTCTTCATTTTTTAAAAATTTATTTTGTTTATGGCCCTCCCGTGAATAAGTTTGTGATGTCATTCTGAGATTGAAAAGTGGAGCTCCAGAGAAGATTCCTGTTGAAGTTTTCTCAACAGATGACATTTGAGAATCAAGCAAATGATTTGGCGCTTGAAATGATGGAATCATGAAAGAGGTAGGAGCACCACCATAATCTAGCATATTATCTTCTTTTTTCTATTGTAAAAATGAAAATTGGTAGACAAGATTTCAGAATCAGATAAATTACGTTGACCAAACTGGCTTCATTACTCCCTTTGCATTTTTGCAAAGAAGAATAATGCTTGTCAACCCAAAACTGAAATAGATTATCTTAAGATAATCTGATATTTTAAAGATAATTAAGATGCCTGCTTAAGACCCATCTTTGGACTTGGCATATCTTTCCACGCTGAAATTTCCGTAATATTGTTCGATGTAATATTACGTCTGCCTCTACTGTCTAATTGAGATCCCAAAACTATCCCGCCACCTTCATTACGAGACATAAAACCAACAACTGCAAGTTCCAGAAGCGACAGAAATATAAACATCATTCTAAATATTGGGATATTATGCTTAAACTTGAAAAAACCCTGAGAGCATCCAAACATCAATAGCCTAAAATGTTGCGTTTAGTCAAGTAAAATTAAAAACATTAATAAAATGATTCAGAAATTATTATGACACTTAAAATTCATAACTACCTTGATATAGGATACCCGAGGTAGATTACTGAAATGATTAAATATATTTAATTAATTAGAATTAAAATGCCGAATAATGTTGCCGAATTGAAAAGTCATGGCTGAGATAAGAATAGATAAATAAAAATTTTATAAAACAACCCAATAAGGCATTGACGCCTAACATTGTGCGAGCAGGAATAGCACTAAAATAAATATTAAATTTTAAAATAAATTTTAAACTTTTAATCGAATACCGTGATCCAAGATAAAACGAAATCCATGATATAAATATAGTAACATAACTAAAATATAACTCAACATAAACAACGAATTAAATGCAAATTAAACTGACGTTGGAACATATCCTGTTATTAAATGTAAATTAGATAGTTTAATAAACGTTTTGAGAAAAAAAACCATCAAAAATATTTAGTTATTTGACTACCTTGAAGTATGTACCAACCATAACGGCGTTTGAAAACAAAGGCAACAGTAAGTTCATCCCACCAGCCAGCCGGGTATATCTAATAATTGTCAATAATTTAAAAGGGGACTGTCATTGGACAATTACAATTAACTATCAATTACCTGTTCAATCGCAATCACACTAAAATTAATCAACACAAAATCAGGCAGTTCTATTGATTTGAGCAACATGACTAAAATAAGCAAATATTTCTAATAAAACTACAATTAATAAAAGCAAAAATTCAAGAAAAAATCGAAGATATTATTAGAGGTAATTTTCTTTCAATACAATCATAAACATGGATTTCCTAAAATTATTTGATTTTGACTAAATGTCTGACCCGGATATGAATCTTTCCATTCCATACGAACTTCACCTATATTGTAATTGAAGCTAAATTAATTAAAATTTATTTAAAAAAGCATTGAAGATCACTAACGATTCGAATGTAAGAAAACATTTTTGTTGATCAAAAGGGAAGCTAAACATGAAAAAGTTAGCTATGACCATAATCAAACCGCTTTAAGTTCATATCACAAGGACCTGTGACCTTCATTCGATAATTTGTCCAAACAGTTGAATTAGAAAAAATCATAAGAAAAATATTTCTGAATTAAAATATATTTTAATACTAATCAAATGTTTTTCTTAAGAATAAAATCAGTTATAGACTTGCCTGAATGGGCTTTCGTGAATGGCAGCCATTTTCGAATTAATAAAGCCTTAGAAAAATGTTTATTTTTAAAATAAAATTACATAAAACTGAATAGCTTAATCTATGAAATTTCACTTAGATTATAACTAATTCTATCCATATTAGCTTAACAAGAGTGAAATGAAATTAAGCTAGAAACATAGTGAGGATAAATGATTAATTTGCATACATGTGTTCGGTATCCATAATCTTTGAAGCACCTTGTCGTCGAACGAAATATTATTTTTACAGGGATTCTGAATAATCAACGTTATAAAAAGTAAAATTATTAGGTGGAAAAAAGTTACTTGTATAAATTTACTAGTAAAGTTTATCTTATTTTAGTGACAAAAAATTTGGACAATAAATTACCATATAGTCGAAAACAAGAGCAGGATCCTCCCTAAAACTAAATAAAGTGAAATTTGTAGTTAGTCAAATATTGACCAAAATTCGTTTATGTATAAATCAATCTCAAAGTCTTGTGTTAGTTCACTCACAGCAGTTACTTCCTGCACCCACATATCAACACGGACATGTACAGGATATGAAGGAATATAATGCTGAAAAATGAATATAAAAAGTAAAAATATTTGATGAAGATTTGACTGAGTTGAAAAAGACAAAGGATCAACAAGTAAGTGAAAATACCTTATTATAAGAATCCTTGAGAAGATTATCAATCACCTCGGTATCATTAGCACAAGATGGTCGGAGATTAAGTAGATTGTGGCTTGGTGGCAACTTTCCAAAACCGCCGTATGAACTAAGAAGTTCAGTTAAGAAGGAAACAATCATCCATGAAGGATGCCCCATATGCTAGATAAAAAATGTTTACGAAAATAATATAGATAATGACAAAATAATAGTAATAATTTGGCTGTCTTTAGGACGAATAGCAATGAAAAATAGACAGAATAATAACGAAATTTTATGGCAAATCCGTCTTGTTAAGAAAAATTGCAAATAAAAATTGATTCCAAGAATAAATCATTATTAGAGGGTGGCACGTTTAAAATTAATATTTTCAAATAAACAATAACAGAATGAATAGTAGATTTAAAAAACTTATTAATAATTTAAAAGTTTCTTAAGGTCCACTATATGTTGCTAAGGAATAGTACATCCATAAATAAAGATGAATAGGGAAGTTGTGTATGTATAAACAAAATTGAAAAATATTGCATTTAAAAGTTAAAATAAAATAATAAAAATATTTAAAAAAAAAGAAAAAAATTTAAAAATGGATAAAAACAAACAAATATAAATGCAGTGTCCCAAATAATGTAAATGGCAAATCCAATAAACATTTCTTTAAATTAAACGAATGTGCAGAAAAAGAAAGATTTGAAAAATGTGGAGAAGAAAGTGTGTTGAATAAATTCAATTTACATGCTTCATTAAAGTTAAAACATATAGTTAGCAGATATTTATTATTAAATTTCGAAAATATACAGCCAAATGAATTTAAAAAAAAGCAAAAAGTAGGGATATGATTTTATGGAAGGCCACCTTAATCGCTTTAAATCTCCGGATATACTCCAAATTCAACCTTCAACAAATTAAGAGTAAAGTTGCACCCGATCCCGTAGTACGACCCAGTGCACGACAGATTTTTTAAAAATTTTCCGGACCGAATCACTGCCCCGAAACAATTCGAAGACCTCGTCCCACGACCCAAAAAGTTTTCGGGGTGTAATTTTTAAAAATTGACGATGCAAAAAACCTAAAGCCAAACAGCGTTCTAAAAATGTATTATCTATCTTATATTTATTATAAGAATTTTTCCAAGATGGATAATTTTATCTATTAGATGAATATCAGGCTTAAAATCGCCGAGTACATAAGTCAAGAAAACGGCGATTTCCAATCGGTGAATCGTCAAAATTTAATCAGGAAAAGCAACAATTTTCAGATGAAGCTGAACTACCACCTCTCCATGAGTGGTTTCCTTCTGGCCTTAATGGAGGATGTCGATAAACAAGTGCTAACTCTGCTTGGTTTACAGATTAGCGGATATCTTGATGGTTTGCGCACTATAGCTCGTCCAGAAGAACATGATTTGGAAGATGTAGTATCCTGCTTATCCTGTTTTATCGATTCGGTGCTTTTATGAATAAAACTGTTTTATTTTTCCTGTTTAATTTTGTTCTTTAAAATTTTGCCCTTTTGGACATTTTGTGGGGTTTTGGCCTTTTGGCCATTTTATGGATGCCCATTATATGGATTGGACATTTTGTGGGTTTTTTGCCTATTCGCCATTTTATGGGTTCCCATTTTATGGATTGGACATTTTATGGGGGAGCCGGGTGGACCCGCCGTGGATAATGAAATAGAAGTTAGAGAGTGTGATGAGAGAAAATAATTTCATTCTGTCAACTATGAGACGGTTAGATTGTTATTGATTTTTTGTATTTTATCAAAGTATCGATTTTTTACTCGTTACATGTTTTTCATTTCTTTTGCTTATTTTTTATTTTTTTGATTCCTTTCTTATTGCTTCCACTCTACTTCCCCATGGCAGATTCGTGAATAGTCTTCAAGGTAATCTTTTTTCGGTCCTGTTTTTTTAATCCTGTACAGTTCAAGGGTTTTTGTCAAGAACGAAATTCGTTCTTTGAGTTAACGAATTTTCCGTTTTAAAAGACCGAAATAAATTGTCATCAATTTTTCTGGCATTAGCTTAAAATTTTTTTAATTTTCTGTCGAATATTCGCAAATATGTGAAATTTTACGCCGTAAGCTATGCGCCTAATTTTACTATTTGCTTTTACTTTTCATCGTATTTATTAGACACTGGTCTGATTCTTAAACCGATTTATTATTATTTTGTTTGGGTGTAAAGGGTAACATTATCGTTTACGGGCCACCCATTTCCTCCTCATAGTTCTTTCCGAAAAATGAGTTCAGACCCCCTTCTTCAGTTCAACTCTACTTCCCTATAGCATGTTCATGAACGTCGACAATAAAAATTTGATGAAGAAAGCCGACAAGTATGGACATATTAGGGAAAAAACTTGGGAGGAAAAATGGACCCATAAACAACAAATTTCCTGCCAAAGCCTTAATATTTTTCGATTTTTGTTTTAGAAAATTAATTCTAAATTTATCGAAAAACAAGCGATTGTTGTATGACTGAAGACAAACAACTTTTCCTATTCGGACATACGCTTCTGGAGAACGAGATCTTTTGCTTGAAAGGTTAATTTTGTTTTTACTTGTATTATTTCGAATTTTCAGGATTAAAGAATGCGCAGAAAAACGAAATAAAGGCTATTGCTCTACTTCGCCTGGATGTACCGTGCTTCGAAAAATTCCAGCTGAAGATGTTTTGCAAGTTACTGCTGGGTATAATTATGTTGCCTTTCTGCTAAAGGTTTTATTTCACAGTAGGGTTTTGGGTTAGTTCTTTGATTTGGTTGCCCCCTAGAATTTAATGTCGTTTGAATCCGGATTTCTTCGATTCGTTTACGGATTTCCGGTGATTTTCTAAGAACGAACAACCTAGTTCACATTATACCTACCTCTATTTATACATTTTAGGATCATCGAGTCGCTCGTCTTCGTTATGAAATTGTTGCCAACACTATTGAATCTACCGCCCCAACAGACAAAAGTATTTTTTATTAATCTTTTAATTTTTAAAACGTTTCTTTATTTGAGATGAATCCGGCCCTGGTTCATCAACTGCTCCAGCTACCACCACTGCTGGTTCCTCTGATCCAGCGTCAGCTTCTGCAAATGCTGCTGCAAACGTCGCAAATCGGACTGCCAAAGGTCGGGTTTTTTGCTTTTTTTTAATTTTGAAATTTATTTTTAGCGAATTATGATGACACGCCCAGGGACTTGTTCTGGCGGATTTTGCCGCACTGGAGTTGTGAATGATAGAAAACGTTCTAGACCAATGATTCCTGCATCTTCCGTTCCGGAAGATTTAATTGTGCAATGCCAGGTTTCTATCCTTTTTATGGCTTTATTGAAATATCTTTAGGTTCTTTTACAAGGCAAATCTCGTGATGTGATCGTTCGTGAATTACAACGCACTAATTTAAATGTCAACGAAACAGTCAACAATTTACTTTCTCGCGATGATGATGAAATGGATGACACAAGTGAGGCCTATCTTCACGAAGAGTTGCTTTCCTTGCTCGATGCTGGTCTTCGTTCTGATGGAAGTGGTGCCGCAACACCGCGTTACTTGATAGCGACAGTATTTATTCCGCTGGAGATGGCTACGAATACTTGATTTCTCGTGATCTGGCTAGACGCAAGGGTGAAGGTTTAAATTTGAAAAATTTTTTATTATTAACATTTCAATTTAATAGACAAAACAAAGAAAATGCGGACAGTTCCTCGACAATTCAGGAACACTTCTTTCTCGAGAGTGAAAAAACAAGGCTCTGAACAAAGTAGACGTCGTCAAGAAAATGCTACTGGTTTATATGAGAGTTTGGATGAACGTGAAGAGGTTTGTTTAGTCGCGAAATTTTTTGATATCTTTTAAC
This sequence comes from Meloidogyne enterolobii, assembly GCA_963681835.1. Classification (NCBI taxonomy): domain Eukaryota; kingdom Metazoa; phylum Nematoda; class Chromadorea; order Rhabditida; family Meloidogynidae; genus Meloidogyne; species Meloidogyne enterolobii. The sequence continues at coordinate 8,011 of CAVMJV010000086.1, read as the reverse complement.
GTTAGGAAGTTGCGTATGGAAGTGATCACGATGACATTGATGATGATGACGACGATGCTGACGGCAAATAGTGTTGAGGGCAGCAATACTTCAGCTACAATTTCGATTGAACCAACAACTGCTCGACAGGCTGACTCACAAACTCAGATTGCTGTTAGTGCTTCTGAACCATCAGCTCGTGTTGGTGCGACCACTACTTCAACCACCACAAATCCTACATCTAATAATAATGCTGCTGATGGTTCTCGTCGTGGTGGAATGGGATGGGGTGAAGTAATTATGGATGAAAATGCTTGGGGTCGTAGTAACAACAATAATATGTTTGGCAGTGCAACATCTGCTACCCAGAGGTAAGATTATGACGAGGCAAATTAATATAATTCACTTCTTTCAGACCGAATGATCCTCGTTCAACTGTTCTTCGTTCCACCACAGCTAATTCAACAACACCTTCAATTTCTGCTAATGATTCTGTGACGTTGGGAGGTTCTGGTGCCACATCCTTACCTTTAGCTGCTCAATCAGTCGTCACTGCTGATAACACTGTTGTGGCAAATTTGGGGGATAACAGTAACTTTTCTACTAGTAATACAAGTACACAATTATCTGCTTGTTTTTCGGTTTGTTTTTCTTTTTAATTTTTTCCTGATTTTTTTACCTTTTTTTATTTTAGACAATTGTCAAATTGATCGACGAATTACTTTTGCAATTATTTATTTATGAAAATTGGAAACAACAAGGCAATAAGTCAAAAGGAGTTACCAACATACTTGAGTTGGATCCAAAGATTTTTGGCGTTTTTAAGGTTTGATCATCTTTTTTCTGTTTGAATATTTCATATATTTTTTTAAATGTAGGATGCTTTTGACGAATGTTTAGATCCAACATGGAATTGGTTCTTTTCAATTATGGATAAGTTAGTTTTTTATTATGTTGATTTTTAAATATTTCTCTTTTTTTAAAGAACTGAAGCGCTGCTACGCTACTCAAATGCTTTAATGAACTCGTCAGTTGGTCGTCTTCTAAACTCAAATCAAGTTGATCTTTCTGATCAAGCTGATGAACGACGTGATGACCAACAACGAACATTAGCAGCAGCCGCGCAACAAAATTGAGCAGCAGCTGAACAGAAGAAGCCTTTAACTAAACGTGTTACAATGGGAGCAAAACGTGGCGGTGACGGAAATGGTACAACAGGATATTCTGATAGTCACAATGCTGCTAGAGCAGAAAATATTTCATATTTCCTTTCACTTTTGAGAAGTTATTCGGCAGAAAATGGTTTTTATTTTTTAATAAATTTTACCTTTCTATTTATCTTTTAGGTGATAATTTACCTGTGCTTGAACTTAATGCGCTCAGAGATTTGCCTTTCATCATTGAATCTTACCTTTTCCATATTTGCTTTATCGACCAATTGGATCAGGCCAAGGCTGTTGTCCCACCAGTCAAGATTAGACGAGCAACAAGAGGAAATTCTGAAATACGTCAACTCGAGAATGAAGAGCAAAAGAAGAGTAAACTTCGTCGTTTTTTCAAACGCTCCAATTCAATTTCGTATTCAACATTGAGGTTGTTTTTTGTTTATTCTATTGATATTATCTTCACATTTTTTAGCGATGCTGTTAAACATCATGCATTTACATATACGGCAGCTGATGTTTTGCCACTTTCTGTTCGTCCTTATCTACTCAATTCTGAAGCGGAACGTGATGTTTTATTCGCTCTTCCTTTATCTTATCGTACAAAGATCTGTGCATCGGGTTTCATATATAACTTTGTTTTTTGTTTTCTTTTTTCAGCGTATTGCATTGGAGCATGGTGTTAAATTTGCTGCTCATCATAGCCTTTCCCAGCCTCCATTGTCTTATGCTGATTTACAAAATCGTCTATTTGGTGATGATGGCTTTAAAACTAAACAAATCGAGTCGTCTTCCACTCAGGATTCTATTGAAATATGCACTGCTACAAATGATGGTGATTCGAAAAAACTGAGCCCTCCGGTTTTCAATGCATTTTAAAAATCTATCGGACGATGGAATCGAACAATTTCATTTGTTGCAAAGGTTTTTTTATCTAGTATCAATCCTAAGATTTTTTTTAGAATTTCCATGACGATGTCACTAAATGGTTTGGTGGTGATTCTTCTCATTCTGTTCTTATTGATAAAAGTGGAGGTTTTTGTTTAATTTTTATGCCTAATTCAGTTCCTTATATTTAAGTTTGTTCATTTAATGTCCGTTATTCTCAATTTCGGAAGCAGATGGATAGACTCAAGTACCCAAACAAAAGATTTAGTCTAGTGTATGTTTTAATTTTTAGTGCTTTTGGTAATTTTTAAATTTCAGCAAGTTCGACGTGAAAAGAATGTTCTTCTTCAACAAACCTTCAGACGTTAAATCACCACGATGTTCGTCGAACGAGTGGGGCTAGTGGATATTATCTGATGGCTCTTGAACTTCAACATCTACACAAGAAAATATTTTATTGGTAGAAGTGTTCTTGATGAGCATGGGACTGAAATTTGATGATGAATTACAAAGATGAGAGAAGCTAAAAAATGTGGCAAAGATGCTTCCGCCACATTTTAAGGTCTAAAAGATATTTTAATGAAATATGTTTTTATATTTTTTAGTGCTTTTCCGTTTACGTCGTTTTTTTTTGTTTTATTTTTTGAAGCCAAAATGTTATCAAAACAGCAAAATGCTTAGATGCAAAAACGGAAAAGCACAATTAAGCCACTTGTAAAAAAAGGATTTTTGCGGATTCGTTTAGAAGAAAGCAAAAATGCCTTTTTTACAAGTGGTATTTTTTATCACATTATTTTTTTGTTGGTTAAAAATGGGTTTGGGCCCCTCCCCCGACCCTGGGTTTACTCTTCTCTAAACACCCAACTCTTCCAAGCTCCGAGAGCTTCAGACACTCCTAAACTCCAGAAACGATCCAACTTGACGACCTCTGTCTATAGTGAAACACCCAGATGGATTCCACAAGGCACATTTAATATGCTCTTATCGAATTGCAAAAACTCACTAGGTTCAGGCTTTCATACCTCCGAGTTATATCCAAAGGCACGGGTTCTTATTCAATAGGTGTAGACAGTAGGGCACTTAGACCTTAGATTCGATTAGAACCCCCCCCCCCCCTCCCACACTTCAACGGTCCTTTACAACTTCAACGGCTCCTGGCAACCGTCTACAACTTCAACTGCTCCTGGCAACCGTCTACAACTTCAACTGCTGCTGCCAGCCATCTACAACTTCTACTGCGCCGACTCTACTGTCCCCCGGGCCCCGATACGGTACTCTAATGCACCCCCGGCTCCAACATGGTACTCTAATGTCTACACCTATTTTGTAAGACCCACCTTTCTTCCACCATATCCAAGTCTGACCCAAATGTCACTCCCCAATTCGTCCGACAATTAAACTGTCACTCCCCAATTCGTCCGACATTCAAAATGTCACTCCCCAATATGTCCGACATTCAAAATGTCACTCCCCAATTCGTCCGACTTTCTAAATGTCACACTCCCCATTTCGTCCGACATTCAAAATGTCACTCCCCAATTCGTCCGACTTTCTAAATGTCACACTCCCCATTTCGTCCGACATTCAAAATGTCACACTCCCCATTTCGTCCGACATTCAAAATGTCACTTCCAAAAATGGCCCACACTGAAAATCCCGCACTGAACTGACCGACCCCCCTTCTCAAAAAATATTCTCTCCATAGGTTCAGGCTTTCATACCTCCGAGTTATATCCAAAGGCACGGGTTCTTATTCAATAGGTGTAGACAGTAGGGCACTTAGACCTTAGATTCGATTAGAACCCCCCCCCCCCCCCCCTCCCACACTTCAACGGTCCTTTACAACTTCAACGGCTCCTGGCAACCGTCTACAACTTCAACTGCTCCTGGCAACCGTCTACAACTTCAACTGCTGCTGCCAGCCATCTACAACTTCTACTGCGCCGACTCTACTGTCCCCCGGGCCCCGATACGGTACTCTAATGCACCCCCGGCTCCAACATGGTACTCTAATGTCTACACCTATTTTGTAAGACCCACCTTTCTTCCACCATATCCAAGTCTGACCCAAATGTCACTCCCCAATTCGTCCGACAATTAAACTGTCACTCCCCAATTCGTCCGACATTCAAAATGTCACTCCCCAATATGTCCGACATTCAAAATGTCACTCCCCAATTCGTCCGACTTTCTAAATGTCACACTCCCCATTTCGTCCGACATTCAAAATGTCACTCCCCAATTCGTCCGACTTTCTAAATGTCACACTCCCCATTTCGTCCGACATTCAAAATGTCACACTCCCCATTTCGTCCGACATTCAAAATGTCACTTCCAAAAATGGCCCACACTGAAAATCCCGCACTGAACTGACCGACCCCCCTTCTCAAAAAATATTCTCTCCATAGGTTCAGGCTTTCATACCTCCGAGTTATATCCAAAGGCACGGGTTCTTATTCAATAGGTGTAGACAGTAGGGCACTTAGACCTTAGATTCGATTAGAACCCCCCCCCCCCCTCCCACACTTCAACGGTCCTTTACAACTTCAACGGCTCCTGGCAACCGTCTACAACTTCAACTGCTCCTGGCAACCGTCTACAACTTCAACTGCTGCTGCCAGCCATCTACAACTTCTACTGCGCCGACTCTACTGTCCCCCGGGCCCCGATACGGTACTCTAATGCACCCCCGGCTCCAACATGGTACTCTAATGTCTACACCTATTTTGTAAGACCCACCTTTCTTCCACCATATCCAAGTCTGACCCAAATGTCACTCCCCAATTCGTCCGACAATTAAACTGTCACTCCCCAATTCGTCCGACATTCAAAATGTCACTCCCCAATATGTCCGACATTCAAAATGTCACTCCCCAATTCGTCCGACTTTCTAAATGTCACACTCCCCATTTCGTCCGACATTCAAAATGTCACTCCCCAATTCGTCCGACTTTCTAAATGTCACACTCCCCATTTCGTCCGACATTCAAAATGTCACACTCCCCATTTCGTCCGACATTCAAAATGTCACTTCCAAAAATGGCCCACACTGAAAATCCCGCACTGAACTGACCGACCCCCCTTCTCAAAAAATATTCTCTCCATAGGTTCAGGCTTTCATACCTCCGAGTTATATCCAAAGGCACGGGTTCTTATTCAATAGGTGTAGACAGTAGGGCACTTAGACCTTAGATTCGATTAGAACCCCCCCCCCCCCCTCCCACACTTCAACGGTCCTTTACAACTTCAACGGCTCCTGGCAACCGTCTACAACTTCAACTGCTCCTGGCAACCGTCTACAACTTCAACTGCTGCTGCCAGCCATCTACAACTTCTACTGCGCCGACTCTACTGTCCCCCGGGCCCCGATACGGTACTCTAATGCACCCCCGGCTCCAACATGGTACTCTAATGTCTACACCTATTTTGTAAGACCCACCTTTCTTCCACCATATCCAAGTCTGACCCAAATGTCACTCCCCAATTCGTCCGACAATTAAACTGTCACTCCCCAATTCGTCCGACATTCAAAATGTCACTCCCCAATATGTCCGACATTCAAAATGTCACTCCCCAATTCGTCCGACTTTCTAAATGTCACACTCCCCATTTCGTCCGACATTCAAAATGTCACTCCCCAATTCGTCCGACTTTCTAAATGTCACACTCCCCATTTCGTCCGACATTCAAAATGTCACACTCCCCATTTCGTCCGACATTCAAAATGTCACTTCCAAAAATGGCCCACACTGAAAATCCCGCACTGAACTGACCGACCCCCCTTCTCAAAAAATATTCTCTCCATAGGTTCAGGCTTTCATACCTCCGAGTTATATCCAAAGGCACGGGTTCTTATTCAATAGGTGTAGACAGTAGGGCACTTAGACCTTAGATTCGATTAGAACCCCCCCCCCCCCTCCCACACTTCAACGGTCCTTTACAACTTCAACGGCTCCTGGCAACCGTCTACAACTTCAACTGCTCCTGGCAACCGTCTACAACTTCAACTGCTGCTGCCAGCCATCTACAACTTCTACTGCGCCGACTCTACTGTCCCCCGGGCCCCGATACGGTACTCTAATGCACCCCCGGCTCCAACATGGTACTCTAATGTCTACACCTATTTTGTAAGACCCACCTTTCTTCCACCATATCCAAGTCTGACCCAAATGTCACTCCCCAATTCGTCCGACAATTAAACTGTCACTCCCCAATTCGTCCGACATTCAAAATGTCACTCCCCAATATGTCCGACATTCAAAATGTCACTCCCCAATTCGTCCGACTTTCTAAATGTCACACTCCCCATTTCGTCCGACATTCAAAATGTCACTCCCCAATTCGTCCGACTTTCTAAATGTCACACTCCCCATTTCGTCCGACATTCAAAATGTCACACTCCCCATTTCGTCCGACATTCAAAATGTCACTTCCAAAAATGGCCCACACTGAAAATCCCGCACTGAACTGACCGACCCCCCTTCTCAAAAAATATTCTCTCCATAGGTTCAGGCTTTCATACCTCCGAGTTATATCCAAAGGCACGGGTTCTTATTCAATAGGTGTAGACAGTAGGGCACTTAGACCTTAGATTCGATTAGAACCCCCCCCCCCCCTCCCACACTTCAACGGTCCTTTACAACTTCAACGGCTCCTGGCAACCGTCTACAACTTCAACTGCTCCTGGCAACCGTCTACAACTTCAACTGCTGCTGCCAGCCATCTACAACTTCTACTGCGCCGACTCTACTGTCCCCCGGGCCCCGATACGGTACTCTAATGCACCCCCGGCTCCAACATGGTACTCTAATGTCTACACCTATTTTGTAAGACCCACCTTTCTTCCACCATATCCAAGTCTGACCCAAATGTCACTCCCCAATTCGTCCGACAATTAAACTGTCACTCCCCAATTCGTCCGACATTCAAAATGTCACTCCCCAATATGTCCGACATTCAAAATGTCACTCCCCAATTCGTCCGACTTTCTAAATGTCACACTCCCCATTTCGTCCGACATTCAAAATGTCACTCCCCAATTCGTCCGACTTTCTAAATGTCACACTCCCCATTTCGTCCGACATTCAAAATGTCACACTCCCCATTTCGTCCGACATTCAAAATGTCACTTCCAAAAATGGCCCACACTGAAAATCCCGCACTGAACTGACCGACCCCCCTTCTCAAAAAATATTCTCTCCATAGGTTCAGGCTTTCATACCTCCGAGTTATATCCAAAGGCACGGGTTCTTATTCAATAGGTGTAGACAGTAGGGCACTTAGACCTTAGATTCGATTAGAACCCCCCCCCCCCCTCCCACACTTCAACGGTCCTTTACAACTTCAACGGCTCCTGGCAACCGTCTACAACTTCAACTGCTCCTGGCAACCGTCTACAACTTCAACTGCTGCTGCCAGCCATCTACAACTTCTACTGCGCCGACTCTACTGTCCCCCGGGCCCCGATACGGTACTCTAATGCACCCCCGGCTCCAACATGGTACTCTAATGTCTACACCTATTTTGTAAGACCCACCTTTCTTCCACCATATCCAAGTCTGACCCAAATGTCACTCCCCAATTCGTCCGACAATTAAACTGTCACTCCCCAATTCGTCCGACATTCAAAATGTCACTCCCCAATATGTCCGACATTCAAAATGTCACTCCCCAATTCGTCCGACTTTCTAAATGTCACACTCCCCATTTCGTCCGACATTCAAAATGTCACTCCCCAATTCGTCCGACTTTCTAAATGTCACACTCCCCATTTCGTCCGACATTCAAAATGTCACACTCCCCATTTCGTCCGACATTCAAAATGTCACTTCCAAAAATGGCCCACACTGAAAATCCCGCACTGAACTGACCGACCCCCCTTCTCAAAAAATATTCTCTCCATAGGTTCAGGCTTTCATACCTCCGAGTTATATCCAAAGGCACGGGTTCTTATTCAATAGGTGTAGACAGTAGGGCACTTA